>JBAMBS010002651.1:0-171223 GCA_037044455.1 Zygothrica quintamaculata | reverse complement strand
ATAAGCTACACCTTAGTGGTTAGCCGGTGCGCCCAATTGGGTTTAATTTATTGATAAAAAGGACACAAAGAGGTCTTAGGGCCTCGGCTTCCTTAATAATAATAATTAAAAAAAAAAAAAAAAGGTGAGCAGGAAACCTCTTTGTAACCTAGGCAGTCTATTCATTCAGCTCAAAATGGGCGCGCCTGTTAAGTTATATTTACATATTAACATATATTACATATATACATATAAACAACTTCAACTAAATTCACAATAGTTTTAACTACTTCCACTATAAGGGATTAAGCTACAGAGGTCTAATCCTTGGGGCACGGGATAAAAGGTCTCTAGGAAGTCTTCGATTTAGTCTTCTCGGCGAAGTTCCTCTATTTAGATCTTTGGCTAAGCGGTTTTTATGGTTTTTTAGCCTCTCGTTATATCGGCTAGCGTGTAGGTTGATCTCGTCGAACACAGAAGTTAGGTGTAGGTCTCGTGTAGCGTCGAATTCCTCATGTACCAGTCACACCCGGTGACAGCTCTGCATCCACGGTTTTGCTCGATTTAAATACGCTTGATTTGGCTGTTACAGGCTTATCCCCATATTTGGCAAGCGTAACGCCAGATGGGTGAAATGACCATTTTATATATTAGGATCTTGTTGCTTATTGCCAGTTTGCTAGTGGAGCACAGCAGCCAGGAGTGCTTTTTTGCCGCAGCACGCAGTCTACCTTTGAGTTCGCTGATGTGTTTCACGAACGTAAGCCGCCGGTCCACAGTAACTCCAAGATATTTGGTCGAAACCGTCTGGTGGACGTTAGCTCCTTCAATAGAGATAGAAGACGGAGTTTTGCGACACAGGGTAAAGCAAACGTTGTCGACTTGTCGCTGTTGATGCCAATATTCCATCTTCTAGCCCATAATGCAAATTTGGTGGCATAGTCTTGCAGCTTATTGGTCGACTTCTTCTGCTGATGATGACCTGGCAATAACACAGACGTCGTCCGCAAATGTTGCCAGCATTGAAGTCTGCTCCAAGCATTCATCAGGTTTCGGCATATCGAGCGTGTATAAACTGTAGAGCAAGGGGCCCAAGACGCTTCCCTGGGGTACTCCAGCTGCACACATGGTACTTACTAGACACTGCCGAGTGGTAGCGTACAGCAAATTTTCTGCCCTCGAGGTATGATTTTAATATCCCAAAGAAAGGCGCTGGCAAATTGTCCTTGATTTTGGCTAACAGTCCTTGGTGCCATACTCTATCAAATCCCTGCTTAACGTCCAGGAACAGGGCAATGCAGAACTGCTTTTGGTCAAATGCGACGACAATCTGATCAACCACCCTATGTAACTGCTCGACGGTGCTGTGACCTGTCCTGAATCCGAACTGGTGGTCGGGGATCAGTTCCCGAGAGATTCAACAATCCCAATAATCCTGGCGGCAATCAGTCTCTCAAACACCTTCGAGATCGAAGGGAGGAGACTGATTGGCCGGTAGGACGCAGGGTCCTTTCCCGGCTTGCCAGGTTTGTGGATCATCGAAATTGATCCAAGCTTCCATTGGGAGGGGAAGCATTGCAACCTCACAATAGCGTTAAAGATTAACGCCATATAGAGGATTGCGTGTCTTGGGAGGGCTTTCAGGGTGGAATTGCATATGCCATCATGCCCCGGAGCTCTTTTGCTATTTTGCCTCCTGATGACAATAGCAATTTCGTCTGCCGTAATTGGGCTAATTAAGCCACAAAGTGCTACTGGACAAGACAATCCTGGCACCAATGTGGCGGTACCAAAAACACACCTGAACAAATTAAGGATAATACAGGCCAAAATAACCAAGACACATCACTGATTTATTTGAATGGTTAATTGATGATATAATCAACAGACAGGGTGCGTTTTAAGTAGAAATAATTGCTTGCACCCAAATAAATTACCCAGAAAGATTTGAAAAGAAAGAATAGGAGCAGAGGAAAAACACAACGCGTCCATACCCACCTGATCTAGCCAAATGTAGGATTGATAACCACCTTACAGCATTATAAGAAACAACTATAGAGCGGAACACTATTAAAACCGACTTGCAGTAAAGCCGATAAGAAGCAACAGGCACACGCCAAGTGACATGATACTCCGCATTCCCAATGCAAGGCATGTCAGGAGTGAATCCTAATATATTTATTTTTACTGGCATAAACTTTTATTTTATTAAGTTGATTCAGTGATTCACATATATTAAAATGTGATTATTATTTTAAAAATTCTATACCTTAAGTAATGAGACATTGCTTCAAAAGTATTTGTAAATCCATGATTGAATTGTGTAAGACATACAATATATGTGGGTATACACCTATGAATAGCTTGCATGACTTTGATCGGTTTCTTTAGGTAATACGATATGTAAGTAAGGAATCATTTTTCATTATGCGTCATGTCTGTTAAATAAAATACCGGAATTAAAATGCATAAGGTTATTTTATTATATTTATATATATATATAAATCTATATATATATTTATATATATATATATATATATATATATATATATATATGTGCGCATGCATGTATGTATGTTATATGTACGTCAATATAATTTATATTAAATTGTAAAGTTTAATACAATAATAAGCATACGTTAAGTAATTATAACTAGGTGCTAAGCTTAAGCCTAAGAGCATTTTTGTAGCGAATAAAAAAAAAATAATTTTCGTATCCATTTTCAAGTCAAGTTATTAATTGGAGCATCTTTTTAGTTTTCCATAAAATAGTGAGTATTTGCAAATTGAGTCTCATGTTGGTGGTGGAGGAGGTGCTGTTGCTGCTGTTGTGGTTGGGGTTGTTGTTGTGACGGCGTTGTTGCCGTCCAAAACTTCAACTAACGTCGCCACATACTCGCTCCAACACCAATGCCACCGGAGGCAACACCACGACGCACTGCTTCCATTTCATCCTGTCGATTATCACGATAGGCACGCTTGGTGTCCTCAAATTCACGCAGTCGCTGGTTGTAGCGATCAATTTGATCACGTAAAATAGCATCCTCATGCATGGCTCTACGTTCATCATACTCTAAACAACCGACTCCATCTAAACGTTCTAGATCTAGCCACCCACGGAAGCGTACACAGACACCATTCATAATAAAATATGACTTAATATGCACCTTGCCATGCTCCTTATCAAAATCGCATTCTTTGTCATGCAAATATGGATTCTGATTAGCATTGAATACAAGCTGTAAATTTGTTCCAGAAGCTACGAAACTTGTCTCGGTGTGTCCCTCGCGGCAACCGTTCATAAAACGAACTTGACGCTCCTCAATACTACGCTCCCGGTAGCCTGTGTAACGTATCTCACTCTCCCGACTTAGTCGACGAAAGAGTTCATCACTTTCAAACTTGGACTTCTGGTCAGGTACCACTCTTGGCATTTTAAAGATAAAACGGGGCTTAGGTTGCTCGTATAGTCCAATTGTATCGTAGGGGATCATATTCGCCAATGCAGCAGCCTCGTTCATCATTTTTGAAGCCTTTTTTCTTTATTCTTACCGCACAACACTTTTTGTTATTGCTGGCGTTTGTTTACGCGCAAGTTCTTATATTAGGGGTCCCTTTTTTGTTTCTTGATTTATTTATATATTTAAATTTGCTGCAGAAAAGCAACAACACATACAACAAAAAAATGTTTGCGGTTTTGTTATACTTACCGATAGTTTGAGGTGGTAGGCCGATAAAACGCAAATAACTTTATAGTGCCAGATGTCGAAAATTTTAAAAATCTGGCAGCACCACCTAGCCATAAGGGCATATAAGCAACGCGGTTAATGATAATATTTATTTTCATTTCCATTTTAATAAAATAGTATGACTGAAGGAGCGTTGCCGCCTGATGACATTGTTGACAATGAGAAACGTCCCCAATTTGGCACACGTCTGCTCACGGATGATGCCGATGTTTATAAACATAACGCCTGGTAAATATTTGCATCGAAATATTGCTAGCAAAACTTGGGAACACACTCGCAACCGCAAGAAGCCGAGTGGAGCTGGTGATCGTATACTCACCAATCTGCGCGATGTGTTCCAGTTTAATGCATGGTATAAACGTACTTTTAGATATATAGCTTACATATTTAATAAATATACAATAGGGATCACGTGGAATGGAATGATGAACAGGAAAAAGCCGCACACGACGCTGTTATAAAGAACTCAACTGTAAAACTGAGCGAGGATCAGCGGAATCGCTTTCAATCAGACGCATCAAAGTTCTGGGACACGTTCTATGGCATACACGATAATGGATTTTTCAAAGATCGCCACTGGCTTTTCACAGAGTTTCCAGAGTTGGCACCAACAGAAAACCTTTTACATCCACTTAACATATTTGAGTTGGGCTGCGGCGTTGGTAACACCATATTACCCATTCTACAGTACAATGCAGATCCACATGTTAAATTATATGGCTGTGATTTTTCTGATCGCGCAATTGATATACTACGCAATCAGAAAGAATTCAATAAGGACCGCTGTGAGGTTTTCGTAATGGATGCCACGCTAGAGGAGTGGAAAGTTCCTTTTGAGGAAAATTCACAAGACATTATTGTAATGATATTTGTCTTATCAGCCATTGAACCAGCAAAAATGCAGCGTGTGCTAGACAATTGTTATCGCTTCTTAAAACCAGGCGGCCTTCTGGTATTTCGGGACTACGGACGCTATGACCTTGCTCAGCTGCGCTTTAAGAGCGGCAAATGCTTAGAGGACAACTTTTATGTACGTGGTGATGGTACCATGGTATATTTTTTTACAGAGCAGGAGATTCGCGACATGTTTACAAAAGCTGGTATGCAAGAAGAGCAGCTTATTGTTGATAGACGATTGCAAGTTAATCGAGGACGTGGTCTCAAAATGTATCGTGTATGGATACAGACGAAGTTCAGAAAGCCAATGTAAGCCAGTTTTTTCTTCACTTAAAAAGACAAAGTGATTAGTACTCGTTATTGCTGAAAGCTACTCGTTTCTTGTTAGTTTTTAAAGCTTTTTTTTCTCGTCCTCGTAAGCTTTTACCCCAAATACACATAACAGTTAGAAAAGCTATAAGTTTTCGCAGTTGGCTAAAAACGTCGTAAGTGAAAATTTTTCTTGTGCTGCGTAAATTTAATTCATTTATTTTTTTTAAATATAGTCATTTATTGAAATTTGTGTTGTCAATTACTTAATAAACAAACAATGGATTAAAATAAACAGTATACATATATTTATGTATATGTGTATATATATGTATATATATCTTAACTAAAGTGTTGACATTGGCCATACCACTAAAAAGAGAAAAAAAATTAAACGGGGTGTTGTGTAAAAAAATTTCATTGATTTTTCCTTTGAATGAACAAAAAACTTTGCATGCAGATTTTTTGAACACAATTGTATTGTAGTTAAAGCGCACCTGAGGTTAGGCAACATAAATTTTCATTATTTCCCAATAAGAATTATAGACCATAATCAGAATACTCCTTAAAAATGAATATATATTAATAAGTTGTGAGTGGCCAAACCCTATTGCAAATTTTAAGCCAACTAAATACGGCCATTGCATATAAAATATAAATCCATAAACATAATGACATTTATACTAAAAATAGTTACAACTATTTTTGTACTTTCCCCACAATAGTTTCAACACTGAGCCAGAACATTCCTTGTTATAGTGTTGCTATAAAGGCTGTCGTGGCAAGTGGAACCCGCTTATAAATATATATATAGTTATATATATACATATATATTAACACACATACATTTGGCAATTCTTACCCGATAGTGTAATCGCAGACCACTCTTGTGAAGCTGTTTGTGCCTGTGTGCGAGCATTAAGCGCAATTTCATTGACGAATCGTATAAAAAGCTTACGGAGAGCAGGACACACACGCACACACATAAACTGGAGAAAGAGAGCGAAACCGAAGAGACCACACACTTTCAAAAGTAACAGCAAACGTAAGAGAGCAGTCATCGATAACAAGAACAACGAAACGGTAAACTTGCGCTGTACCCCGCTACCCTTCCTCTTGACATTAAATCCAACCATAACCGTGCTCTCTGCTGAAAGACGTTGAGCAGGCAAGTGCATAAAAAGAAAAAGGAGAGACGGATCCAGTTGCCGTTGTCTTAAGACCTCAAATTATCTGTTAATATTATAAATACAGATAAAACAACGGCTGTTTTAATTACAGCAGAAGAAAGAAACTTATTAAAAAAAACACCAACGACACCAACAATCAAAAAGCAATGTAAGTGAAACAAGAAAAGGAAGAAGATGACAAAAAAATAAATTATTGATTTCTCTTATTTTACTTTGTCGTTTCGCGCAATGAAAATAATGTTTTAAAAAAATAATTTTAAATATTTTACAATTATCTCTTTTGCTTTTATCATTGTGTAGCTTAATACATATATATTAATTTATAATGTCTGGCATCTTTCCAAGTGTCCGCGTATCCATATCCGTTCCGTGTCCGTCCGTCAACCATCACATGGTATATTCCCGCACCGCAAAATCAATAAAACTCAAAACAAGGTGTAGCGCTCTTATGAGTCAGAGACTTTTTTTTAACAAGAACGCCTAAGATAGGATGCATATCGTTTGTATAGTATATATTTTAAGTATATATATGCATAAAATTTTTTTTACTTAAATACTATTATTACTTTCTACGCCGCACATTTAACACAGCCCATAGATATGGGCAAGAAAGACAAGAATAAGGAACAGTAAGTGCTGAAAACTTCATGTTCCATGCTCCATGTATAGCCCGGCTAGAGTTTGAATTCATATCTAAGCACACATACATAGATATATACATAGTTGTAAATATACATACATATTTGTATGTATGTATCTCTTTGTAGTTTTGTATGTGTATAAAAAAAAACATCGATTGCACATCATCTGTAACTAAAAACCCCCAAGACCATCCCGTATATAATTTGAGATATCTCCATGGGGAGCTGATTAGCTTTAGCCAATTGGACATTATTAGATAAAATAATATTACATATTTGATGATTATACAAATGAGTTTTGTTTACCGCAGGGCGGATGCTGCAGCAGCTGGCGATGCCCCACCAACCGATGGCCCACCAGCCGGTGAGGGTGGCGATGGTGAAATTGTTGGCGGACCACGCAATCCGCAGCAAATTGCGGCACAAAAACGCTTGCAACAGACGCAGGCTCAAGTCGATGAGGTAATTCTATAACCATATCTAAACTTCAACACTTTGATCTCAAAATATTGAAATCCTAAATCCTTTATATTACATACTAGGTCGTCGACATTATGCGCACGAATGTCGAAAAGGTACTGGAACGTGATGCTAAGCTCTCTGAGCTGGACGATCGTGCCGATGCCTTACAACAGGGCGCTTCGCAGTTTGAGCAGCAGGCGGGCAAGCTAAAACGAAAGTTTTGGTTGCAAAACTTAAAGGTTAGTTCCAACTATAATTAACATCTACATACAAAATGTACAAGGGATTTAATATGCTCGTCTTTTAGATGATGATTATAATGGGCGTGATTGGACTGGTCATTGTAGGAATTATAGCAAGTAAGTCGATCGTGCGGAAATTCTCTATACAAAAACTATTTATTGTGTTAAATTTCTCGTTCATAAGACATGCAACACAAACATACACTCAAACAAAACATATACCAAACATAAACACACTCATACATACATAACATATAACACCATATAACCCAACATACCCCATTCTTAGGAGTGGGAAGTCCACAATGAAATTTTACACTTTTCCTTTATGATTTTTAATATTTCAAAACAAACAATTTTTATTTATTTTTGTATTAAATATTTTTATTTTTTATTTCTGAGTATATAAAAAAAAAAAAAACAAATAAATTAATTTTATAAAAATAAATATTTTTATTTCGTCACTTTTTTTTCTCTAGGTAACTTTATGTAGATTGCTAAAATTAAAAATTAAAAAAAAAAAAAAAACAAATAAGAAAATATCTATAAGAAATTAGTAACTTAGTTACGAAAGCAAAAAAAGAAAAAATCAACCAATATTAAAAAAAAAACCAAAAATTATTGAAATAAAATATAACAAATCATATAACAACTGCTACGAGTAGAACAACTCTCACAGTCCAACCTGTCGTATGTTTGATGATCGTTCGCTTCAGTACTGAATTAATAATTGACGTCATATGCAAAATTCTATCCAAAAAAGAAACCAAAATAAAATATATATACATATAATACATATATGTATATATATTGCTGTTATCCGAACACGAGCGATACATCATCGATCAATTGCAACTAATGTAATCAACTTAGCCTAATATCATGCGCTTCAACAACCACAAACTAATAATAATAATAATATTAATAATAATAGTTACACATATAGATATATATATATACATTTTATTATATAGTTATATATATATATACTATATATATAGACAAAAACTTCAACATCATCTACGGTACCATCATAGCATAAAGCACCAGGTTCGGTAAATTGATTAAGGCCGTTTCTTGTTTTATTTATATATACATAATATTATATATATATATACATGTATGTTAAATATATGTATTTGTTTTACTCGTATTACGTACTATGTTGAGCTTTGCGTTTGAGTTGAACCATTCTAAAAACAAAATGGAAACAGCTCCATCAGCACCCCATGTCCGCTATTTAGTACCAAGTATATTCGAATCTTGGATCCCAACCATAGCTTAATTTATGTATATATAGAGCATAATGTTATATTTGTAGGTACTTTGTGTTCATTGTGTTCTAAAACTAGTAACAACCTAGTTAGTTGTAGTTATATTTGTGGTTTGTTTAGTATTTTCATTTGTGTTTTCGTTTTAATTGTTCTATTTGGCTCACTAGAATTAAATGTATTCAAACAGCAGCTGCAACTAATCAAATGTCAAAAAATGTTATTTTTTTAGTTATTTTCTGCTTTTTTGGATTATACATTTTAATATACATATATATATATATATATATATATATATATATATTTATATTTATATTTATATATATATATATATATATATATATATATTGATAACTTTATTTTAGGAACAAAAGCTCTACAACACTTTATAAAATTGTTCCAAATTAAGATTGATTTAGCTAAGAAAACTGAGTTTAAAGAGCCAATGCCAATGCGAAAATTTTGAAAGCAACCTGAAACTTGACATATCCTGCAGTGTCGTTGCCAGTACATAAGTTAAATATTAAGTACAGTATATACATACATATATATATATATATATATATATATATACGTCTATATATTGTGTATTTCTTTGTAACTTTATTATACATATGTATATAAGTTAATAATATGCATGAAATAATTTAACCATAAACAAATTAGCAACAATTTTTAACTTGTCCGGGTAGCGTTTTCAATAATTTCTTTTACAATAATTATTATTAAATTTTAATAATATACTTCAATTGTTTGCATAATTTTTCTTCCTCTTTATATTACTTTGTTATCATACTTCTTCTGAAAGATTTAACGTAAAAATTATTTTCATTTTGTAATCCTTTTTTTTTAGTTTTTTTTGTTTGAGTTTTTTTTTTTTTTTTGTTTAAAGAAGGATTTCTTGTATTAGGGGAGCTTTTGATGTTTATGTATTTGCTTTAATTAAGAAACTTTCATCTGTTGGCTTTTGAATTGTTTGCCATTTATAATTGTTTACACCCCGCCATGCTCCGACTTGGCCGCTAATCCTTCAGCTACAGATTTATCGTCAACGAACGCCGATTGTCCACCGGCGGGCGGTTGCTGTTGTTGCGGTGGGGGCATATATGGCGAATATGGCGGATACGGTGGCTGCTGCTGCTCGCCCCCTATAAGGCCTAGTTTATCTGTGAGTGGACAAACGTTAAGATGGACATAGGGATAGAGAGAAAAAGAGAAAAGGAAAAAAAGATAAAAAAAACGAGAAGTTAATAAAAATTTCAATAGAAATATTTTCAATAAAATCACAATTACATCAATACGATTACACGAAAATATATAAACGCCAATTACATATTTATTATATATGTATATGTATATTACACTTTAATGGCATTAAGAAAGCTCAATTATGGTGAATATTTTGTAAGCATTTTGTATGGAGCTAGCGCAGCATTCAATGAAGACATTTAAGTCCTCTACAATGATTGCTGCATCCTGAAATATTTACATACATTTACGTTTAACTAATTATGCAAATTATCACAGAAAGCAAAATTTTGAGTGACAGTAATTTGTTTTTATTAAAGCTTCCCCCCACCCCCACCAATTATAAATGGGTTTTTTTTGCTGAAATATATTGCCCCCTGTTAAACTGTTAGTGCAGAAAAACTTAAAAATATTGTACATCATTTTCGATATATCAAAGACGGGCACAGAAAAACTGAAGCAGTTTGGCTATTAAGGATTAGTTAATCCTTGTTCCTTGTGGTAGATCAAATGATGGAAAGTTTGCACTCGTCTATCGATTATATGTTGACCAGGTGGATTGGTCGCTTCTTTTGTAATTCAAATTTTTAAATAAATTGCCATTTAGGAACCTTTAATACGCTTTTAGTTTTTTAAGTATACAAAAGCAAAAAGTAAAATAAAAGTGAAGTATTAATTTATATATTTATATAATGCAAATCAGTTAATTTCTATATATTTTAATAGGTTTTAAAGGGTTTATCAAATCAATATTTAATAGTATCTGTGTTTGCCCGTCCTTGATATTAACGATATACATTCATATCTTTGTATAAAATATGAATTTTTATATTAATATATTAATATAAAAAAAAATATTTATATAAAATAAAAAGAAATCAATTGGTAGAGTTTATTTAAACCAACAACATCAATAATAAACAAATTATAATATGCACATATAGCGAAAAGAAAAACAACTTTTTTATACTAAAACGATAACTCACAAACATGCAGCTAAAATGATAACCGATAATTTAATCGATAAGCGCACGTGTAAAGAGGCATGTAAAAATTTGAATGTTTCTTTGTTTTGAATTTTGGCTTGTTGCTTACAGTGTTATTTTATCGTATTTTCGAATTGTTTTAAGCAAAAATGTAATATGTATTGATATATTTTTTTTGTAGTCGATGTGGCTGTTGTTCTTTTTTTTTAATTTACGGTAATTTTTATTATTATTGCTGTTTTTTTTTTGTTGTTGTTGATGTAATGCTTTTTTTAGTTTTATTGATTCTGGTATGATGGTTGGTGTTGATGTTGTTGTAGTTGTTTTTGTTGATGTTGTTTAAACGAATTATTGTCCTTTTGCCACGGTACCCTGTGGTCCCTCCGGTTCATTGACCGTTGGCTTATGATCATCAACTATAGGTTTTTCATTTTGAACCACAGGTTTCGCTTGTTGTTCAGATAGAGTTTGTTGTGTTTGGTGTGGTGATAATGGTTGTAGTTGTGGTTGTTGTTGTTGTTGTTGTTGTGGTGGTGCTGATACTGATGATGATGCTGATACCGATGTGGCACCATTAATTGGCTGCACAGCAGTATGTGACGAATCACCATCATCAGGCCATACGTAAGGTTCTACGAGAAATTTTTTATGTTTTTTTTTGTGATTTTGCGAATTTTTTTTTTTTTTTTTTGTAATATTTAAGCCATTAAAGTGAAATCAGAGGAATTTTGATTTACCATTTGACAATATAATAATACTTAAAATAGATGTATATTTATATATGTAAAACGTTCAAAATAAAATAATCTATTAAAAATAATAATAAACTATTAAGAAGAATAATGTATGAATATTGTGCACCTAGCAATAATCTTTTTAATATAAATTGTTTTTGTTTTTATTTTACCTTGAGTAAAATAAATTTAAGAAAATCTTTTGATATATATATTTCTGTATTGTAAAACTTATATGTATGTATATATATATATATATGTATATATATATATATATATATATATTCATGTAGATTGTATTATATACATAAATTATTTTTCTTCATCTTTTTCTGTAAATGTTAAAAAATAAGAATAAATAAACATTGTTGAGTGTAGAGTAAAATGTGCTTGTGGATTCGGCTTTTGGCTTGAGCTTGGGCTGGAAAATTTGAATGTGGTAGTGATTAGTGATTGGTGATTGGTGATTGGTGATTGGTGATTGGTGATTGGTGATTGGTGTTGGTATTGGTTTGGTGTTGCTGTTTGTGAAGGTATTAAAATTAGAAATGGTGTTAGAGTGTGTTTTGAAAATACATATATATATTTTTTTGTATTCCATTTTTTTTATATATATATATATATAAATATAATAAAAATAAAATAAAAAAAAAACATATAAATAATTAAAGTACTTTATGTATTTGCTGTAGACTTAGCCAAAGTAAAGTTTATTTTATTTTTGTTTTGTTGTTTTATTAATGCATTAGCTACAATAATGTATGACCAAAAGATCTGAGGCGTGAGCGTAGGCGTGAAAGGAGAGCGTGAGGATTAATTTGAATATGTTACAAAGGACATTTTTTGACATTTGATTAGTTGCAGCTGCTGTTTGAATACATTTAATTCTAGTGAGCCAAATAGAACAATTAAAACGAAAACACAAATGAAAATACTAAACAAACCACAAATATAACTACAACTAACTAGGTTGTTACTAGTTTTAGAACACAATGAACACAAAGTACCTACAAATATAACATTATGCTCTATATATACATAAATTAAGCTATGGTTGGGATCCAAGATTCGAATATACTTGGTACTAAATAGCGGACATGGGGTGCTGATGGAGCTGTTTCCATTTTGTTTTTAGAATGGTTCAACTCAAACGCAAAGCTCAACATAGTACGTAATACGAGTAAAACAAATACATATATTTAACATACATGTATATATATATATAATATTATGTATATATAAATAAAACAAGAAACGGCCTTAATCAATTTACCGAACCTGGTGCTTTATGCTATGATGGTACCGTAGATGATGTTGAAGTTTTTGTCTATATATATAGTATATATATATATAACTATATAATAAAATGTATATATATATATCTATATGTGTAACTATTATTATTAATATTATTATTATTATTAGTTTGTGGTTGTTGAAGCGCATGATATTAGGCTAAGTTGATTACATTAGTTGCAATTGATCGATGATGTATCGCTCGTGTTCGGATAACAGCAATATATATACATATATGTATTATATGTATATATATTTTATTTTGGTTTCTTTTTTGGATAGAATTTTGCATATGACGTCAATTATTAATTCAGTACTGAAGCGAACGATCATCAAACATACGACAGGTTGGACTGTGAGAGTTGTTCTACTCGTAGCAGTTGTTATATGATTTGTTATATTTTATTTCAATAATTTTTGGTTTTTTTTTTAATATTGGTTGATTTTTTCTTTTTTTGCTTTCGTAACTAAGTTACTAATTTCTTATAGATATTTTCTTATTTGTTTTTTTTTTTTTTTTAATTTTTAATTTTAGCAATCTACATAAAGTTACCTAGAGAAAAAAAAGTGACGAAATAAAAATATTTATTTTTATAAAATTAATTTATTTGTTTTTTTTTTTATATACTCAGAAATAAAAAATAAAAATATTTAATACAAAAATAAATAAAAATTGTTTGTTTTGAAATATTAAAAATCATAAAGGAAAAGTGTAAAATTTCATTGTGGACTTCCCACTCCTAAGAATGGGGTATGTTGGGTTATATGGTGTTATATGTTATGTATGTATGAGTGTGTTTATGTTTGGTATATGTTTTGTTTGAGTGTATGTTTGTGTTGCATGTCTTATGAACGAGAAATTTAACACAATAAATAGTTTTTGTATAGAGAATTTCCGCACGATCGACTTACTTGCTATAATTCCTACAATGACCAGTCCAATCACGCCCATTATAATCATCATCTAAAAGACGAGCATATTAAATCCCTTGTACATTTTGTATGTAGATGTTAATTATAGTTGGAACTAACCTTTAAGTTTTGCAACCAAAACTTTCGTTTTAGCTTGCCCGCCTGCTGCTCAAACTGCGAAGCGCCCTGTTGTAAGGCATCGGCACGATCGTCCAGCTCAGAGAGCTTAGCATCACGTTCCAGTACCTTTTCGACATTCGTGCGCATAATGTCGACGACCTAGTATGTAATATAAAGGATTTAGGATTTCAATATTTTGAGATCAAAGTGTTGAAGTTTAGATATGGTTATAGAATTACCTCATCGACTTGAGCCTGCGTCTGTTGCAAGCGTTTTTGTGCCGCAATTTGCTGCGGATTGCGTGGTCCGCCAACAATTTCACCATCGCCACCCTCACCGGCTGGTGGGCCATCGGTTGGTGGGGCATCGCCAGCTGCTGCAGCATCCGCCCTGCGGTAAACAAAACTCATTTGTATAATCATCAAATATGTAATATTATTTTATCTAATAATGTCCAATTGGCTAAAGCTAATCAGCTCCCCATGGAGATATCTCAAATTATATACGGGATGGTCTTGGGGGTTTTTAGTTACAGATGATGTGCAATCGATGTTTTTTTTTATACACATACAAAACTACAAAGAGATACATACATACAAATATGTATGTATATTTACAACTATGTATATATCTATGTATGTGTGCTTAGATATGAATTCAAACTCTAGCCGGGCTATACATGGAGCATGGAACATGAAGTTTTCAGCACTTACTGTTCCTTATTCTTGTCTTTCTTGCCCATATCTATGGGCTGTGTTAAATGTGCGGCGTAGAAAGTAATAATAGTATTTAAGTAAAAAAAATTTTATGCATATATATACTTAAAATATATACTATACAAACGATATGCATCCTATCTTAGGCGTTCTTGTTAAAAAAAAGTCTCTGACTCATAAGAGCGCTACACCTTGTTTTGAGTTTTATTGATTTTGCGGTGCGGGAATATACCATGTGATGGTTGACGGACGGACACGGAACGGATATGGATACGCGGACACTTGGAAAGATGCCAGACATTATAAATTAATATATATGTATTAAGCTACACAATGATAAAAGCAAAAGAGATAATTGTAAAATATTTAAAATTATTTTTTTAAAACATTATTTTCATTGCGCGAAACGACAAAGTAAAATAAGAGAAATCAATAATTTATTTTTTTGTCATCTTCTTCCTTTTCTTGTTTCACTTACATTGCTTTTTGATTGTTGGTGTCGTTGGTGTTTTTTTTAATAAGTTTCTTTCTTCTGCTGTAATTAAAACAGCCGTTGTTTTATCTGTATTTATAATATTAACAGATAATTTGAGGTCTTAAGACAACGGCAACTGGATCCGTCTCTCCTTTTTCTTTTTATGCACTTGCCTGCTCAACGTCTTTCAGCAGAGAGCACGGTTATGGTTGGATTTAATGTCAAGAGGAAGGGTAGCGGGGTACAGCGCAAGTTTACCGTTTCGTTGTTCTTGTTATCGATGACTGCTCTCTTACGTTTGCTGTTACTTTTGAAAGTGTGTGGTCTCTTCGGTTTCGCTCTCTTTCTCCAGTTTATGTGTGTGCGTGTGTGTCCTGCTCTCCGTAAGCTTTTTATACGATTCGTCAATGAAATTGCGCTTAATGCTCGCACACAGGCACAAACAGCTTCACAAGAGTGGTCTGCGATTACACTATCGGGTAAGAATTGCCAAATGTATGTGTGTTAATATATATGTATATATATAACTATATATATATTTATAAGCGGGTTCCACTTGCCACGACAGCCTTTATAGCAACACTATAACAAGGAATGTTCTGGCTCAGTGTTGAAACTATTGTGGGGAAAGTACAAAAATAGTTGTAACTATTTTTAGTATAAATGTCATTATGTTTATGGATTTATATTTTATATGCAATGGCCGTATTTAGTTGGCTTAAAATTTGCAATAGGGTTTGGCCACTCACAACTTATTAATATATATTCATTTTTAAGGAGTATTCTGATTATGGTCTATAATTCTTATTGGGAAATAATGAAAATTTATGTTGCCTAACCTCAGGTGCGCTTTAACTACAATACAATTGTGTTCAAAAAATCTGCATGCAAAGTTTTTTGTTCATTCAAAGGAAAAATCAATGAAATTTTTTTACACAACACCCCGTTTAATTTTTTTTCTCTTTTTAGTGGTATGGCCAATGTCAACACTTTAGTTAAGATATATATACATATATATACACATATACATAAATATATGTATACTGTTTATTTTAATCCATTGTTTGTTTATTAAGTAATTGACAACACAAATTTCAATAAATGACTATATTTAAAAAAAATAAATGAATTAAATTTACGCAGCACAAGAAAAATTTTCACTTACGACGTTTTTAGCCAACTGCGAAAACTTATAGCTTTTCTAACTGTTATGTGTATTTGGGGTAAAAGCTTACGAGGACGAGAAAAAAAAGCTTTAAAAACTAACAAGAAACGAGTAGCTTTCAGCAATAACGAGTACTAATCACTTTGTCTTTTTAAGTGAAGAAAAAACTGGCTTACATTGGCTTTCTGAACTTCGTCTGTATCCATACACGATACATTTTCAGACCACGTCCTCGATTAACTTGCAATCGTCTATCAACAATAAGCTGCTCTTCTTGCATACCAGCTTTTGTAAACATGTCGCGAATCTCCTGCTCTGTAAAAAAATATACCATGGTACCATCACCACGTACATAAAAGTTGTCCTCTAAGCATTTGCCGCTCTTAAAGCGCAGCTGAGCAAGGTCATAGCGTCCGTAGTCCCGAAATACCAGAAGGCCGCCTGGTTTTAAGAAGCGATAACAATTGTCTAGCACACGCTGCATTTTTGCTGGTTCAATGGCTGATAAGACAAATATCATTACAATAATGTCTTGTGAATTTTCCTCAAAAGGAACTTTCCACTCCTCTAGCGTGGCATCCATTACGAAAACCTCACAGCGGTCCTTATTGAATTCTTTCTGATTGCGTAGTATATCAATTGCGCGATCAGAAAAATCACAGCCATATAATTTAACATGTGGATCTGCATTGTACTGTAGAATGGGTAATATGGTGTTACCAACGCCGCAGCCCAACTCAAATATGTTAAGTGGATGTAAAAGGTTTTCTGTTGGTGCCAACTCTGGAAACTCTGTGAAAAGCCAGTGGCGATCTTTGAAAAATCCATTATCGTGTATGCCATAGAACGTGTCCCAGAACTTTGATGCGTCTGATTGAAAGCGATTCCGCTGATCCTCGCTCAGTTTTACAGTTGAGTTCTTTATAACAGCGTCGTGTGCGGCTTTTTCCTGTTCATCATTCCATTCCACGTGATCCCTATTGTATATTTATTAAATATGTAAGCTATATATCTAAAAGTACGTTTATACCATGCATTAAACTGGAACACATCGCGCAGATTGGTGAGTATACGATCACCAGCTCCACTCGGCTTCTTGCGGTTGCGAGTGTGTTCCCAAGTTTTGCTAGCAATATTTCGATGCAAATATTTACCAGGCGTTATGTTTATAAACATCGGCATCATCCGTGAGCAGACGTGTGCCAAATTGGGGACGTTTCTCATTGTCAACAATGTCATCAGGCGGCAACGCTCCTTCAGTCATACTATTTTATTAAAATGGAAATGAAAATAAATATTATCATTAACCGCGTTGCTTATATGCCCTTATGGCTAGGTGGTGCTGCCAGATTTTTAAAATTTTCGACATCTGGCACTATAAAGTTATTTGCGTTTTATCGGCCTACCACCTCAAACTATCGGTAAGTATAACAAAACCGCAAACATTTTTTTGTTGTATGTGTTGTTGCTTTTCTGCAGCAAATTTAAATATATAAATAAATCAAGAAACAAAAAAGGGACCCCTAATATAAGAACTTGCGCGTAAACAAACGCCAGCAATAACAAAAAGTGTTGTGCGGTAAGAATAAAGAAAAAAGGCTTCAAAAATGATGAACGAGGCTGCTGCATTGGCGAATATGATCCCCTACGATACAATTGGACTATACGAGCAACCTAAGCCCCGTTTTATCTTTAAAATGCCAAGAGTGGTACCTGACCAGAAGTCCAAGTTTGAAAGTGATGAACTCTTTCGTCGACTAAGTCGGGAGAGTGAGATACGTTACACAGGCTACCGGGAGCGTAGTATTGAGGAGCGTCAAGTTCGTTTTATGAACGGTTGCCGCGAGGGACACACCGAGACAAGTTTCGTAGCTTCTGGAACAAATTTACAGCTTGTATTCAATGCTAATCAGAATCCATATTTGCATGACAAAGAATGCGATTTTGATAAGGAGCATGGCAAGGTGCATATTAAGTCATATTTTATTATGAATGGTGTCTGTGTACGCTTCCGTGGGTGGCTAGATCTAGAACGTTTAGATGGAGTCGGTTGTTTAGAGTATGATGAACGTAGAGCCATGCATGAGGATGCTATTTTACGTGATCAAATTGATCGCTACAACCAGCGACTGCGTGAATTTGAGGACACCAAGCGTGCCTATCGTGATAATCGACAGGATGAAATGGAAGCAGTGCGTCGTGGTGTTGCCTCCGGTGGCATTGGTGTTGGAGCGAGTATGTGGCGACGTTAGTTGAAGTTTTGGACGGCAACAACGCCGTCACAACAACAACCCCAACCACAACAGCAGCAACAGCACCTCCTCCACCACCAACATGAGACTCAATTTGCAAATACTCACTATTTTATGGAAAACTAAAAAGATGCTCCAATTAATAACTTGACTTGAAAATGGATACGAAAATTATTTTTTTTTTATTCGCTACAAAAATGCTCTTAGGCTTAAGCTTAGCACCTAGTTATAATTACTTAACGTATGCTTATTATTGTATTAAACTTTACAATTTAATATAAATTATATTGACGTACATATAACATACATACATGCATGCGCACATATTATATATATATATATATATATATATATATATATATATATATATAGATTTATATATATATATAAATATAATAAAATAACCTTATGCATTTTAATTCCGGTATTTTATTTAACAGACATGACGCATAATGAAAAATGATTCCTTACTTACATATCGTATTACCTAAAGAAACCAATCAAAGTCATGCAAGCTATTCATAGGTGTATACCCACATATATTGTATGTCTTACACAATTCAATCATGGATTTACAAATACTTTTGAAGCAATGTCTCATTACTTAAGGTATAGAATTTTTAAAATAATAATCACATTTTAATATATGTGAATCACTGAATCAACTTAATAAAATAAAAGTTTATGCCAGTAAAAATAAATATATTAGGATTCACTCCTGACATGCCTTGCATTGGGAATGCGGAGTATCATGTCACTTGGCGTGTGCCTGTTGCTTCTTATCGGCTTTACTGCAAGTCGGTTTTAATAGTGTTCCGCTCTATAGTTGTTTCTTATAATGCTGTAAGGTGGTTATCAATCCTACATTTGGCTAGATCAGGTGGGTATGGACGCGTTGTGTTTTTCCTCTGCTCCTATTCTTTCTTTTCAAATCTTTCTGGGTAATTTATTTGGGTGCAAGCAATTATTTCTACTTAAAACGCACCCTGTCTGTTGATTATATCATCAATTAACCATTCAAATAAATCAGTGATGTGTCTTGGTTATTTTGGCCTGTATTATCCTTAATTTGTTCAGGTGTGTTTTTGGTACCGCCACATTGGTGCCAGGATTGTCTTGTCCAGTAGCACTTTGTGGCTTAGATAGAGTTTGTTCCTTGTGTTGAAACTGTGCAAGACTGTATCCTTATGACCCATTACTAGCCACTTTCATTTTGGAAGGCAACACGAAGCATTAAAAGAAGGTGTTCGAGAAAAGCACCCTTGGTTGTTTATGGTATTTGGTGTCGTTCAGATCTGGAGCGAGCGGAGGTATTTGCCAAACACCTGGCTGAGCGCTTTCAACCGCTAGACCTAGCCAACCCGCAGCAAGTGATAGAGACAGAGGACAGGCTTTCTCAAGCGCTTCAAATGGACCTGCCTATTAGCCCAATTACGGCAGACGAAATTGCTATTATCATCAGGAGGCAAAATAGCAAAAGAGCTCCGGGGCGTGATGGCATATGCAATTCCACCCTGAAAGCCCTCCCAAGACACGCAATCCTCTATATGGCGTTAATCTTTAACGCTATTGTGAGGTTGCAATGCTTCCCCTCCCAATGGAAGCTTGGATTAATTTCGATGATCCACAAACCTGGCAAGCCGGAAAAGGACCGTGCGTCCTACCAGCCAATCAGTCTCCTCCCTTCGATCTCGAAGGTGTTTGAGAGACTGATTGCCGCCAGGATTATTGGGATTGTTGAATCTCGGGAACTGATCCCCGACCACCAGTTCGGATTCAGGACAGGCCACAGCACCGTCGAGCAGTTACATAGGGTGGTTGATCAGATTGTCGTCGCATTTGACTAAAAGCAGTTCTGCAATGCCCTGTTTCTGGACGTTAAGCAGGCATTTCATAGAGTATGGCACCAAGGACTGTTAGCCAAAATCAAGGACAATTTGCCAGCGCCTTTCTTTGGGATATTAAAATCATACCTCGAGGGAAGAAAATTTTCTGTACGCTACCACTCGGCAGTGTCTAGTAAGTACCATGTGGCAGCTGGAGTACCCCAGGGAAGCGTCTTGGGCCCCTTGCTCTACAGTTTATTCACGCTCGATATGCCGAAACCTGATGAATGCTTGGAGCAGACTTCAATGCTGGCAATATTTGCGGACGACGTCTGTGTTATTGCCAGGTCATCATCAGCAGAAGAAGCGACCAATAAGCTGCAAGACTATGCCACCAAATTTGCATTATGGGCTAGAAGATGGAATATTGGCATCAACAGCGACAAGTCGACAACGTTTGCTTTACCCTGTGTCGCAAAACTCCGTCTTCTATCTCTATTGAAGGAGCTAACGTCCACCAGACGGTTTCGACCAAATATCTTGGAGTTACTGTGGACCGGCGGCTTACGTTCGTGAAACACATCAGCGAACTCAAAGGTAGACTGCGTGCTGCGGCAAAAAAGCACTCCTGGCTGCTGTGCTCCACTAGCAAACTGGCAATAAGCAACAAGATCCTAATATATAAAATGGTCATTTCACCCATCTGGCGTTACGCTTGCCAAATATGGGGATAAGCCTGTAACAGCCAAATCAAGCGTATTTAAATCGAGCAAAACCGTGGATGCAGAGCTGTCACCGGGTGTGACTGGTACATGAGGAATTCGACGCTACACAGAGACCTACACCTAACTTCTGTGTTCGACGAGATCAACCTACACGCTAGCCGATATAACGAGAGGCTAAAAAACCATAAAAACCGTTTAGCCAAAGATCTAAATAGAGGAACTTCGCCGAGAAGACTAAATCGAAAACTTCCTAGAGACCTTTTATCCCGTGCCCCAAGGATTAGACCTCTGTAGCTTAATCCCTTATAGTGTAAGTAGCTAAAAATTATTGTGAATTTAGTTTAAGTTGTTTATATGTATATATGTAAATATGTTAATATGTAAATATAACTTAACAGGCGCGCCCATTTTGGGCTTAATGAATAGACTGCCTAGGTTACAAAGAGGTTTCCTGCTACCTCGTATGCCTAATAAAATATATATTGAAATAATAAAAAAAAAAACTTTCATTTTGCTGCTTTCAATTCTAGCTAGAAACTTCATAGCATACTTTTAGGTAACTTGTTTTAAATCTGAATTATGTGAATTGCAAAACCTTTACTCTTAAATTTTTTTTTTTTTTTTGTATTATTATTATTAAGGAAGCCGAGGTCCTAAGACTTCTTTGTGTCCTTTTTATCAATAAATTAAACCCAATTGGGCGCACCGGCTAACCAATAAGGTGTAGCTTATTAAATATAATTAAATATCAAACTTGCCTCCTTCTGGGCATTCGAATTATGAGGTTATGAGGTCGACGTCTTTTTAGGCGTCGTCCTGGGCGAGTTCTAGTCAGCCTTTTGGCTAACCTATTGCTGTGGTTATTAATGCGACTATTGCACTTTATTTTGAGCTATTTGAATAAATTTTATTTGGCTATCGCAATCAAGCCCCCAAATTTGACAGCCATAAATCCAAATTGGTGCAATTATTTGCCTGTAAATGGTGAGTTTGTTGCTGAGAGATAATTTGCTTTTCGGACACAGAAGCCAATAATATCTTCCCACAGCGGCCCTGATCCTAGTCTAGCACCCTGATATGGGCTGCAAAACAGAGCCTCCTGTCCAAAATAATCCCTAAATACCTTGCATGATTTGCTTGCTTGACAGGAGTTCCATCTAGCATTATTGCTGGCGGTGTGTTTCTTTTTAGTGTGAAACAAACGTTCGTACATTTGCCTTTATTAATGGCAATATTTGAGCTTCTTGCCTAATCTTCAAATGATGCTGCATATTCCTGTAGCCCATCAGCAGCTTCATATTCGCATTTCGCCCTGTACGTGACGCACACGTCATCAGCGAACGTAGCCAGCATCATATCGCTTGGTTGAATACCCATATCAATGCTGGGCTGAGGCATATCAGAGGTGAATAAGGAGTAGAGCAATGGCGCCAAAACACTTCCTTGAGGTAAGCCCGCTTTTGCATCATATCTTGCAGAAATTGCTGTGTGGAACCGCACAACAAATTTCCTATTGGCAAGGAATGACTTAAGGAGCAAGAAGTAAGGCGCCGGCAGTGCATTCTTCATTTTAGCCAAAAGTCCCAAGTGCCAAACGCGGTCAAATGCTTCTTTGACGTCTAAGAACAGAGCGTTACAGAATTCCTTGTTCTCATATGCTAGGAGAATTTGATCCACTACTCGATGCAGTTGCTCCGTGGTACTATGTCCTGAACGGAAACCAAATTGATGATCAGGAATAATTTGCTTGGTTTCAATAAATGAGGAGATTCGAGCCGCAATGAGTCTTTCGAACACCTTGGATATTGAAGGTAGAAGACTAATCGGCCTGTAAGACGCAGGATCATTTTCTGGCTTTCCAGGCTTTGGTATCATGGAAATGATACCCAGTTTCCACTGCGCAGGAAAGTATTGCAACCTCACTATTGCATTGAAGACAATAGTAAGGAGTTTTATTGCATAATCAGGAAGAGCCTTTAAAGTTGCATTACAGATCTTATCATGGCCTGGTGCTTTGCCGGAATGCTGACGTCCAATGACCAAAGCTAGGTCACTTGGCTCAAAAGGCATAATTGGCAGATCCATTTGGAGCGGATAGTCAAGCGTAACCATTACATTGTCAATATCCTGCTGGCAAGTGAGGTCATTGGGCACAAATCTACCAGCTAGATGTTTAGCAAATGCCTCTGCCTGTTCTTTATCTAACCGACACCATGACCCATTTGCATCCATCAGAGGCGCTATCCTGGGACATCTTCTCTTAATAGCCCGTGTGGTCTTCCACAATGAATGAATTGCCTCACTATCCGTGCCAGTGTTAGCTAGCCTTTGGTCGAACCACTCAGATCTAAAAATAGCCAAAGACCGTCGAAGAACAGACTGTGCTCTATTCCAAGCGGCCTTATCAATGACGGAATCTCATCCACCTGATACGCAGTCGTCTTTTCTCCGCTATTAATTGACGGATCTCACTTGTGAGTGGAATACCAGCAGCAGCTAATCTTCGTGACGGTTTGCGCGTAGCTACTGATGCAGCAACACAAATTTTTTCGGTAAATATATCTAGGACATCATCAATATCCTCGTCCGTGCGAATTTCAATATTCAAATCCAGCGATTGCTGCAACAACGACTGAAACAACTCCAAGTTAGTGTGTTTTGATATGATACGCTCCTCAACTGGATACTCTGTCGCCAGAGCATTTAATGTTATAATTAATGGTAGGTGGTCAGAGCTCAACTCAACAATTGCCTGAATATTTGCATGGACGCCCAGAATGCCTCGTGTTAGAGCAAAATCTAAAAAAAAAAATCTCTCTTAAATTAACTCTTTCTACTTAGTGTTAATGTTCTTAAATGTCGTATTATACGTTACATGGCTTTGTTAATTTTATTCTTTATATTGAATAATAAAAGGTAATGTTTAAATACAACGAAACGCAGCATATTATTATGCCAATTTACCTATGGACATCTTAAATATAGATCAAAATGTACAATTTAGAATAAGCTTGAGCCGAAGGTCCCAGCAGCCAGTGCTTCTTTATTATGTTATTATTAAGCTTAGTATTTAATACTAGACCTAATATTTTAAATAAGTATTAAAATAGAATAAACTTAAATATTGAAGCCAATTAGCTTATAGTCAGCTGCAAGTTGATTTGAATTAAGATATTAATTAAACTTCAAAGTCAATAACAATAAGTTCACATACATTACTTTGTCTTTGAGTCCTGGCAGCTGTTCCGTGTCCCTAGTGTAGGCCGTTAGTCTTCACCGAGAATGTAAAGTAATGGCCATTATCAAGCCAAGCCCGACATATGGGTAACATGTAATAAAAAAATTATTCAATGCTTCGAAAAGAGGGCCCTGTGCACTGTCTTGGGTATGGAAATCTATCATATTATTCACGGCGTACTAAAAAGCATCCTGGGACCGCGAAGTGATCAAAAAATAAATGGAACGCTACAATTATAGGGTCCACCAACAACGACAACATAATTTTAGCCCAATCGCAAAAAATACATTCTCTCTCTTTCTAATTGACTTTTGCTGTCTCCCTCTATTATGTGCAAATCTTTGATGAAACATTTTGTTTAATAGTTTTTTCCACACGTAAAGCAAAAATACCTTTAGGTTTCCAATACTATTAAATGCTCAGTAGAATCTATGGTAAACTGATAAAGCATATCACTTTATTATGTGTTAACCCAGAGTTTATAATGAAGTGTTAACTAACGTATCGTGTTTGATGCATATGTTGGGTATGAGTTGTATGTAGATACTTTATATGTATATTTAATAGACATTTATAATATATATAATTAAAGAAAAACATGAAATGGGCATGCATCCGTTTAACGGAATTGCAGAGGAGAGATGCGCAGGCCGATGCAGTCCTTGCCAATTTGACTAACTTCGCAGACTGTGCAGATATTACCTTTGTATTGGGGATCATAGGCTGAGCTGCAGAAGGGACAAGTAACCTCTGGTTTGCCACGATAGATTGGTTTCCAACTAATAGCGCAAACGTTAAATGGATTGAACTCCTCATACTGCAGATGATGTTCATCAGCTGGATTCACCTCACAGGCCTGTAGGATTTTGCGTACTTGTTGTGCCACCTCAGGTCGTGGTGCCAACTCCAATAGGCGTCGAGCAAATGATGCTGCCGTTTTGTAATTCTTCAGTTTAAAGAACATATTAAGTGCTGTGCGGAGCGTTAGGATCTGATGGATGGGTTGCAGTTTGCAATGTGTAAAGTAGGCAGCCATTTCACAGAGACGTTTCTGTTCCTCTAGCGTTGCCTTCGGCATACCCTTGCGCACAGTTTCCATTTTCAAGCCGACGATATATTCGGCACAAATCTTTAGTAGCTGTTGTGCCTCGGCAATATCCAATTTGGTCTCCACCACCAGCAGTGGAATACTAATCAGTATGGAGTGGAATTTTTCAATTGCTTCGCCGAACTTTCCAGATGTGGTCAGCTGATAGCCAGCCTGAAGACGTGAGACCAGCTCGTTTAGCTTAATACCTAAAGCAGGACGCTGCAATTTGGGATTCGTTTCAGCAAAATTGCGCAGGGGATAGCCACTGATGGATTTCAGATTGGGATTGCCCGTAAAGCTAGTGCGTGCACAAGCGTAATTCTGCAAAAATAATGTTTTAAATGGCTTTAGGTTGACCACGCCCAGTTGGTCATTTAGTAGACGACACGCGCTATTGAAGGCACCGGCCTTAACATGATCCAGGACCAGCTGCGAGTTGTTGGCCCAATGCTGTGCTGGCGATTGGCCTTTATTTGGTGCCGCATAGAAATTGCCACCGAGCGCTGAAGCCTTGATCTTGGAGGCGAGTTCAATGGGCACTTCTATATCATCATCGCCTACATCCCAGCCACCGCCACCGCCGGCATCCTCCTGTGCCTCGTCATTGCTAACAGCATCGTGCATCTCTTCATCACCATCATCATCTTCGCCTAGACCCAGATCTGCATCTGCTCCCCAGCCATCACCACCGCCATTATGTTCATCAAGCAGTGCAGCATCCGCATTAATGTTAAGCGCCTGGCGTGCTGTTCCACTGGTGCCAGCACGCGTTACCATGGCACCTTCAAAGAAGCCCTTCGACACGGATAATAGTGGCCAATTGGTCTCCAATTGCTGTGTTGGCACTGGTGGTTGCAGTAGCTGTGCGTTGGGATTAACCTCTGGCAGTGTACTGCCTTCTCCCAGTATAGCCGTACCTAGCGTATCAGTTAGCTCATCGAGTCCATGGGTAGCAGCTGTAAGATACGCCAGCGATAGTTGTCCACAATTCTTAAGAATGTTCACACGTTCCTTGACATCGCCAAGCAGCAAAGCGCCTTGATATTGCGCCGAGATATCCTTACGAATCTCAGCAATTTTGTTCATCTTCTTTAGCTTCTCCAGATTACCAGTGATTAGATAGAGGAAGCTTAGTTTGTCGAAATTTTTGGTGCGCTGATAACACATTTCGACAACCTGATGATTACCTTGGAGTAAAGCGGCCTGACCCAAGCGATCCCAGCAGTCCTTGTCATCTAAAGCCTTAGCTGCCTGTAATGCTATTTCAATGTTGCCACACTCCAAGGCCAAGCCAAAGCGTGTCTTCTCATCCTTGACAAAGTGTAAGGCGACTTCCGGATATCCCTTTTGCTGCAAGTAAGCAATAATGCTCTGTCCAACGAGGCGTGCATTGCGTACCATATGCAAGACTTCATCGTATTTTCGCTGGATTAGGGCCAGTTTAAACTTATACTCTGTAGGATCAATGTGAAGGACACGAGTGCGGCATTCACGATCTAAACAGAATACCTGGTTACCTTTAACACGAGTCAAATAAATCGGCAGATCTAAGGTACGTATGATGCCATGATCTCCATTGGTAATAGCGTACTTAATGTGATTGCTAGTAGTGTAAATGAATACGCCGGACTCGTCCCAGGCACCAGACTTGACGCGGCAGTTCTCTTGCACAGTACACAAGTACTGTAGTCGACGGTCACAGATGGTAACGGAGTGTTTGCAAAGCAGAGCTACCAATGACATATCTGGTGACCAGACAACATATCGGCACTTAGCCAGCTTAATGCTACCGACAGACACCAATCGCTGCACTTCATACAATGTTACGTATTCCGGATCACGTATAAGCAGCATACCTGTGCCGGCATAGAATATTTCTTCACAGAATGTGGGTATCTTTTTGGTAACTTCGTTCTTAAAGTTCTTAACCACCAATTGTTGGTTGCGATCAAGTACTGCAAAACGATTACGTGCCACCCAAATAGCTGTTATGCCTGAGCTTCGCTTGCTATCCGATTCATTTTGTCTTTCACTTTCGTTATCCTTAGGTATCTGGCACAGGTCATAGGTGCTATTCTCCAGATTATTCGTGCGTGTGCATATTAGCACTGCGTTAAGAGCCGGATTATATGACATGCTGTATACAGGTGACTTACCAGGACGCAGTTGCATGACAACTGTATCCTTTGTTGTGGTAAAGTCTAATTTACGCAGAAAACGATCTTTGACGTAGTAGAGCATGTTTCCATGCACCGCATAAGCAGGACGCTCGCGTTCAAGTTTGAAAACCACCATACCTGTAACGTTAAAATAAATGTAATAAGTATTTCATGATATGGAAACGATGAAGTCAATGGGCTATCAATACTACTTACCGCCATCGTGACCGGCTGCAAATAAATTAAGGGTGGGGTGAGCGGTTAAGATCCAGAAGCGCTCGTTATCGCGACGGAATGTAAATAGGCATTGGCGCTTGGCCATGTCCCACACACGAATGCTACGATCCTCGCCGTTCGAGATGATCAGATCCTGACGTGGATGGAAGAGTACACAAGACACATTGTTGTAGTGTCCGCGGCAGGTATCCATCTCCCAGGCTTTGTATTCGTTCATGCGCCATAGCTTAACAAGGCGATCATCCGCACCGGACACAATCAGCGGCAACGTAGGATGAAAACTAGCCCAGTTAACACCACGATCATGACCCTCGAGTACATGCTTAACAACTGCATCAGCCTGGCCAAATAGATCTGTGGCGCCTGGATGACCTTTTAGGTGATCATCGAGGCCACCGGGTCCAGGAGCAACATTCTTTTTGCGCAGTCCCGATATATCCCAAACGCGAACCGTTTGATCTAGTGAAGCGGATACAATTTGATCCTCTGTGGGATGGAACTGAGCACACATAACATAATGGTTATGTCCAGGCAACACACATATACAATTACGCGACTGCCAGTTCCAAATGCGAATGGTCTGATCATCTGAGGCGGACAAGATCCATGGATATTCATGATGGAATGCCACAGTACGCACATAATCCAAATGAGCAAGCAGTGTAAAAATGCAACGTCGCTGCTTATAATTCCACACCTTTATCTTATAATCATCACCACCAGATACAAAAAGTGGCATCTGTTGATGAAAAGCCACGCTGCGCACAGGCCCGTCATGCTCATCAAATTTCTCTAGGAGTGTATGCATGCGGTAGTCCCATAATTGAATGACACCACTGTGCAAACTGGTTAAAATCCAGGGACGTTTCGGATGAAACGATAGACCCTTCACCCGTGCCGATTTTGACTCAAAATTTGTCAACATTGTGGCAGTTTTCTTTGCTGCTGCTGCCGTGGCGGTGTTTTTTAGAAGAAGTCGATGTTTTATTTTCCGTAAACTTATCCAGTTCGTACAGTGCACTATTCTATGTAAAATTATATGCTATGTATATTATTTAAAATCATTAGTTACGTGACTTTAATATACATATGCATATATAATCATTTACAAATAATTTATTTAATTATTAAAGCATAAAACACAAACCAATTACACAAATTTTTCAAGTGACACGTCAATTACCTTCTACTGGCAGCAGTTTTAGAGTTGTCACCTAATCACGCTCTAACGTCATCTCTCAATCAACCAGCTGAGCATTTGTTAGTGATGAGAGTTCTTAAAACATTTTTTTTTATTTCTTAGAACATTTTTTTTTTATTGTTTTTTTTGTATTTATTATATTTTTTTACAATAATAAGTAATTATTATTATTATTATAATTAATTTAATTAATAAAATAAAATAATAATAATTTTCGATATCTCTTGAACACAAATCACTTATATCTATAAAAATATCGATACGACATTCGAATGTTATTGTTTACAAATTAATATTTTATTTCCTCAAAAATATGCATTTGTAGTAATAAGAGAAAGATGACACTCGCACATCGTGCACTGTTTACATGGTTTATAGTATTGGTGTTCCTAATACTTGTTTGCCTAAGACTGGATCCTCATACAACATGGAATTGGTTTGTTACTTTTACTCCGCTGTGGTTCTTCGATTGCATTCTAATTATCTACGTGCTAATCAAATTTATACGCAAGTGGCGAAATTTAAATCGCTTAAGTGATCTATTATTTTTGTATAAATGGAACATTGGTGGTGTCCTGCTGACAATAACATCTCAAGTTATGATATGTATGACTCTCGAGTATCCACAGCAGATACCAATCTACGTAACGATGGCCCCTTTAATGCTGCTTCTGTGCACAGCAATTGTGTATGTCGGAGGTAAGCTTAGAAAGCGTGAGGGCTGGCTACAATGAAGAGGTCACACCTAAGCTCTAAATTTATTTTAAGATTTATTTATATTAAAATTACTTTTAATTAATTATTTAATAAGAAAATTATATTGTGCTTAAAAGGATGAAAATTAAAATTAAAATCCGTATTTGCTTTGAGTTGCGCGACGGGTTTGCCTGTTAGCTGACCACATGGCCTGCAGCTCAGCTTCATTAGCTTTAGCCTTGTGGGCCAAGTAAGTGATTTGATGTTTACGTCTTGTACCTGCCACAGGCTCTTCGTCCGTAAGTACGCCGGTAGGTTGAAATGTGGTAGCTGATGCTAATGCTGTACGCATCCACTCCTCCCTATTAGGCATAACTTCTGATCCAGATATATCAATAACTTGTATATCCTTAACCTCCGTCCGACGTCGCTTGGCATTTTTACCCACCAATGCATCCATTGCCTCGGAATTTAATTGTTGTTCATAATAGCGCTTCTGTGCCAAACGTGATTCCTCCATTTCCAATTTAGCAGCTTCCGCCTCGGCTGCTTCACGTTCTTCTATTTCTGCCAAGTACTTGTTGCTGGCCTCAACCATTTTTGCCGCTCGTTTGGCAACTAGTGCACTGATCTCAGTGTTACTGACTTCAGGTAATTGCTGCTCCTTGTGCAATGAAAAAAAATCACCAGCATCCATATCGTCATCTTCACTATCGCTAGCATTAACAAGAGATGCAGTTGGTTTCGGTGGTTTGCTTGCTTGTTTATTATTAGGTATAGATTTAATACCATCAACACCTTCCGTATTGTGTGCAGCACGCCTGTGTTTAACAGTATCAGGCACAAAAGCTGGAGTGACACTTGTTTTTGGAGTTAGAGTATTAGTTTTAGTGGACTTTGGTGCTGTCGACGAACTATGATGGGTAGAATTGACAGCAACTGGGCCTGATTTTTTACCAAAATCACGTTCAGATTTTGCTTGAGGCAATATACTTAGAAGTCCAGAACCCTTTGTACTTTTAAATTGCGTTATTTGCCTACCATGTAGTTTATCTGCCTTTTCCTTATCGACATCAGAGAAATCCCTTAACGATGGTATACTAATTTTAACGCGACTTTTGACAACTGGTGGCGGTGGTTTTTCTAAAGGTTCTGTAGTCCCTGTTGATGGTATTGCCTTTTTGTGTAGAAACTCATCGTCTGTTTCTTCAATTATTGCCTTGCCTGTTGTTGCCGCTCGTGGCATGGGCAGTTTGGCAAAGGCTTGTGTCACTTGGTCATCAGTTTGTTCCAACTTTTCTTCATCTTCATCGAGGATGAGCTTAACAGCATTTTTGGGCTTGGGCAACGAAAGCGCTATGCGACCACTGGATGACCTCAATTCATGCAAAGGTACTTCTTGTGGTATAAAGTCATCATCTTCATCGCTAATATGTCCATTTGTTTGGTTTAAGGAACTTGTAGAGACTACATTGCTGTTGCTGCTAATTGTTGAAATTTGTTTTATTGGTTGCAAAACTGTCGTGCCTGATGACTCTTCTTCATTCTCCGATTCTTCATCGCTGCTTGCGTCGTATGCAACGAGAGACATCATTACACTTTTAACTTATTGTATTTTAGTGAAAAAATATACAATATCCAAATTTTTATGTTGACAGCTGTTTTTTTAGAGTCACCCTGTGAATAGGGTTGTTTCCCATTTAAAATACATACATATGGCACATTTTTAGTACGGCAACGCCAAAAAAATTGAACAGTTACATTTAAATTAGTAAATATTCTTATATTGCTGGATTTATAATACAATACCTGAAAACAGGTAGCCTAGTTTCTGTTGTAAGTAGCTGCAGCTGTTTAGGAGGATTAAATAATAATTCCATATACAACTACAGGTAGTAAATTGATGAAAAATTTTCATATATAAGGTAAAATAGTTTATTGTATTGTATCAGTCTAGTTTTGTATTTTGCACATTGTTGACGTAACCAATAGAATAATAAAATGCATCATCATCAAAATCTTGGAGATGGAACAGCCTTGGCAGGAATGATGCCGCCATATGAAACGATGGCAATGTATGAACAGCCAAAACAGCCACGATTCATATTCAAAATGCCACGTGTTGTTCCAGACCAGAAGTCAAAATTCGAGAGTGATGAACTTTTCCGTCGGCTTAGCCGTGAGAGTGAGGTTCGATATACAGGCTATCGAGAACGGACCATTGACGAGAGACGTATGCGATTTGTAACAGATTGCCGCAAAGGATATGGCGAAATATCTTTTGTTGCATCAGGCACTAATCTTCAACTATATTTCAATGCCAACCACAATCCTTACGCCCATGAACAGGAATGTGATTTTGAGAAAGAGCGTGGTAAAGTTCATCTACGTTCAAATTTTATTTTGAACGGCGTTTGCGTACGTTTTCGTGGCTGGGTGGATCTGGAACGCTTGGACGGCGTCGCTTGCCTAGAATATGATGAAGGACGTGCCCTGCAGGAAGATGCACAGCTCTGTGAACAAATTGAAGGCTACAATCAGCGCATAGCTGATTCAAAACGTTTATATGCACATACACCACCACAAGGTATGGTGCGGCGTACTGGATTTGGACCGGGACAAGGACCGGGGTCAGTTGCAGGCCCAGGACCGGTTAATGGAGCGCCAATGGGCTGGTAAGACTAGCATTTAGATATATATGTATATATATAATTTTATGACTAGTTATAATATTTAATATGTAATATAATATATTCTATATATGTATATTCTATAATTGTTATTCTTTTTTGTGTAACCCTGTTGCTTTTTATTTCATAAGGGTTGTTGTTCGGGGTCTTTGGCCTTAATTCAAAAAGAGCCACCACCCCAAAACCGTTATTCTCTTTTGCCCTTCACGCATTCTCTCTCGCACTACTGTCACATTCTCTCTTTGATGAGTAAAGTCTTAACATTTGAGGGCGCTTTCGCGCTATTTTTCTGAATTACGGCCAACATAATGAGCAAATCTTGCACGCGATCTCAGTACTACTTTACGTGAGTGCCGTATGCCAAGTACCGTATGCTGTATGCTTCAACGTCATATGCTGCATGCTATATGAGAACCAAAAAATATACAATATTGATTTTCCGATGTTCACGGATGCTGTTTGAAATAAACTTTGTCGACGGGTCGATTCTATCTCACTAACTCAGTATCCCAGTGCCCAGTGCCTAGTGCCTCAGTCACGTTTCGAACGCGAGTGTGCGCTGGCCGTTGAACGGATAATAAATAAATTTTTCGAATAACGTTTGGTAGTGTGAGACGGATAGAGAGCAACGAAAACAGGGAAAAAGAAAAGATATTCATAAAATTATACATACCACAAAGTGATTTGCCAAACATTCAAAAAGCCAAAAAAAAAAACAAACAAAATAAATATTTTTTTATAACTTTTTTTTTTGTTTTTGTTGTTTCGGCACGAAAAAGCTACGACGTGTGCTAAAATTAGCGACCGGTGTATTGTAGGGTGATGTATGCTCTATAAGTCCCAGTCCCATTAAGGCTACACCCTCAACCTCTTAGTCCCCCACAACCCACCACCAGTCCTGTGGGGAGAAACGCGTTCGCGGCCTCAATTGCTGCCATTTGTGAATTATACATAAATTTTGAGAAAATTTTCTAAATAGTATTTCTTCAAATTATTATGTGTTCATGTTAGCAACAAAAACAAAATACCAACTTTAAAAACCATCATTTATACTATAAAGAACAAGGACATAAGCTGCGGCATATTATTCGTGTTCATTTGTGCGTTTTTGTGAGGTGAAAAGTTAATAAAAGTTTGTGTAAGTGTAAGTTTAAGAAGTTAAACAAGAATTCACAAAATGCCAGCATCAAACACAATTGTGCTTAAAAGCTTATCCATATTGTTGGGTCTCTTCTTTATATTTGTGGGCACACTTAAACTAACGCCGCATATAAGCAAGGATCTATACAAGGACTTGGTAAGAGCAACATAATATCGATTTTTTCATGTAATTTTTTTACCCTGAGGCTTCATATTTTTTTAAGTTTTGGCTATTGGTATAAAACCAAAATTAAACCTAAACAAAAGTCATATCCTTTTCTCCTTATATTATATTCTTAAATCTATATCTATATATAAAATTTATTTAATATATGTATATATTTAATATTTTATATATATGTATATATTTATTATATATTATATATATATATTTATATATATATACATATATATATATATATATTACAGAATAGAGCATACCGCAAACCATAAGTAATTATGACTGATGCACATTGAACTCGACCCCATCAATGCCAGCTATTGGCCTTCAAAAATAGTTTTAAAAACGCAAACGCATCTTCAAAAACAAAACAAACACCCAATGGAAAAACGTACACACAAAATAGATAAATTGGTTTTTATTTTCTAAACAGTTTTTAGTTCCGTATAAAAACAGAAAAATTCAATGGGTATATCGTAATCATGAAAACTATTCCGACTATTTTGGACTACATACATTGTTTTATATATATATATATATATATATATATATATATATATATATATATTTTATATTATATATATATAATATTTATATATACATTTGTCTTGAACAGCTGTAAAACATATTAATATTGTTTAAAATTGGTATATTATTATTAGTATGTCATATCTAACAGTTAAGCGCGTTTCTTTTTTTATACGTTTTATTGTATCTACGTATAATACTCTGGTAGCGCCACTTGTGATGTCTGGTAACTCTGCCGGCTATTAAAAATATTAACCGTTTCGTACAACGTTATTACAATTGATTTTTTTCTTTAAATATATTATATTAAAAATATAAATATAATAATATAAATTATATTATTTTATTAATACTTTGAGAGAAATACCAGAAATCTTTTTAAAAATAAAATTATAGAATTGACAAATGTTTATAAATTTTTTAGTTTAGTTTTTTATTTGTTGTTGTTTCTTTTTTCGTGTGAAAATAAATATAAAAATGCGTTGGCGATCATATTCAATGTATATATATAGTTATGTATAAACAATCAAAACGTGCCAATTACTTATGCCATTTGTAGTACTTTTAAGACTATTTTGTTTACAATTTATCAATAAATGAAAAAATAAGTAACACCTTGGATACTTTCAAGTACAAATTTTTGTACAAGTTTCGCATGTAAGATTTTCATATAATGTGTGTAGTAAAAAAATCCAGACTTTTTTGCGGCAGATAACAAATATAAAATCGACTAAAAAAGGAAGTTTAAAAACACGATGAAATGTTTATTCCACCCAATATTTAATAAAAACCAAAGAATAAAAACAAAACAAAAATTAGAAACCATGAGTATCTAAATCCAAAAGTATTGCATGAAGCCTACACACAAATCTTGCACCGTCTGTTTAAAGCGGAAACACGTAACATATCTAAATAAGTGGTCTTTCGTGCAGTGTCAGGCTTTGGCTACGCAACATTTTGCATTCAACACCCAAATTTTATTCTTTTCGCTTTGTATTTGCTTTGAGAATAAATTTATTCGCAAGGCGCTCTTGCAATTTCGTATATATATGTATATAAATATATATATTAATTTTTATACAACATATATTTGTTTTTACCTTCGAATTAGAATTCATTTGGCGAATGCCAAACAAATTGCGAATATATATGACAAACAAGTTTCGTTTTCTTTTAAAAATAAACATTTTCTATTGCTCTCCACTGTGATCATCTAAGTGAGATCGCTGATATTGTTTAATATTTATTGTAAATCCTACCGATTATATAATCGATATTACTCTAATCCTTTTTTGAATACTCCTTCTAATTTCAGCGCACGGAGTATGTGAAGTATGCCAAGGTATTCCCATTGACTGCGCTCTTTGGAGTTAAGATCCCCTCGAAATGGTACAGACGCACTGTTGGAATTTTGGAGATTGTTTGTGGGCTGGCTATGGCGTTAATACCTTATCGTAAGTGTTGTAATAACATAAATTCATATAAGCAAACATTAAATTTGTTATCCTTAGATAAAGTAAAGAATGTGGCAAATGTAACGCTTCTGTTGCTTATGCTATTGGGTATCTATCAGCACTGGATGGTCAGTGATCCCTTTGAGCGTTCCGGACCTGCGCTGGTATTCACCTTTATGCTAGGAGGACGTTTGGTTGTTTGGTATCAAACAAGCCGCAAAGAAGCCATTGATCAGGCAGCTGTCAATGCAACACAAGCAAATGGCCTCAAACAGGAATAAATACATAAAATTTAATGAAAAGCCAACATCATACTAGATCGTTTATCACATTAAATCAATTTCAATCATATTCATATACTCATATAATTAGTCGTTCATTAATTCAAATCATAGTCGCACCTGTAAACTGCTTTGTTTTAGCACAATAAGTTAAATTTCGAACACAATTGGCAACCAACACGAATAAAAAAAATAAATAAATATCAAGTGCATCAGGCGAGACATCGCTTTTAGATATTAAAAAATAAATACATAAACTACAATTTATATACTTGAATATTAAATAACACTCAGTAAAAGTCAAAAATCGAAATTGATATATATAAATATATATGTATTGTATTTTTTTTTTAACTTTGGTGCCAAATAATAAAACACATACTCGTAACATCCATATGTATATATGGATATACATTATATAATATAAATTGCGAAAATGTTTAAGAAATGAGTTAATAAACAAGTAAACAGTATAGCTATAAAGACAATGACCATTTCATACGAAAATACGATAAATCGTTTAAAATGTCAATAATGACATTTTAGCAAAAACAAAAAAAAAAAATTAAAAACAATTTTAATAAATTTAAATAATTCATAATCATAGAATATGTTTAATCAATTATTTAACATCATCAGTTATGTTACTTTCTTTTGGGGACCGCAATATTTTTTATATTAAATAAGCATATTTCGAGTTAAAATGGCCAGCAATATTATATACTTATTATATATATATATATATATATATATATATATACTTATTATATATATATATATATATATATATATATATATATATATATATATATATATATATATATATATATATTATTATGGATATTATGGACAATAGTGCAAATCTCAACTGCGTTATTTGCTATAATTGCTGAGTGCAGATGAAAAATATAGGTTAAATATTCTTTACTCCGTGCCTGTGCTAAGCAGCTTTAGAGCTTTTTGTAGATTTTCAATTGCAGTTTTTACATCATCATAGTTCAGAGCACTGCCAGCATATTTGCAATATTTTTGGGCTGTTATCATCTGATCTGGAGTTATTTGAACACCAGCAACTGGGACAATTGGCGTATAAGCAGCGGCATTGGGCTGAGCTGTGGGCACATATGGTTCAAAGCCACCAGGTTTCTCTTCGTCTACTGGTGGACTTGGTAGCTTATTTGGATTATTGAGTACCTCTTCAGCTGTTGGTGGTGTTATTTGGGCACCAGGTGATGGCGATGAAAATGGCATTGCTGGTGCGGCAGGATCTGTATCCTCAGATTTAAAATTATCGGGTGGATTTTCTGGAGGTGTTGAACTAGCTCCATTATTATCATTATCACCTGCAGCACGATTTATATCGGAGAATTCAGAGGCTTCATCATCCGGGAAGGGACCAGGTATCGGTGTCTCTCCATTCTTTAAGCAATTGTGTATATATGCAGCCTTGTACTTTGCGTACTTGCGATTATGCAGCGCCTCTTCACTTAGTTCACCAAATGTCAGCAATATATCATATAGTACTCCACTGGAATAATACGCTTTAACCACATTTCTAGAAAAATGTCAATTAAAGTTTTAATCTAATTTTAATATAAACTAATTCTTTTGACTCACTTCCCAAAATTCTCCTGACGATCCTGTAAATCAGCGTAAAGAAACAATTTTAAGGCATAATTTTCAATATGAGCCTGGGCAGCTACATCATTGGTAAGAGCTTCATTTTCAGCATGCTGTTTCTTCATTTGTTCCAACCAATCCATAATAGCTGTGCGATAATTCAAAACAAACGCAAAACAACGTATGAGTCATAGTTTGCAGGGAATATGAATATACATATGTACACTAATTTCATCTTACCTAATAAAAGTTTTGTCTCATCGGCGCTCTGTGTAGATGCCTTTAAGCCAACTTGTAAAGCACTTTTAAAAAAAAGCAATAAATTGTTAATATAAATTCTTGGCGTGTTTTGAGACGACGGATACTCACTAGAGTCTAGCCCAATAAGCTATGACAACGTCGCGAGAATCATGTTCTTGCGCTAGCTTTAAAAAATGTTGAATGGATTTTAATGGTGCTGGGCATGGTGGAAACTCCATTTTTTGTTTTCTACTTTAAAATAAAAAAGATTAATACACAATATGTTTCCAAAATTACTTTTCAAAATGTAACTCAATTGAACAGTCGAAATTATTTTGATGATAGACTGCCAGTGTTGCCACTCTATACATTTTTTACAAAACCAGTGTGACCATATTAAATAAATTGTTTTGATTTTATTAGAATTTTTATGAATTTTGTGCATGTAGTAACACTGGTAGAGCTTCATTTTGAATGGCAAGTCTACAGGTGCTAGTATTGCTCAGTTTTTTATCATTGCCGCAACAGTTTGGTTAGTATGGACTAAACATATTATAGATGTCTTAAAAGAAAGCAAAAACCAGTTGATGTTATCAGCTGTTTGCGCTGCGTACTTTAGACTTTGTACATATATAGAACTGAGATATAAGAAAAAAGTGTTTTATTTAATTTAAAATAATTTCCTTCTTTAGCTGAATAAACATGTCCCTTTCAAAACCTTTGTACTCCCTTTTGGGTAGCTATCTGGAGCAACTTTTTAATCATCCAGTGCGTACAAAATCTATAACTGCGTAAGTGAAATCTAAATCTCTTTGTTTGCCGGCTATTTATGGTATACATATATTTATATATATATGGTTTTGTAGGTGCGTGTTGGCGACTTCGGCAAATGTCACCTCCCAGCGTATTGCCGGTGCTAAGAAACTTAATCAACACAGTGTCTTTGCTTATGGACTGTTTGGACTTATCTTTGGTGGCACAGTACCACATTATTTCTACCAAACTGTGGAGCGATTGTTTAGTAATGATTTGCGTTTTAAAAAATTTTTTGTGTTCTTGGCAGAGCGTTTAGCCTATGCACCCATATATCAGGCGTTGTCACTTTATTTCCTTTCCCTGTTCGAGGTAAGTTTCCAATTTATATAAACATTTTATTTTAAAAAACATTGGCATATGTTTGTATTTGATTTCTCTCTTTTTTTTATACATTTTAAATTGCAGGGTAACTCGCATTCCACAGCTGTTAAAAATATAGAAAAGCTTTACTGGCCATTGCTGCGTGCCAATTGGCGTTATCTTTCATTGTTTATTTACTTAAATATTGCCTATGTGCCACCAATGTTCCGTTCTATTACAATGGGAATTATATCCTTCATCTGGGTTGTGTATATTGCACAAAAACGTCGTCGATTCCAGGAAAAACAAGCAGCTAAAAGGTCATCATAAATATGTAACATTCCATAATGGAAACGAAATAGTTTTGTATTATGTATATTGCGTTCATAGCGTTGGACTCTTTTTAAAAAAAAAAAAAACAAAAAAAACAACAAACAAGGAAAAAAGAAATTACTTTATCTGGCCCCTGTATCAAAGGTTCCAGCTGGGTAAAAATATTGTTTAGTTGGTTAAGTAGATTGTGCAAAGTCGAAAGTGTGTAGGTTTGTGTGTATACATCATCTTAAGATTAGTGATAACTAACTAAATAAAGTGGCAACTTATCGCCTTAAAAATTTTTATAATCCCAATTTTCTACCATAAAAAAAACAAATATTAAAATTTTTAATTGGCAACAAATAATATTTATTATTAAAAACGCAGCTTAAAAACTAGCAAATCAATTATAATTGGCATTATACAAGACGAGATGAATATTGTGTATAATATTAACGATTACTGCTCATCATAACTATCATTTTGCTATTAAATTTAATGAAAGGCCTACAATCAATCAATTACAATTAAAACTTAGTTTCATAGAAAGTATCTAAAAAAAGCCTATGAATATATATAGATATAAATATACATATATGTGTATATGTATATATATATATATATATATATAAGTAAAACATTTTGTTGTTTAATATATATATATATCTATATATAAATATACCATGTCGTATAAAGAGGGGAAAGGTGCATATTGCAACTATATATCTGACTAGTATATAATATCAACTATTATCTATTATTATGCTAAATATCGCTTATATTTCGCTGCACATTTTGCGCAACGAATTTGTTAACACTCAAAAGGCAATTGCCGAAGGACTCCGACTATGGTGTAGAGGTGTGCCTATTATGGGCGAGCCAGGTGAGCTGACCTGACTGAAGCAGCTGGAACAGCAACTCGAGTCATCCATAATATCATCATCAAGCTCCTCATCATCATCATCAATTCCTTCTACACCAGAAGCTTTATGGTGGTGATAAGGTATTGGCCGTTTGCGTGCACTAAAATCAGAAAATTGTATAAAAAAAACAAATGCGTTTAATTATTTTCATTTACACTAAAGTAATTAGAGAAAAAAAATAATATATTTTAATAGTTTGATCAAAACTTACCAAACTGAAAAATCGATAATCAACAGAAATCAAAACTAAATCCTTTTAAAAAGAAAAGATAATATAATAAACTCAAAGAGAATAAAAGTAAAATGATATGGATTAAATTAAAGTAATTTGCATTAGACTAAAATTTGAATATCATTTTTGGTTTCAGATAATATATATATATATTATTGGAAATACAGTCAATTTTATAAGCAAACAAATTAAGCTACAGAAAGAATAATATTTAGCATTTATCATAATTAAAAATTTTAAATAAAAGAAAGTATAAAATGTAATTCCAAGGGCAGCTGTAAATAGAAAAAAATAAAGAATCAAGAAATATATATATATATATATATATATATTTAATATATAATTTTCTTTTCTGTCTTGGATATTTGAATGCAACTAAAGCGGGGAACAACCTGCTAACGTCTTCTGTTGCTTCGTGGCGAACGACGGCTACAAAAATTAATGAAATCAAATTAATAAATAAAATAAGAAAAAAATATAAAAAGTTAAATTTTTCTTTGGTTAACCAAAGTATAAAAAATCTGGCAGAGTAAAATTAAATATTGTGCAAAGGTATTGTAAGATCTTAAAAATTAAATAAAAAAAAAAAAATTATAATTAAAGATATAAATTTAAGAAAATAAATTAAAGAAACCCATTCGTATGTGCATCATTTTGGGCTACCTTGTAATACGACGTCTGTCCAGAAAGCTGGGTGAGCCACGTCGTCGCGGTATAGAAGGCGATCTAGAACCAGACTGTGAAGTGCCAGACTCGCTACTTGAGGAGCTACCGGAACTGCTGCGTGATGTGCAACTGGAGCGGGATGAATTTGAGCCGGAGCGTGACCTAGAGCTGCATGAACCACTGCGACTGCTGGATGAGCTATATGGCCTTTACCGATTTAAAAGAAACAAATTGTTAATAAACCTGGGGCAGTTGAAAATTTAATGTGAGCACTTACGATCTAGAGCGGCTATTGGAGTGATGATGATGACGTCCGCCGCTAGAATGCCGTTTGCTGCGACTATGGGTGCTATGACGCGAACGACTGCGACTGCGCCGTGCTGCACTTTCTGCGGCAGCTACCGTTGCTGTCGATACTTTGGACACAATGGCATCTACTAGTGTGCTGTCAGCTAGCGCTGCAACTAAGGGCTGTGGATCGTGAATTTTGAAGGGTTTTATAACAAATTTTGGTTTCTGTTGTTGTTGATGATGATGATGATAGCTTATACTATTGGCTGCAACAGCCGCAGCCGCTGCAGCCGCATTAAAACTAAGGCTACTGTTACGACCATGTAACGTTGATGCACCATGCTGCGTTGGATGGCCAAGCAGTGCCAGGCCAGCAGCAGCAGCAGCTGCAGCAGCACCGGCGCCACCACCCAGCGACAACAGACCAGCATGGCGGCCATGATGATGTACATGATGACCACCGCCGGTTGTGGATAATAGCGCATGTTGCGCTCCATGACCATAAAGATTAGGATTATACATTGTTAAATTACGCGTTAGATGGTGTTGCTGTTGATGCTGATCCCGTCGACTAAGAAGAGGTTGCAAACCACCATTATTATTGCCATTATTTTGTTGATTCTTACATATATTATAATGTGTTGCAGTCAGCAATGGGCCATGATTTAACCGATTTGTTGTACGATTATATGTACCCGGTGTTCCAGCTAAAAATGGCAATGCATTCGGATTGCTATTGCCACCATGATTGTTATGAGGAATACCACCACCACCACCAGGACCAATGCCACCACCACTACCAATACCACATGAATGATGACTATTGCTATTGTTAGTAATATGTCTACTATTTGGATTATTGTTTAACGTTCGATTATGAAATACTCGTTTTGTGTGGGGTTGTTGTTGGTGATGTCTGTAGTGATTAAATTTGGCTGTTGCTGTTGTTGTTGTTATTGCAGTCGTTGGTAATGTTGTTCCTAATGCTAAAGGTGTTCTTGTTGCTGACGTTGCTGCTGTTGTTGCTGCTGCTGCTCCAATTAATGGCCTTGCTAGTCCCTTCACATCACCATTTGCATATACTTTGGGTGCTTTGCATATGGGCGGCGTATTTGCATCCCTTTTATTTGGCTCAGTTCCAACAAACTTTAAATCGTCAGCTGTACCGCTGGCCTTTAGTAGTTGCAATGGCTTCGAATGGATATCACGCATTGTTGTTGGGGGCGTAGCAGTCGTTAACGTCGTTGTCGGTATTATTATTGTCGGCGTTGTTATTGGGTTAATTAAAGCGGTTACGTTATTAGCAACAAGGAATTCACTTAGCGAATTACGTTTATTACCCGTCACCATCAGAGTAGATTCGCCACTTACTTCGCTACCATCGGAACACTTTGGATCTCCGTTCTTCTCCATGTATTTGATTTTCTGCTTTGCCTTGGCGGCAATGCCAGATTTCAGTTGTTCGAGCATTCGCATCTCTTGTTGTTCCTCACGTTCCCGTTTGCTCAGCTGGTATTCATCCAAAGCTGCAGTCGCTGCGGAGGCACCACCAGCACCACTACCAGTACATGTGTCTGCATCGCTACCATCCTCACTTTGGGCACGCAGACGTACAACTGGTGCTGTTTTAATTGTGCCCAAATCAAGCAGTGCTTTCGGCTGTTGGCGTTTTTTATCTTGTAATATGTCCATGTAACGTTCAGGATTCCTTTCTGCTGGGGAGTACCGCAGCTCTGATGAATTGGAGCTACCCGAACGACGCTTACTGGGCCGTGGACTTGGTGTGTTGCCCCTCTCTTTTTCTATTTCTTTTTCCTTTTCCCTTTCTTTTTCTTTTTCTTTCTCCCGCTCCTTTTCTTTTTCTCGCTCCTTTTCTTTCTCTCGCTCCTTCTCTTTCTCTCGCTCCTTTTCTTTCTCTCGCTCCTTTTCTTTCTCTCGCTCCTTCTCTTTCTCTCGCTCCTTTTCTTTCTCTCGCTCCTTTTCTTTCTCTCGTTCTTTTTCTTTCTCTCGCTCCTTTTCCTTTTCTATCTCCTTATCTTTGTTTCTTGATTTTGATTTCGGCGGCGTAGTAGAACGCTCCCGCTTAACGATGTTTTCTTTACGGAAGTTGCCACGTTCTGCTTTTGGGCTACTGACTTTCAGTTTAAGCTTTTCAGGCGTTTGGCTGCGTCGGCGTCGCTTTCCAGGTGTTGGTGTCACTTCATCACTATCGGATGAGCTGTCACTTGAGCTATCCGATGAGGAGCTCGAACTGGAAGAAACTGCTCGTTTACGCTTTGTTTGCTCAAGTGCGACCATTACTGACTTCGTGCCTAGTATATCATTGACAGTATCCTCCGCTGCCTTAAAAGGATTGAATGCGGGTGCTACTGTTGTTGTCTTTTTGGGTAAGTTGACTTCAGATGATCGACTATCCTGCCTGCTTACATCTGGTGAGGTTCCCTTTTTTTTGTTCAATGATCGGGAACGCGATCGTGAATACCGTCCAATATTATGGTCATTTGAGCGTTTTTCCCGGGAAACGTCTCGCCGTCGATCTTTACTTTGTTCGTGCTTTTGATGTCGATCCTTGGTCGATTCACTATAATTGTGCACTTCTGTGCGTTGACGTTCCTTCGAGCGTTGCCTTTCTTTGTTGTTTTGCCTATCCTTATCCTTAGAGCGTTGCCTCTCTTTAGAACGCTGTCGTTCCTTTGATCGCTGCTTATCCCTTGAACGTTGTCTTTCCTTAGATCGCTGCCTTTCTTTAGAGCGTTGACGATCCCTGGAACGTTCCCTCTCTTTGGAGCGTAGTCTTTCTTTTTCTTTTGGACGTGGCTTTTCTTTCGATTGTAAACGCTCTTTTGATCTATGACGATCCTTAGATTTTTGTCGTTCCTTTGATCTGTCGCGCTCTTTGGATTTTTGTCTATCCTTGGATCGTTGCCGCTCCTTAGACCTTTGTCGATCAGTGGAACGTGAGCGGGCTTTACGTTTTTCTTTTGACCGTCGCCTTGAACGTTCCTTAGAACGTTTTCGTTCTTTCGAGTCTAATCTCACCCTTGAACGCTGTCGCTCCTTAGAACGTCGATCAGCATCACGCCGTGGCGGAGTACGTGTCGAAGCTGTGTGACGTTCTTTGGATTTATGGCGTCGACTTTTACTATGACTCTCGCTACGCTCACGTTTTTCGCGGCGACTGTCAGTAGATGAATCATGACGCCGTGCCTTTGACTCCTTGCGACGTTCCAAAGAACGACTACGGAAAGGATTCTCACGTGGTGTACCATTACCAACAACAACAGCGCTTAAACGAGATTTCTCTGATTTCTCCGATTTCTTATCCTTGCGCACTGGCGAGCTATAATTATATTTTAAAATAATTATTTTTTTTTATATAATTTTCAATATTAAATATCATCAAATTTGTTTAAGGGAAATAAATAAAAAAAAATGCTACCAACCTGGAACGTGCCGAATCTGTTGAACTAGCACGAGTGCTCTTCTTCTTCTTATGCTTTTTGTCCCGTTTTTTCTGCATAATAAATTGAAATTGAAAACTATTACAAATCACAAAATCAATATGATAAATCCTTTGTTGGGATTAAGTCACATAATTCGCTAAAAGTCTAACTGTTAGCAATATATTAATGCATAATATTATATATATAATATATATATATAATATATATAATATATTTATCATTCAGTATATTTAATTAAATGCCATGATATACATATAAATATAGATATATTTATATATACACATATGATATATATATTTCTAAATATTTATTAAATAAGTTTTGTGCTGCGCGAGTTTTTTTTAAATCCTTTTCTTTATTTTTATATTTTTTTTGTTCTATTTAATGAAAACTTGCAGGTTAAGAAAAGTACAGTAAGTACACGGATTGTGATCTTGTTATATATATATATATAAATATATATACACGGAACATAAATTGATATTTAAAATTTGCATTAAAGTGAAATTTGCATTTGAATTTGTTTTGTTTTTTTTTAACTGTTTTTTTTTTATGTACAGTAAATACTATTATGTATAATATCATAAAGAAAAAAGACAAATGAAAGTACTTACAAAACTACAAGAGAGCCTTTGAAAGCTATCCTATATCAATGAAGCGCCAAGGGTTTTTTTTATTTATAAACAAAAATATAAATTTTCTTTTTTGTTTCTTGAAATAATATATATATTTTTTTTTTTTGTTTTTAAGTATTGAAGAGAAAAAAAACTACAATTTAAGCAATAAATTTTTTAATATAAAGCCAAAAACAAAACAAAAGAAAATATTGGATAGTAAAAAGGTATAAACCGGGACTACACATAAGGATAAAGCGGGGCTGGAAAACTGCGAAATACGCAAGCAACTTTCCAAACCCAAAACCCACTGATTAACATAAGGAAATTAACTATTCTTTTTTTTTATCTAGTTGATGCTGTGGGAAATTTAGTAAATGAAATAAATTTATATAGAAACAATAGAAATTGGATTCTTGCACCTAAACCGCATTGTCTTGTTTATAAATTCTTTAATTACTTTCAATAATTCAAATTCGGGAAAGTACCTTACTTATTTATATCATACATAATAAAATATTTTCCTTTGAATCTAAAACAATAAGTATTAGATAATCTAAATACTAGTATCAGTCTTTAAACTTGCATTGCAATTAATTACATTACGTGCAAGAATTAAAAATAATTTCGTCTTAAGTTCTTTATAAATTTTATTTGAAAATTTCAAACTTGTGGGAAACCTTTTAATTATTGCGTGCAAGAATCGAGTTACTATTGTATTCAAAACCGAAAAGTTATAAAAAATTAAAATTTAAAATAAACATTTTTATTTATAATAAAAAAGGAATAATACTATATAGGTTGTGAATGCGTTTGAAGCCATTTTTACCTTTTTTTGTAACATTATTTTGTGGGGTTAATTTTTAGTTAATTTTTTTTTTATACTTTTGTTCGGTTTGTGCTACATTTATTTGTAGATTGTGTGTGTGTGTAATTTTTTTTTTATAATTTATACATTTACTTGTTCATAAGTAAATTGATTGATTGTTTTTTTTTTTTGGCATTTAGTGGAAAAAGAAGTAAATAAGCAAGAGAAGAAATGGCGTATGTTTAATATTTGGTGAATAATTAAAACAACGAAAAAATATATCGCATACTTATCGATAATATAGATACATATACATATATTCATATACATATATATATATATATATATACATATATATCTATATATATTTATTTTACAACATATACAGTAAAGACTAGTAGTCTAGAGAAAGAAATAGAGAAGGAGAGACACAGTAATTCATATATATATATGTATATATATTTTGTTTCACTGTAACTCTTGTTATATATTATATATTATCAGATAAATATACATATATATATATACTATGGTAGGTAAATATTAGTAATATTAAAGACACAAGATATTAATTATTAGATTTATGTCGAGACAAACATAGAGAAATTTTATGTAGAAAGTATGTGCGTGTGTGATTAATGTAAACTTTTTATAAGAACAGGATAGTTCATGAACTTATATATATATACATATACATATATATATATATATATAGAATATAATATATATATACATATATATAATATGATTAGCTCAGCACATGCAACTATTCAGGCAATAATTTGATGAATGTGTTGAATACTATATAGTAGATAAGTGGAAAGAAAGTGGGGTAAAATAAAGTGTTATCTTATAATTTAATGCACATTGTTGTTGAACACACTTTTTTATATATATATATATATATATATATATTTATTTATATATATATATATATAAGTATATATATGTATATATTTATAGTATATATATATATATTATTTTCTTCTTGTTTCCTTTCTTTTTTTATTAGTTTTCTCTGGTGAAAGGCTTTTACAACTTTATTACAGTTGGTTTTATATATTATATAGGCTTGAGCTTTACCTTATCCTTTTTGGCTTTCTTGCGTGCAATCTTCATCTCACGCTCAGCCACATCGCTGCTGTCATCATAGTCATTATCATCATCGGTATCGTTACTGTCGCTGTCATTGTTATATTTACGCTTTCTTATTGATTTCTTCTTTTTTGACTTACTGCAAATAAAATTTGTTGTTTTTTTTGTTTTGTTTTTATTAAATATTTGAACAAATTTATTATATCAATATCAATACTAATATATATATATATATATAAGAATTTCAGCTAATAATTTTGATATATATAAATATATATATATATTTTTTAGTAACTTATTTTCATGGCCAGAAGTATTCGAAACGGACACACATACGCTGCACTGCATTTGGTTTTATCCTCTTTGTATGAATATTGGGGGAAATGTTGAACCCCACATATATTCATTAAGCAGCGACATTAAGAAATGTTATGTATTTATATTTATTGGATTATTAATTATATTTTTTTGTGGTTAAGAGTGCTTTACCTTCATTGAAAACTGCTCAAAATTGCATTGTCTTAATATAAGTAGTAGGTTAATAATAATAATAGAAAGAAAGATGAGAAAGTAATTTGCTTTTAATTGTTTGCGAAAAAAACACACAAGAAGAGAAAGAGAGATTTTTCAGTTTCAGTTTCCTTTTCTTTTTAATTTTTTTTTTATTTTTGTATCTTTGTGTATGTAGTTTGTGTGAGTGTGTATGCTAATGTATATGTATGTGTGAAGAGACGATAATTTTGTACTATGATAAACTATATAATCGAATTCATTATACTTACCGCTGCCATATTTAAAGGGTTTATGTAAATGGGTTAAGACAATATGTTAAGGGAAGATGTTTGGGTGGGTGTGGGTGTGTGTCTGAGTATTTGTTTGTGTGTGTATATGGTGTTTATAGACATTAATTTGTTGTTTTTTTAGGTTCAATCATGAATAGTTAAGACAGAATGCGAGACACTAAAACCCATGTACACCCTGAACACAAATTTGAATAAAAAAAAAACAACTGAAAGAGCAAAGAATGCGTCAATCGAGTATGCTCGACTAGGTTTTTACCTTTAACCCATATTTTATTAATAGAAATAGAAGAACAGACAGATAGCTTCTTAGCCTTGACTGAGATATTGTACAAACTTATATATTTATATTTAGGATTTATCTTAAAGATAAAGATGAAGCGGACAAGAGTTAATATTAAATTTTGCATTGGTTTAGCCTGTACCCAAAACTTAATCTCCTCTGGCTTATAATTATTAATTAATTAATGGGTTAAAGGATTATTTGTATATAATGTATTTGGACTATATAAAAAAAATAAAAAAAAAAACAAAACAAATTTCGCTCGACAATAATGATATAGAAGAGTGTATTTTTTTGTTTGTTAAATAATATTTTAATTTCATTGGAAACGGTTTTTGAAACAATTCATATTCTTATTTTTTTATATATATAAATTATTTGTTTTTATTTTTGTTTTTTGTTTTTTTTAAGTTAGATATAAGCTCATTTATAAACTAAGTGTTAAAAAGAGTTGTGTTTTTTTTTTTTGTATTTTTTATGCAAATTTATTTGTACATAACTTTTCGCTTCTTTTTACTTTCTTTCTCATATGAATCCCTTTTGTTGTATCAGTTTCAGTTTCAGTTTTAAATGCAATGTAAAAGAAGGAGTAGAGACGAAAGAAACACAAAATGTATTATACGATATGCAGTTGTTGTTGTTTTCTTTTCTTTTGTTTTATTCTATTTTTAGGTGGGTTAAAAAAGATAAAGAAAACTTGTGATTTTTATATATCAAGAAAGAAAAAAAAACAAAAAAGAAAAACATATAACCAAAACTATTAAGAGAAAAAGAAAAGAAACGTGAAGGAAAGTTACAAAAGAACAACAACAATGTTAAGGAACAAATGATAAATTATAAAATATACAAATATATATGTATATGGAAAAAAGTTGAGAGTTGAAATTAAATTAAGAAGCAACTACAACTTGAATGGGCACAGTAAAAACAATAATATAAGGATTCGATTTCCATTTAAGTTCTTACCTCTCTTTCTTGTGCTTTTTGGACTTTTTCTTCTTGTCTCTTTTGCGCTCAGGACTGTATGAGCTGTAAATATAAAACGATAAAAAGAATGAATCTGTCTCTTTCTGTATGTTTATGGAAGTCTTTCTGTTGTATGTAAATTTACCTTTCTCTGGTGCGTTTCTTTTTCTTTTTTTTATCAGATCTTGAGACATGAGCACGCTCATCGTCACTATTGGCATCTGATTTATTAGATTTTTTGGCATCGTCATGCTCCCTTGAGGGTGTACGCAATATTGCATAACGTTTGCCAGTATCCTTATCCTTGCCTGCGGCTGCTGCCGCTGCTGCAAGGATTTCACGTTGTGCGTCCAGTTCCTTTTGCAATGCCTCACTCTTGGCCAAATCCTCTTTGGCTTTACGATCGCTATCAAAGCTGCTGCCCTCCACAAAATATTCCGATATGTTAAACGCTTCACGCAATTTGGCGTTCTTCTGCTGCTGTGCCTCAGCAATCTGATGGGTATCGCGCACGCTAAAATTATTTATAAAACGAACAAATAATATTTATTATTTTTTTTGTTTTATTTAAGTTGACAAATGCTGGAGCGGTAGCACTTTGTATTGAAAACTAATAACTAAACAAATATTTGACATTGGACTGTATCAAAATCAATCGACACAACAAACTCCCTTGTTGCTTGGTTTTGGCTATACAATTATTGTTGTACATATTTACACATTTAAAAATTATTATAATAAATAAATGAATAGAGTGAATCAATCAATTACCTAGCTACTGATGCACTGCCAGCACCAAGCAATAAGGTTTCTAACCATGTGCCTGGTGTTTGCTTTAATAACTCAAGCAGTGCCGGCAGTGCCGGCAGCGCATTGTTATTGATATTAATTTTCATTGGATTATCGTTATCGTTTTTATATTTTGTATGTGAATTTAATATAGAACGTTGACTAATGTCAGCTGTTTTGGTTTGACTGGGTGTTAGCTCTTTGGAACATTGCGTCATTGTTGTGGTGGTGGTAAGTTGACAGGCGCAGGCGCAATCATTTGGCGTCCTCTTAGCTAATGCTAAGCGCCTGTTCTTTCTGGCGCCGTTCACTAATATTGGCCTTAAGGGCTTAAACTTTTTAGCCACAGCTGCATAGTTAAGTGCCTCAGCAGTTGTTGCCTGTGCCGTAAAATGGAAACTCTCATATTTTGCTATATACTGCCGATTATCATGTTGAAAATATTGTGCCTTGCATTTCCTGCCACTGCTAAGTGTCGCTGAGGTAGCAGCTATATGCTGCCCTGAATGGGGGCTGCCATCATTGTTGGTTTTGGTGGTGTTGATGTTGCTGTTATTACCACCGGTTGTATTAGCATGTCCTGCGCGTTTACGACGCTTTCTACGCTTTTTTGCCTTGACGACATGCAACGTGGTCGTTGTGCTTGTGGCTGCCGTTGATGAAGCCGTTGCCACTGCGCTGGCCGTTGCCGTCGCAGTGGTTGTATTTGTATAAATTTCTGAAGAGAGCATTTTTTTTTTTTTTTTTTATAAATTTTTGGAGACTTTGCTCATATTAATAAAAAAGGGGTTGTACGCGGATTGGAATTTCAGAATCGCGGAAAAACGTTATGATTTACGATATAAAAAATATTTGTTTATGTTAAGAAACTATTTTTGGTTTCTTTTCTTTCTTTTTTAAGTATTTTCTTTTTAATAATTCCACAAAATGGAAGACAGTGGATTATGTTAAATATTTATCTTTAATATATGTATCTTAAATAAAATAAAGTTTTCTATTTTCCACAATTTGTTCAGGAAGACAGTGGATTATAATACTATATTTATGAAATACTTGGAATAACTTGTTCATAAAATTTCTTAAGAAAAACTTTCTAAATCGATTTACTCTTCTTTTTTTATATATATATGTAAAACGTTGTATATAATATATATAGATATATATGGAAGACGTTGGATTAGCTTTTGTTTAGTTTAACACTTAACTACATATTTGTAGATAATATAAATATTATATATATTATTTAAGTTTTGTTTGGTATTGTTTAAAGATTCTTTTTGGAAGACTGTTTTTTTTTTTAGTTTTTTTTTCTAATACTCCGTTTGAGGCAAAACTTGGAGCGCGCTTCTTTCACTCCAATTAACGACTAATTCTATTGGCTAAGTTACATACTAAGTTTGGAAGACTTATTTAGTGATTTGTTGCTTTTAGTACAGTGGTGTTCAAATGAGTTGCTCACATTACCATAGGCAATTGGTTGGCATTTGCACTCATACTCTGCCTTTCCATCTAAGTTTTATATATGCTTTACTTTACCACACTTGCATTTTTTTGGTTTATCATCAACAAAAGCAACCACTAGTAAATTTATATATATATACACATTCACACACATAGACACACTGGTACACACAGGTGACATGACGACGATGACGACGACACCGTTAATCCGTTAAGCTGGTTGTTTTTTTATTGTTTGTTTGTTTTTTGGGGGTGGACGAGCCGGTACCCACCACCGCCAACAACAATGGCCGCCCATGACTCTCTATATGAGTAGTGCTTTTTTCTTGATTTTCTTGGATATCTTGTTGGGTTTCACCAGCTGCTTCTGTTGTCTAAGTGCACTTGAGGGGCTACTTGGTCTTGGTTGTACATTCATATTGATTGTATTTCCCTCCTGGCTAACATTTGTTCTTTATTTGATTGTTGTTAGTTTATGTGTCATCTATTGATTTTTCCAGAGCCACAGGCATACTCGCAATATTAACAGATCTTTCTAATGCTGCTGAAAAAACAATTCCAGTCACATCCATGTTCAGTGCGTTAATATAACACTTTGTTAGTGCATATTATTTTTATAGACATGTATATACTAATATTAATATTATTATTAATTATATATTTATTATTATTATATTAATTATAGGCCATATCGTGATTCCTGAGCGCGTATGCCAAGCTCTGGCTTTGGAAGACTTTTTGTGACTGATGAAAATCTTTGCAGCAACGATAGATGTAGCTTTTTCTCTACAACTTCGTTTGCTTTGATTGGTTCATGGACCAAACGTGTATATGTGTTTGTGTCTATCTGTGCGGAGTGCAGGGTGGTTCAAATTTATACGCGTGCCCGTGCGCAGCCGGTGGCAATATACACCCATGTAGGTGTCTCTTGACTGCTGTAATACAGCATATACAGCTGGCCGAGATTTTACACGCGTAACACGTTTATTGATTTCTCAAGTTAATGGCGCCCAAAATTTTATTTTGTTTAAAAAAAAAAAAAAGAAAAAAAAAACAATTCTAGAATGTGTATTATACTCACGCTACGCGTCCAAATTCATCCTTAGCTAGATCGTTTTTCCCTTGTCCCATCAATTTTTGCCGAAACAAGTCCACTTGTCCTTTGATCTCTTCCGGTGTTCGGCTTTTCGATACAAAATAAAACAACAGAGGAAAATGTTAGGTTATAAATATTGCACAATATTGTTGAAGGGGATGTAAAAGGGTGTACAATATCCATGATAAACTAAGGATACCTTGTAGACTTTTTATTTAATTGATAGATCAATAATATTCACAGTACAACACAGTTTCACTTAAAAATTCTATTATTATTTTAATTAAATTTGTTTTTTTAATATATTAAATCGAAATTTTAATAAATATTTAATTTGTTTAGTTTCTATTTTTTGTGGAGTTCTAAGAATTGTTTTCCGTTATATTATTACATGCGGATGTGCTCTATTGAAATAATCTCTACAACTGAAATGCAGTATTTCACCACTAGTATAGCGCAGGGCAGGCTCAAGCTCAGGCTCAGGTTGTGGTTCAGAGACACGAGTGCGCTCATAAGTGACATAAGACAAGGGTAGAGAGAGGGTGGTGTGGTGGTGATGGTTATGGTGTTGGTGGTTATGATGATGAGGGTGGTGGTCGTGCGTTTAATATGGCTGCTGTTGCTACCGAAGGGTTGGTGGTTGCTTACTGAGCGCATGCACACCATGCGTGCGTGTGTGTCGCGCGCTCTTTACCAGGCGCCAAAATGTAAACACAGCGGGCGGCAAATGTAAATAGTAGCCAGCTGGAGAGGAACTGCATCGTTTTAATGTTATATAACAGCAATAGTGCATTACACATGCAGTTAGTGCAATTAGAGTTGTGTTTGTATACGGGCTTTGAAAATGGCAGCAAAATTTCCATCGAGATTTGTTATATTCATTGGCTTACCCCTGTTTTTCAAGTATCTCCTCGAATTCGATGCACTTGACTTCGATCTTACGCTTCCTATCATGATCAAGTATCTCCTTGTTTGGCAGACGATTTAACTGTGCATCCAATTTCTTGGTATCATCTTCGGCGCGGTAATCCTTATCCTTTTTACCTGGCCGCACAAATGCCCAATTTCGCTGTACATGACCGTTCGTGCCAGAGCCGCGAGGCGTTGTCAAACCAATCCCATTATACATCTTGAACAACTCCTCGTCCCTTCGTCACTCGCTTATTTTGCTTAATCGTTTACTATTTTGGATGCATCAGCGTTTGCGTTATGGCCCGCAGCTGCTTTGACAAATGTGCAAATCGCAAACTTCAAGAAAAATCGATTATGTCTGCCAAAAAATGCCGTCAACGCAGCCCTGACTATCGCATTATATGTTATCGATACTATTAAAACTGTTTTTGCTATCACTGTTAAATTGTAAACAATAATTGTATTCATACAAAATAAGAAGGGAAACGGAGATATATAAATATCAATTCAAATAAAAGATGCAGACAGATGAAAAGGAAACTAAGGAGGCCAACAACACTACTGACGATGTTAACATACCAGCAAAAATAGTTTTTAAGAAGTCATCTCGTAAAAACTTGCGCCAACGGAAAAACTCAGACGATGAGGAAAAGGAGGAACAGTAAGTTGTGGGCAACTATTCTACTATTCTTTGCTACATGTGTCTAATTCAATTCACAACAGACTTACCTTAGATGAAATCAAAGAGCGGCAACGTTTGCGACAGAGGCCTAATGGCGTTAGTCTTGTTGGACTTGCACTTGGCAAGAAAGTTCCAATGGAAGAAGAGCTAGCAATCAAAGATCCGTTCAATGTAAAAGTCGGTGGCTTGGTTAACATGCAAACACTGAAATCGGGAAAAATGAAAGAAGTTGACGACCCATATGATGTTGGCATTGGTACGCAATTCTCTGCTGAAACTAATAAACGAGACGAGGACGAAGAAATGATGAAATACATTGAACAGGAGTTGCAAAAGCGTAAAGGCGGCACAACAGACGAACAAACTGATAATGATGATAGGGATGCTCATAAATATTTAACACCAGAAGATGCCGCACTCTATGCACTACCCGACCATTTGCGTCAGTCATCCTCGCACAGATCAGAAGAGATGTTGTCCAACCAAATGCTAAATGGCATACCCGAAGTTGACTTGGGTATACATGCTAAGATACGCAACATTGAGGCAACAGAAGATGCCAAGCAAAAACTTCTTCAAGATGCCAAAAATAAAAAGGATGGACCCTCCCAGTTTGTGCCTACCAACATGGCAGTTAATTTCATGCAACATAATCGATGTAAACCACTCGTATTTCTGACTACTCTTCTACATTGCTTTAATACAAAAACTTTCAACTTTTTTTTTTTTTTCAGTTAATATCGAGGAGAACAAAGATCAACGCAGACGAAAACGCGACGAAGGTAGCCAGAAACAGACGCAACACCAAATAAATCCAAACGGAGTAAAGCGTGCAACAGATGACTACCACTATGACAAGTTCCGGAAACAATTTCGAAGATATTAAAGGATATGCAATATAAAGTACAAATTTCTTTATACACTATTCTTTACACTACTCTACACTAATTTTTACTAAAACAGTAAATAATTATTGCTTTCTGAAACAGATTTTTAGTATTTGTATATAGACAAAGACACAAATTTAAAAATGTTTTACCCAATACAAAATCTGTTTTACACATTCAAAATTAAGGTCCGTTTCTTAATTTAAACCATGTTATTTAAAATAAATATGAAAGAGAATTTAATGGAAATTCTTATAGCTGAACACCACAATCAATTTTATTTAATATAATTTATGTCTCGTATTCTTTATTGTAGCAACATCAAATAAATCTTAACACGATGAATATGAAATGTATGAACAAGTTTACAAAATATATTCTATATATTAAACAAGTAAGATATCTGTAGTCGAGTGTACCCGACTAGGAGAACCCCTTTACCTACAAACAGCCGTACACACAGTTCTACACGTACATTAAAGCCGTTTCGTTCGTCTTTTAGCCTCCGCGCTCTATAGCGCGATACTTAATAGTCAATAACTTCCGTGTTTTTTATTCAATATGAACTTTATTATATTCACAACGTAAATCAAGTTTAATTAATGGTCTAATTACTATGTGAGCCAAAATGAAATTCAATCGGTTGAAAATTGTGCTAAGCAATCGATTTTTTGTATTGCGGTCAGGAGAGAAAATTCAAAAATCTAAAACAAACTTGTATAGCGTACGAAAACAACGCATCTAGATTTTAAATTTGCTCTAGATTTTATAGTGTCTAAGAAACAGGCGTTCATACAGACGGGCGGACGGACATAGCTAGATCGACTCGTCTTGTCGTCCTGATTAAGAATATATATACTTTATGGTGTCTGAGATGATTATTTCTACCTGACACATACTTTTCGATTTTACAGAAATCCATTAGTTCCCCTTTTAGCCTTTATTAAAGGCAAAGGGGCTAAAAATAAATGAAACGCACATGAAGGTTTAATTTAAAAATATTTTTTATTTTTAATTTCTAACGAAAAACACATAAAACATTTAATATTACCATTATTTAGGACCTTTTTAAGTTATCATCCGGTTTTTTATACCTAAAACATAGAAATGAAAAAGATATTAAAAATATTGTAAAAAAGAAGTGAGAATTTAAGTATTTTTTAAAACGTTTAATTCAGTTAAGGTTTAAATTGATATCAAAGCAACGAATGACTGATGCTCAGGGAGATTCCTACTATAATAACTCATCATTACGCTAATGCAAAAAATTAAACAAGATACGGATTAATACACACCTAGTCGATACATCCCACGTGATATACCGTAAAGGTAGATCCAGTCTCCAAGCTAAAAAACAAAAAAAGAAAAATAAATTATTATGGTGTTTTGACAGACGTTAAAGAGATTTGGAATAGTTGGTAAATTCAGAGGAAAAGTTGATTTCAAAGCAACGAATGACTGATGCTCAATGAGATTCCTACGTAAATATCTCATCATCAAGCTAATACAAAAATGAAATAAGATATAGATTAATACACACCTAGTCAATACATCCGACAAGATATAACGTAAAGGTAGTTCCAGTCTAAATGCAAGCTAAAAAATAAAAAATAAATAAATTATTATGGTGATTTGACAGACGTTAAAGAGATTTGGAATAGTTGGTAAATTCAGAGGAAAAGTTGATTTCAAAGCAACGAATGACTGATGCTCAATGAGATTCCTACGTAAATATCTCATCATTAAAATCGAGTAAAAGAAATCATAAAATAATGATAATGATAAAATAATACACACCTAGTATGCAAAGTTATCATTGCCTATATATTGCCGTTTAATCGTTTTTAAACTGAAAGGAAAAGTTGATTTAGTTATAATGGTTTATTATACAAATGAATTTAGTTAACTCACTTTGGAAATTTTCTTCGAGATACTTGCCTGAAAAAAATATCTGAAAAGAGAGTAATAAAAATACGAACCAAAAGCAAACATATTCCTTGTGTAGTTTTTAATGTTTTATTATATCCAGACAACTTAAAAACGTTCATCTTCGCTCTATCGTGTCAGCTTAGTTAATATTTTGTTTATAGAAAAAACTTCTATTGTGTGAGTGTAAAACGCGATGTACGTTCTCAATTTGACTGTTTATATGATGCCGATCTTGTTGGCGATATCTAGGGCATCGTAGTCACGCGCCAGGCGCACATAAGCCTTCTTCTGACCATCGGGCCTGATCAGAATGTTAACCTTGGCTACCTTGATGTCGTACAGTTTACGGACAGCGGCACGCACGTGGTTCTTGTTGGCGCGCAGGTGTGTAAGGAAGACCAGAGTGTTGTTATCCTCAATCTTCTTCATGGCTGCTTCCGTGGTCAACGGGTATTTAATGATGTTGTAAGCATCCATACGGTTCCTGGTAGGTACCGATTTCCTGGGGTATTTGGGATTGCGTGGCAGCTTCAACGTTGTTGGACGACGGAAGTGCACGTTGGTGCGGATCTTGCGCGTGCGGGTTCCAAAAGCGCCCTTGATGATCTGTGTATTTAAATTTGAAATAATTATAGTAATAGAATTACTTGTTTTATCGCGGTTGCTTACCTTTGTCTGCACCTTCTTAGCGTTCAACAAAGCAACAGCCTTAGCCTTAGCTGTACCCTTGGTGGGCTTAGCACCAGGCTTTGCTAGTGGCTTCTTGCCCTTGGCAGCAGCACGTGCCTTAGCTGAAAGCTTAGCCAGCACCGACTGAGGCTTCTTGCCAGCGGCCACCTTCTTCTTGGCATCCTTAGCCTTTGGCTTAGAGATGGGCTTCTTCACGGCAGCGGGTTTCTTAGCGGCAGCAGCTGCTGGCTTCTTAGTAGCAGCAGCGGCAGCAGGCTTTTTAGCTGGTGCAGCAGCCTTTTTGGGAGCAGGAGCTGCTGGTTTTGCAGCTGGTGCATCCTTCTTGGCAGCAGCAGGTGCTGGAGCAGCAGCCTTCTTCTGCTCTGGCTTCTTATCGCCAGGCTTAGCTATTAAAAAAAAAAAATAAAAAAAAAAAACAACAGTAAATAATTGCTGGCAAAAAGTTGGGTTAGGCACGAATAGGCAACACTACAACAAAATAAACTAAACGAATCAGGCCTTATTATTCCTAACAATTTCACTTAAAACGGACGTTAAATGATTAGTTTGAATGTATAAAACACTTTGAAGTACAATAAACACATTTTATAAAATATTTAAAGCTAAGGTGCACCTATACCGCACGTGGCGCAAACATTGTTAACTATTTGTAGTCATTTTTGACTTAAAATCTTATTTTTACACATATTACACATTGCATTTTATTTCGTATGCTTTGACGTTAGTTTTGGTGATAAATTCATCATTTTTTTTAAATATTTTTACAAAAAAAATTATTACCGGATTTTTCGGTTGGCTTTTTAGGTGGCATTTCTACGAGAAAAAGAAATGAAAAGAAACACTAAGGGGCAGTTGTCAAACCAGCGGAAGTTAATTTTGACATTAGTGTGGCCAGATGTTCTATAAGTGGCAGCGCTGGTTAACATGCAGTCATGTTAGAGTTGCTGCGTATCAACAAATGGCAACGTTGTAAAATTTATTTAAAGCGCCAGCCACGGTTGCCACTTCAAAAATTTTTAATGAGCCAAAAAAATATTAAAAATGAACCAATTTGAATAAAAAAGAGCCAAATTTTAATATATTATTTATTTTGATTTTTTTTAACTTTTATCATAAGAAAGTAATATAAAAACATAAAGGAGCCAAATTTAATAAAAGTGGGCCAAAGAGCCAACGAGAATAAAAAGAGCCAGTTTTGGCTCAAAAGAGCCAAGTCTGGCAACCGTGGCGGCAGCCCTAATATTTGAATTCAAAACTTTTATTAGTGCATAGTTTTTGTTTATTTTAAATTAAAATTAGAGAAAGTTTTATGTGTGAAATAACAGAAAAGTAAATTAAATTTAATCTAAAAATTATATTAACAGCAATTATTAATTTCTATATAGTATATTTTTATATAGAAAATTAAATATAACACATCATGCAATAATGCGTGTGACTGACACATAGAAAATAAAAAGCCTTTTTAGGCTTACTGTCAAAATCATATGTTAATACGACCATTTGTTAACAAGTTAACATGCTTTAAGTGACGCTACTTTTGAGTTTTCAAAAAAAATGAATTCAAAGCAATTCCGTGTGCTGATTTACCATTGTTTTTTAATAAAAAAAAATACTGTTCAATGCCAGAAATGGCTTGAAAAACATTATTTGGACTCTGCTCCATCAAAAAGAAACATTTGTTATTGGTATGCCGAATTTAAACATGGTCGTACAGACACCGATGACATTCCATCTACTGGACGGCCAAAAGACGCTGTTATTCCGGAAAACGTTGAAAAAACACTGAATATCATTATGTCCGACCGTAAAGTGAAATTGAGGGATATTGCTGACACTCTAAAGATATCAACAGGCAGTGTACACACCATAACAAACGAACATTTGGGTATGAAAAAGGTTTTTTCCAAATGGGTGCCGCGTTTGCTCACACCTGAGCAAAAACAACAACGAATTGATGATTCAAAGAGCTGTTTGGAGATGTTTACACGCAATAAGTCTGAGTTTTTGAGTCGGTATATCACAATGGATGAAACATGGATCCACCATTCCACTCCAGAGTCAACTCGGCAGTCTGCTGAGACGCGTGCAGCCGGTGAAAGCCGGCCAAAGCGTGCGAAAACGCAACAGACGGTTGGAAAGGTTGTGGCGTCCGTATTTTGGGATGCGCAAGGAATAATATTCATCGACTATCTCCAGAAGGGGCAGACCATCAACAGCGACTATTATATAGCGTTATTGGAGCGTTTGAAAGACGAAATCGCAAAGAAACGGCCTCATATGGCGAAGAAAAAAGTTTTGTTGCACCAAGACAATGCACCGTGCCAGAACCCGATGAAAACAATGGAAAAATTGCATGAGTTGGGCTACGAATTGCTGCCGCACCCACCGTATTCTCCAGATCTGGCCCCCACCGACTACTGGCTCTTCGCAGACCTCAAAAAGATGCTCCGTTTTAAGAGATTTGGGTCAAATGATGAAGTAATTGCCGAAACTGAGACCTATTTTGAAGGCAAAGAAAAATCGTTTTACAAAAGCGGCATCGAAAGATTGGAAAAGCGTTGGAATCAATGTATCTCCCTACAAGGGGACTATGTTGATGAATAAAAACGAATTTTGGCAAAAAAAATGTTTTAATTAGTTAGTCACATACATTATTGAAGGAAGTGTTATAGAGATTGTGAGCACATATTCAGCAAGCACAGCCACTTTTTTGTTTGCTAAGACGACTGTTAAAATAGCTGCGTAAATCTATAAAATAAAAAATAATTTATAGAACAAACTAATTACAATTTTAAAAATCAATAAAATTGCATTTTTTTTACCAAATGTTTGCGACTTTTCTGTAGTTTGTGCTATTTGTTGCTGTGTTACGATCTGAAAAGCTTTTAGTTCCTGCTGCATGGCTGTTTCAAATGCCAAAGCAGCCAAACGTTGAAAAAACTCCGTAACTTTGTACCCGGAACGAGCAGATACTGACCAATATTCTGCTTGTAACTCTGCGGCTGTATTGCCAGCTATTCGCTCCATACGCATAAACTCTTCCTTTGTCTAACAAAAAGATATTAATGAATTTACTTGGGTTTCTTCAATTGATATCACCTACCAAGAGATCAGACTTTGTGCCTACTAGAAAAATCAGTGGCTTTTGTGTTGTGTTGTAGTTAAGGGCGCTGGTGAGCCATTTCTTGGCTGACTCTAGTGTGTCACGCTTAGACATATCATATGTCGCCACAATGACTTACAAAATATAATTCAAATTATGAATTATCTACACAAATGCTAATAAAAATACCTACCACTAGCATTTCTATAGTAGGCACCCGCTATGCACTTGAATCTCTCCTGACCAGCTGTATCCCACCTGAAGCAAAAATTTAAGTCAAAAGAAAATTGGTTTTTATCATTTGTAGTTGATGAGTTGACTTACATCTCCAGACCAAAATTGTGACCCAGTATGTTGAAATTCTCCAGCTCAAAGTCAACACCAATGGTGGCCTTGTAGTTGGACTGGAACTTATCGTAGCAAAAGCTATGCAAGTAAATTTAAATCTGAGTTAAAACACCAATAAGTAGAAGGTACAGAAGGTCCAATTACCGATTAACTATGGCCGTTTTACCCACGGCACAATCGCCCACAAAGATGACCTTGCAAGGTCGCAGCTTCGGCCTGCGCGGCAACTCCAACTGATACCGCAACTGTGGTGCAAAATCTTTGTCCCGGCTGTACGGCGTCTGGGCGGTGCTATAGGCGGGTGGCAGGCGACGCAACTGAGTACGTGGATCGTGCAGGGTCACTGTAGGCGGTGCGGGCAATAACAAATTCTGACGCAGTAGATGGGGCATGGTGAACGTTAAGTAACTAACTGAAACCGAGACGCGCTCAGGGCATATGCAAAAGCGGAAAAATTATCATCAGAGCCACAAAAACCACAAGCCTCGACAACGTCATCGGCTTGAACTTGGCGGTTATCAAGTACCAAGTATATCCAAGGTATTCCACTTACATGCACAGTTTGAGGTATGCAAATGGAGCTGTCTGATAATGCCCAAATGGGGTTACTTGAGATACCAAATGAATATAAGGGGTTTTCCTTTGGAGGCCATTCAATTCTTAAAGTTTATTTAAAGTACATGTGGGTAACTTCCAAGAGTTTTACACATATTCTTACAGTTGCTAAATTATAATGTTATTGTGCAACTGTGTGCTTGGTACCGCCCGGATACCCAAAATATCCCACGCTTTTGACCTGTTGACCCAATGCTGGATCCAGTTCCAGGGCCTTGTATATGGCACGCTTTAGTTGCTTGTACTGAAAGTGCGGTGGGAAGGGCATATCCTCAAAGGCCAGCATCAGCAGGTTTCCAGACTCATTACCCACGGCCAGGGACCGGCCACATTGCGCAAAGCTGGTTTTGGAGTTGGGGTCATATAACAGACCATAAAATAATTGGTCAAAATGTTCTGCAGAGGATTAACTCACCGGAAGGTCGTGTAGCATATTTTCGCATCGATTGTTGTGGATGAGACCGGCTTAAGTGTGCTATTGCGAAGATCCCAAATGTCCACGGTGTTATGGCTAAGTGATACCAATATAGTTGAATGGGTGCGGCTCCAAAGGGCATAATGAACTGGCGAAAGATGATGATGCAATGTAATTAGTGGCAATAATATGCCAGACATCCAGATACGTATACACCTGTTGGTTATAGTTAAATATGACCAGAGATAAGTTTACAGCTTTAGTACCCACCAATCACTGCCGCAAGTGAGAAATAATTTTGGTGACCACGGAGAGAAGTCCATGCAAACGGCGGATGCTTCATGTACCTGTCGCAGTTCTATATGCTGCAGGGGATAGTTGGTGGAGCACGTGTAGAGGGTGCCCTCATCGGTAGGAACATAGTAAATATCTGCTTGTACTGGATCTAGCACCAGCCCCAGACATTGGGGATGACGGTTGGCAAGTAGTGGAACTACATTTGGTGGCCGCTGCAATGGAATTCCCTCCAGCTCACCCTCTGAACGTTGAAAGTGCTGATGCTCAAAGCCCAACAAATATGGGCTATTAATTAGTTGATACTTGGTAATTGCGCCTGATTGGGAGGCGGCCAAGAAGGGTGTAATATCAGCTTCACCACTTACATCTCCATCGCAGCGCTGTATCCACTTAATAGCTGTAACAGGCTGAAAATGGGGCGAACTGCTGCGCTGAGAGATGGCTAGAGGTGGTTGACCCGGCTGCGAGATATCTCGCACCTCAACATTTCCATTGAGCAGGCCAATGGCTAGCAGCTGTGGAGCCGCGGGGGAGAACTGTAATGTAATTACTGGTACCTTATAATCATAGCAACGTTCAGGATTCACCGGATTCTTTATATTCCAAACATAGACAAAACCGTTACGTGGAGTAGTCTTTAAGTGCGCATATGTATATACGCCATAGGACACCGCCATGATGTCACCATTATTTGGACAAAAGCTAATGGCTGTCACAGCCTGATGCACAGACGCCAAATGCGAGGGGGGAGTTAGACGCCAAAGCAGGCGCAATCTATACTTGAATTTAACATCTTCAGCTAGCGGATCCGGTGGCGTCATGTTGCGAAACCGTCGCTGCTGTGGCTCGTACACATTGCTTGCCAGGATGCGCATGGTCAGCATGAGGGCCAGTCGAAAATTGGGCAGGCTATTGATGGCCACAAATTGATCTATGCCACCAACTCTATATGTAGTCACTTGCATTTTTTTCTCCCCCTGCACCCGAACGCTCTTGGTGGATGCTTCCAAATCCTTGTACGTGTCGAACATCTCAAAGTTTGATACATACGAGCCAATGTTGTCTGTACGAATACGCTCCGTATTAACCAGACGCGACTTCTTAAGAGCTGTCAGCGTTTGTGTGTCGGAGTCAACAGTACGACGCGATTTGTCTGTGCCTGCTAGTAGCTCTTCATAACGCTGATTATCTGCTAGGACTTGACGACCCTCCTCCGTGTCAGCCTCGGTCGTCATACTATGCCGCTCAAACAGCACTACGATGGGTGTTTTCTGAAGCATCACCTTTATAAAAGGCGTGGAGGGAGGTTTGGCGGATTTGGTGGCACTGCGTTTAACACAACTAACGCTAATAGGATCAATCTTTAATGTGGGTTTCTCACCACTAAGCTGAAGCTTATAAAGGTTTATCTACAATCAATCGATGTTAAAGAATTGCGGGTAATAGTTTTGTGATATATATTATCTCATGCTTACGCCCAGCGCTATATCATCAAGAGAGGCACGCATCACGCATTTGGTGCGATACTCTGGCGTACGCAATTTCTGTAGTTTCATCTGATCCGACGTAGTCGTCTTCATTAGCGGATGATTCTTTATGTGATCACTAAGCTGCTGGAAATCAGCAGCTCGGTAATCCTTGCTCAATGCCTTAGACATATTTTTAGATTAACAATAAACTAAGCAAATTGATTGCATTTTTTGCCCCATTCTATATTGCAGCTAACATGGCAACGCATCGTTGCCACAACAAAACCACATGCCTGTTGCCATACGGTAATGCAATACACATATTGTTGCGCATCTGCACACATAAATATACATGATCATAGCAGTTTTAAAGCACGCAAGCGCAATTTAACTAGCAAAACAATCAATGAGCTAAGACCGAAGATAATATACTCTTAACAGTTTCTATAGTATAACAATTTTGATAATATGTATGCCAAATATATGCAGTATAACAATTAGTTATAAATTTTGAAATATATATCGAAAAGCTACACACTTTGCCAAATACGATTATTTTGCTAACTTTCGATAATTAATATTCAACGAAAACTTTACTAATCTGATTGTATATTATGTATATGTGTTATCGACGCGTACCATACTATTTACCGTTTGTGATATTGTGTTTAAGTGTTTTGTGATTTTAATAAAATTGTTATAATTTGAAATACCCTGTTGTAAAATACAAATTTTATGATAATAATGATGATGATGATAATGATTGCACGGTTCAAAGAAGCGCAGTGTCTATTATGAATGGCAACAAAACTTCCGCGGGCCGTGCAGCCACAATAATAGCAACTAGAAGTATATAGCACACATATGTATGTATATGTATAAATATGTGTGCATGTGTATATGTATGTAAGTATGTAAGTATATAAGTTAGCAGTGCTATGACCTGTCACAAAAAAAAGAAGTTTCGTTTAAAATTTGTATAGCAATTAGACGCACACCAAAGCAATTTACTTCTGTAGCACATATGAATACATATGTGTGCTGTGTCTGTGTAATTGTATATAAATGTGTGTATGTATGAATGTATGTATGTTTATGGCAATAGAAAGGGTCTTTAATTCCGCCACACTGGACTGACAACGGAGTAGAAGTCGTCGAAAAAGAAGTTGTCTTATGTTAATTTGCTTTTATGCTTCGCTACGCTGATTCGCTTAATGAACAGTCAGCGGCAGCGGCAGCGGCGACGTTAACGTTGCTGGCATCGGCATCGGCATTGGCAGTACGAAGCAAGTGCAATATGTCAAATAGACAGACAAGCAGCGAAAATAAGAAAATTTCCGCATACGGGCCAAAAAGCAGCCACATTGCATGTTGGTCAGCAGCAGCACCAGTAGCGTCGGCAGCAGCAGCTACAGATACAGCTACAGCTACAGGAACAGCAGCAGAAACATAAAGTCACCTTTGTTCACGATATAAACGCATCAAGCGTAAAGCAATAAATGTGCATGCAAACAAAAAGAAAAGAGAAAGAAAAAAAATATATATAAGACGCTTTGCGTGCATTATGAACTTTGCACGGGCGACAGAGCAGGCAAGAAATGCGCCCGCTTGTTACACTTTTGGGCAGCAAGCTTGAACAACAAAAACAACATCATAAATGGCGGACTTTTACAGAGAGCAGTTACGTCGACGTTGACTTCTGCGCGCACAGTGCTTAAAGCTGCAAAAGTCGCTATGCTGCATTCTGACACCCACAACATGCATTTGCAGACTTATTTAAATAATAATAATAATAAAAAAAAATATTTTAATTATGATTTATATACTTGAAAATACATAAATCATTTAAATAATTGAATATGGCTGCAATATTATGTCTCCAAACAAATATTATGAAAATAAGAACTTGACTTTAACCATTGTCGTGCGAGAGATAAGCACAAAGCTACAGGCGAGAGAAGTGTTTAAAGCGTTCAAGATTGTTCAGATTTTTATTACCAGCCGATTAAAACAAATATCATCGATAAACCCTTAATTGTCCAAATTTAACGATCATCTAATTGCCTACACCCTCAAAAATATGTCGTAAATGGTTAACGGCTACAAGTTCATCTAGCATAGGTACAACGTTGTATGCATATATGCATGTGACCGGTGTATCTTTTGAACCGTTTTACGTTCATTCATATGGCTTTTACACCTGTTTTTATGCTTCCACTGGCCCCAATGTGCGCTGGGCTCTGCTCAGCTGCCAGCGTTTATGTTAACGCCAACGCCAATGCCAAGCAGCGACGTTGCCGCTGTCTTCGTTGGGTGTAACATATTTTCTTTTTTCATTTTTTTTTTTTGTTTCATTTTTATATACATATATACTTTTTTTTTTTTTTTTGTGTGTAGCAGCGTTACCGAGCGATACCGCCGCATTTAAGCCATGTTCACAAAACCGACTTTTATTCGTTAATTAACCGTCGTGAGGCGCAGAAGTGCCGGCCGCGTGAAACCCGCTTAACGGAAGTCCACAAAATCAGAGCTTTTGCGGAAACCTAAGGCGAGGGCGCAAAAACCAAAAAAAAAGTGACTCAAATTTCCAACAATTGAGCGCACACACACGCACATACATAACACATAGCACATAGCACACCGCTACAGGTGTTGCTATTACTGCTGTTGCTGTTGTTGCTTCTGCTGCTGTCGCGAGCGTAGCGGTCGACGCTATCATTGACGTTGACGTTGACGTTGAAGTTGTTGTCGCCAGCGTCGTTATTCTCTCTTTGCTTTTTGTGGCCGTCACAGTTGCATTTGAACGCGGCACGTGCGCCGTTGTCTCTTTATTCAACTTTGACTTTTAATATTAATTCTAAGTTAAACTTTAATTCTGATTCCGATTCTAATTTGACTTCCAATACAAAGCCCAACTGCGACTCTAACTCCCAATTCGATACCACCTGCTACCTGCTGCAGTTAAGTCTGGTGGCGCGTGCGCAAAACGCTAAAATCTTTAAGCCTCGGGGCTGCTTTTGTTGCGTTGCTATCAAATTATTTGAATTATTATAAATTTATGTAAATTGTGTGTGTGTGTGTTTTTGTTTTTTTTTTCTTCTTGTTTTTATAATTATGTTTTGATATTTGTTTGTTTTTAATTAATGTGCCGAGTGTCAAATGTTGTTAACATTTTGCAACAAAGCAACACCCGCATACACACACACATATACTCATATACATACATATAAACATAGTCGGGTAATCAGTGTTGTTGTCTTATCAACATCAACATCATCAAAGCATCTTCAGCAATGTTGTTTTGGAAGCGTCTCTATAGACCCCAAGGCGAAGCACACCGCGTCGCGTCATCCCCCGCATCATCTATGACTACAGCAACACCATCTTCATCATTGGCTCAGCAACACAGACGTAAGTTTGGCATTTATTTTTTTATTTCTTTATGTATAATTATTTGTTTCTCTTTCATAACTCTAATACGCCACGCCTCTTTTATTAAGACCGCCCACGCGGCGCCTGGCATATACATTTTTTTAATAAGCAGAAAACAAAATCAGTTTCAAATTTAAAAATTGTGAAAGAGAAAAATGTGTTTAGTTATTGGTTTATTTTTCTATTTTAAATATTTCAACGATTTTCTGACTATATATATATATATATATATATATATATACATATATATGTTTGTATATGTGGTTTTTTATTGCCATACATGAAATCGGTGCGTCTCATTTACATAATTTGCATCTTAAAATTGTTTCGGTTTCTGTTTTTATTGACTGGTTTATTGATTTCATTTTGTGATTTCGTTCGCTATTCGTATGTATTTTTTATACATTCGCAGCTAAAGATTCCAAACACAAATCCCATTGCCCCAAACCCAACCCAAGCCTAATCTCAAACCCAAAACAAAACCTAAACTCAAACTTCAATTCAAATGTCTCTCCATGTCGCATAATAAATTACTCTAAAATTTGTATCACCTTCAAGAAGGCGTCGGGTGAGCAAACAAATGCCGTGAAGCAGCTCATCCCACAAGATCATAATGACTTATATATATTCTATGTTAATATATAGCTCCTTGGAGTTCTAATTCTTGACTTAAATTCACTTCAACTCTTGGGTAAGTTTCAATAACTATTGGCAAATAAGATTTATGAATGAGTTTTGCATGCTAAACATAATTATGCATATATCTTGAGATTTGAATCGATTAATAGATCGATCTAAGAACATGACATATCAAACTGGTTGAGTCACATTCAAGCTGTGTGGGCAGATATATTCATATAGATAACCAAAGTTCCTTTTAGCCAAGTTCTAGCAAACTTCAATGCTTCGACTTTGGTACTTTGTGTTTCTATCAACTCCTCCTTTACCAGCTTTAGTTGGTAACAAGTGTTTCTTATGTGTTGCTTGTTGTGGTTTTTATTAACCTGCGATTCCTTTACCTCTGCAGAATCTTATATTTCTCCTTTTATTTTACCTTATCTTCCATATTCTTATACTGCCACACACTCCTACAAACAGCTCTCACCCTTTTTTTCTTTGGATCTTATGAGTATTTTGGTCAACATGACTTTGACTTGTGGTAATTTGATGTTAATGACACTCATCAGAAGCGACACAAACACTACAGCAACAGCAACAGCAACAGCAACAATAACAACAACAAGAACAACAGTAACAGAAACAGCAACAGCAATACGAATAACATGAAGCGGCAGTAGTGACATCGACACCGTTTCACCGCATCCCAAATCCCTCAAACCCTCGCCTCCATCATCTACTCCCCTGGAGCTCACTTAACACGATGCTAGTAGTCACAGCAACAGGTAATCGGCTTAGGCCAGACAGAATAGTACAAGTTCCATATACTTCATCTATTTGTATCTCTTTCATGACTGTCCCGTCTATCGGTCTGTCTGTCTGTCTGTCTATCTGTCTATCTGTCTATCTGTCTAGAGTGTCTAGTGGTCATTTGGCTTGGAGTTCACCTTGGCGTTGTTGACACTTTTCAGTTTCGTATCATTTGAAACCATGGTGTCCATTTGGGCATTCTTCTTGCTCGTGCATTAGTTCGTGCCTTTAGTCTTCTGTTTTTTCGTATAAGTGTGTGTGTGTGTGTGCGTGCGTGTGTGTGTGTGTGTGTATTTGTCTGCCATCAAGTTGCATGTTTTATGCGCCGCTTTGGTAACGCATCGTAAAATGTCTCCGATGAGTTCAGCGTTTTGTTGTGACACTTTTATGGAAGTTCCTCCCTCTACTTCTCCTCCTGCTCCTACAATACCATTCCATTATCAATGCTACAAAATAGTTTTCTCTTCTTATGCTTTGGGGTATGATAAAGCGCAGAGTTAAGCATCTCATTTTAAGTACGGAATATCTTTGGTATCTCTACAATCTGCAGAATCAGAAAACAGAAAAAAAGAATCTCCAAAGTATCTTCCACTTTTTTTAAGTTTCTTACTGGACTCACACAAATTGCTCATAAATTCCATAAAAAAAAGCGTCGCAATGCCAAAAGCTGCTGCGCCTACACCATCATTATCAGCTTGTAAATAAAAAGACTTTATCAATCGTTAAGCCGGAGGCGAAGGCATCATCCGCCAACAAAATCCCTGGTATACATTGAGTGGTTGCAATGAAGTACAAAAGGGTACGAATAAGAGAGAGAGAGAGAGAGAGAATGAGATGGGGGATTTGGAGCATGAGTAGAGAGATGGGGTAAAGACATTTGAAGGTTGGGATCCGCGTGCGATTTGGCCTGGAACCAACTCTCTCACCTAATAACATAAAAGTTATCGAAATGCCAAAAGAGGAGAGTCCAAACGTAGTCACTGGAACGGTCTGCCCTCGTCTGGTCTGGTTGGCTCTGGTCTGGTATGCCCTGTTTGATTTGGTTGTGGCTTGGCCTGGTCTGGTCAACGGAGCAGTTAGCGCTGAGGCTAAGTACAAATATTTTTATTTATGATTTTACAGATCAGCATATTGCTCAATAATTTTTCCTTCCTTCTTCCAACCAACAAAATAACTTTCAAATTATGCATCAGCATCACCCCTGGACTCTGGCATCTTTCCATAGTGTAACCACCTACCCACAACCAGCTACTTCTCTCATCCTGCAGCCTGTCAATGTTTGCTACGTCTGGGATACGTTGAGGCTTAAGTGCGCCAATTTTGAAATTATTGGCGGCTGCGTATGCAGATAATCGTGACCTGCTGCTCCACACACGGATAAAGTTGCAAACCCAATCCCAGGTTGAGGTTCAGATTCAGATTCATATACAGGTTCAGGTTGAGGTTCAGGTTCAGGTTTAGACAGAGTCTTTGTTTCTGTTTTCTTTCTCTCTCGTTCTCTCTGTCTCTCTGTCTCTCTACATTTGCTTGTTGGCCAATAACTCAGTGAGCCCAAATACCAAACTAAATTGCTGTGCGAAAGTTCCTGACCATGGCAAATCTTTGAGGCATCTCTCGTTGCTGCAACTTATGGCTCAACGCCTCAAAATGCATTTTACTTACAATTTAAATATATTTATTTGTATATAGACCTCGTATATCATGACACATTAATTTAATTACTTTATTTGAAATAGTTTTCCGACTCTATTTTCCATCTAGACTTTAGGGGCCAAGTGGAGTCAACACTTGGCATTTGGTGCGGGAGCTATAGATGAAACTAAATCTGTAGCTGTAGCTGTAGCTGCAGCTGAATCTTGAAATTAGAGTTTGCAGTTGGATTTTGAATGTTTGAAGTTTGGAGTTTGGAGCTTGGAGCATGAAGCTAAAGCTAAAACAGCATCAGCAGCTATTTGGGGCAGCTTAATATTTTCCCATAAATTATGCGAGGCCAGAGAGAAAATTACTTTAAAATTTATGGCATACCGTGGGGATCTGGCAGTTCCCTCGGCTCCCTGGTTGACTTCTCCCTTGTTGCCTATGCCCTGCCTTACCACACCTCCACCCCCTTTTCGTTGTCCTATACCCGTTCCCTTTCGTGTATCTTACACGCTGATTTGGCCCTTTTATTTTTGCGATTTATGTTCAGGCAGCCTGAGAACAGGTAAAGATACTGGGCTAAGATTCACTCTGTGCTCTTTTGGTGGTGGCAATGGCAATGGCAATGGCAATGGCAATGGCAGTGGTGGTGGTGGTGGTTGTGGTGTTACTGGTGGTGGTGCTTTATGCCTACTATATGAACGTGGCAATGATATTCACAGCATAACGTGTTCCTGTTTTTGTTTTTGCTTTTGGTTTTTGGGGGCCGACACAAGTCTGCAAGTGGGCGGTCCAATGGGTCTGGAAAGTTCGCACGATTGATGATCGACCGACGTACTCGACACAACAACTGATAGACAGACTGACCACCATACGGACACAAGACATAAGACACAAGACACAAGACTGTCTCAGTGTCAGTTCGCCTGACATTACCGATGACGCCAGCCTGTCACCGCACTGACATACCCATTTATGTAATTACACACGGTTTCCAATCCGCCGACCATATCACAAAGTAATCTCGATCGCACACTGTTAACTCCAAACAGCCACACTGGGCAGTGGACATTGGACATTGGACATAGGACAAAGTGCAGCATGAACTTGTAATTATTTTCTACTTAATCTTCATCACATGCTCAACATGTCGAAAAGTTAAGCGAATTGACGCGCTCCAACTCCGCCAGCTCCAAAATGAAAACAAAATAAAGGGAAAATGAGTAGACAATGAAGAAGAAGAAGATTTAGTTGCTTCAAGTTAGTCCAGACACTGACCGATTCAATCTTTATATGCTGGTCACACCTGCCTAGGGTTAAGGCTATACACTGAAAAGTCACGTCTATATTAAAAAGATCTTAAATTGATCAAGACTGCGATCATTAATGGAAAGTAAGTCTATGCAAAACAATTTGATGTCATGGAAATTGGGTAGAAAGTAAAATGGAAAAACAATAAGAAAATTACTGAATACAACTCCGAATTATATGAGGAATGTTATAGAGTATATATGTGTATATAAGAAGGCATATATATTAGTTAAAAGAAAGCTTGAAAAAGGAAAAACGTAGAATTCTTAGGAAAGAGACGGCGAATGGCAAAAGGTTTCCAGGATTTTTGTAGAATTTTTATTTGAAGTAAGGAAGGTATTAAAATAGAAATAAATTATTAAATAATTATTATTTTATATTATTATTATTATCAAATACAAACTTGTTGGACTTTTCTTCCAGAAGAAGAATCCTTCGTTGAGTAGGATGCTCTTTCATAGTGTAAGTTTTAGCTTATTTCCATTGCAGTTAGCGATATTTTTGCTTCAATTTTGAAATCGCAATTCTGTTGACAAAGATATATATATACATTAAGATATATATACATATATATATATATACATATATATGTATATTTTTATTTATATTTAATTTGGTTATTTTGAGCATTGCAAATAAAGTCACGTAATCGACAAATCACTGTGAATAATCACCGCCCAGTGATTTGTCTTTGCATCCCTGTTGGGCAGTTGCTGGAGATGCCTTTAAAAGTGTAAATTAAATGGCCAGTGGACAAAACGGGGGATTGGGTAATGTGGCAAAGGAGGCATTGGACATTGAGCATTGGGCATTGGGCATTGGGCATTGGGCATTGGGCATTGGGCATTGGGTAAGGCGTCAATGTGTATGGTGCAGGGCAATGGGATGTGCGTGCAAATGGATGTGCCATGCAAAAGATCAACCATAAGTTTCGTGCTCCACCTGCGCTTTAGGTGTACGCGATATGTTCATCTGTTGCATTTTGTGGCATGCCACATGGGTAGGTGCATACTTCAATACGCGTATCAGGTGTTTAGGGTCTGCACAAACGATCGCCGCATGTGTCTTGGATTTCCTCTTGTCTCTCTTTCGCTATATATATGTCTCTCTCTGTCTCTCGCGCTGAATGGATGTTTTTGGTTGCTTTTTTTGGTCAACCTCTGACCGAATTTCAAGCGATAATTATCGGCTGGCGTGCAAATATGCGGAAAGAATTCCCTTTATGCCTTCACGTTGCGGGTATTCCTTATTGTTGTTGATGTTATTTTCTTTTGTCTCTTTTGTTCTTGTTATGTTTTGACTTGTGTTTTGTATTCTGTTTTGTATATTACTTCTTTTCTTTTTTATTTTTGTTTTGCTTTAAATGGAACTAATTAAATTTAGTGCAGAAAGCGTTAAATTTCGTTATCCTGACAAATACACACACACACACACACACACACACACACACACACACATACGCACACACATACGCAGACATGCATAGCGGAGCTGGCACATGTGTTAGCCAGGCTGGAAATACCATAATTGGGGCTTGCAAATAAGCTTGCCACGCCTATTCAAAGCAATTTGAGGCAACGTCTGGCTACGCCTTTCTCTCTCTCTCTCTCTCTATGTCTCTTTTTCATTATTTGTATCTGTGTGTGTGTGTGTGTGTCTTCTAGTGGAACTGCTATTGTGCCTGTCTCTCTGTCGCATGTCCCCTGCCACATGCCAGCTGGTAACTGGCGGCAACTGGAAACTGGCGGCAACTGGCGGCAACTGGCGGCAACTGGCAACTGGCGGCCTGTATGTTTGCTGCCTGCCCCGTTGCCACACTGATTTAGTGTCATATAAACCTGTAAGTGAAGATTATGTTACCAGAATTAATTGCAGCCAAGGTGAAGGTAACAGGCCGTCCGTCAGACTGTTTAGCCCTTGTAGGCAACTTGGTAGTCAACGTCATACCCTACCCGCCTCTATCCGCACTTACCCTAAACCCAACACTTATACCCTACATTGTTTCCCCGCCATTGACAGCACGTGCTGAAGTTGTAGTCGAAAACGAAGTTGAAGTGGAAGTCGAAGTCAAAGACAAACTGGATGTGAATGTGGATGTGGAAGTTGTCTGCTCTGTAGCTCGGCATGTGACTGCTGCCTTTTGTGTCGTCGACTGGCATTGCCACTGTCACTAACACTAACACTACCACAGCCACTGCCACTGCCACTGCCATTGACTTTGCCTGTAATTTTTATAATTTAATTGAAAAAATTGACAGGTTCACTTTGTGACTTGACTTGGAAGGAGCCACGTTGGAAGCCCAAAAAGCGTTACCAATTGATTGCTATATTGATTTTTTGTTATACAAGTACAAGTACTTAGGTTTTTTTTTTATAGCACTTACTGTATTTTTCTTCACTTCAGTTAAGTGACATATGTCCCGTACTTATCAATTCTCTACTACCCCAAGTTATAATATTAACTCTTAGGCAGGTTCTTGCAGGTGTTTTTCTGCTTCGTTTTTCTACAGAGATTTTCATTTTCTAAGGGTTGCTGAAAATATAAAGCCTAAGGTTATATAGTTGCAACTAATAACAGGATGTATTATATTACAGTTATAATATAACAGGATATTCTTATATTCTATATATTCTAACTTTTTTTGAAGTGTTTCTTTTGCTATATGCATATCCTTTATGATTGTGTTTTAGGGTCATTAACCTTGGCTTATAGAATCATTTAATTGTTAGAAAACTAAGTAGATTTCACAAGGATAAAAGGATATTGATTATATTTGATGAAATTTATAAATTTTTAAGCATACATACGTTAGATTGAACGCCGCAACGTTTGAACTCAATTCAATGCAAAATGTAAGTAAATATTTAAAGAATTTATTTGAATATTTTTTGACTAATGTTTAAACAGAAGTTTGCAGTTGCCATATCATAGCATTTTGACAATGATGTGACTTCTGCTCCTTCTACTTGAACACATCCTTGCCGTTTCTATTGCCATTAGATAAATATTTCATATTCTGATTTCTATGCCAGCAGCAGCAGTAGCAGCAGCAGCAGCAGCAGCAGCAGTAAACAAATAAACTTTGCATATTGAAATAGTTTATATATATATATATATATATATATATGCATGTATATATGTGTGTGTTTGTGTACATGTGTTAGTAGATAGCCCCTTGTTGTTAGAGTACTCATAAAGCAATCAAGCAAATATTTGAGCGCTGGGTTCAATATTCAACTTTGACCCCTCAACATGAACGAACATAGAAACGATTTCACTTCAATGGTATTGCTTTCTATCTTCAACTATATATATATACATTTATACATTTATAACTTTTTAATATTAAATTCTATAAAAAAAATATGTTGAAAACAATTGCATACAATTTTATTTTTTTTTTGTATGTAGAAAAGTTGATAAGGGGGTAAGTTGGCTGTCTGTGGGAGCTCGTGGGGAGGGGGGGTAGGAAATTGTTACAAATTTAATGGATCGTCGAGTGGAAAAAGTGAAAAATTGTGCGACATTTACTTGTAGAGTTGCTAAAAGTGTTTTATATGCAAATGTTTTACCCTACTAATGGTAGCCTACTACTGCCATTGGTTGCGTAGTGGTTGTTGCCACTGATTGTTGCCACTGGTTGCTAGCAGTCAATTTGGCCTAACGGGAGTGTAGATTAACGCTTCAGGGACCTTGACAAGCTCTGCCCTCAACTGCAAATCCTTCATAATTATGCATGCAGTTACAGCGCAGCAACTCATCCTACCAACACCAAGAGCAACAGCTACTGTTTCCTTTACTCGTTAAGCCTAGCAAGTGCACATGATGTATAGCATATATGTAGGGTAGAGTGAATGGGGTGGAGGGTGAGAGGGAATCATATTTATTCATACACCCAGCAGAAAGCCCAAAAGCAACATTCAACGAACTTAAACTGTCATAGGGAAAACCGTAGGGATTAAGCAGCTGCTCGTTTTGGCTTAAGCCCCCTATTGAAAGAACTTATGTCTACGTCACTGTTAAGGGAATTGCATACAGTTATATATTCTCTGTAACTATGTATATGTATGTGTGTGTATGTGTGTGGTTAAAACAATTACCAAACACCGCAAGGAAGCACAATATAAGCAGCCCTTGCTACCTGCAGCAAATCTCTCTCTCTCTCTTTCCACAAGTCTCCTTCATACACCATCATTTCTTTACACACACACACACACACACACGCCCGTATCCATACACACATGCATTACATTACATAATCCTGTCAAGCAGCCTGGCAAATGTTGTAAGCGTAAATTGTCTAGATTCCATTTTGCAACATGCATGTTGTATGCCACAGTCAGTTTGCCCAACCTTCCATCCATCCAACTGTCTCTCTGTCTATTCTGTCTGTCTATTCTGTCTCTTTGTCTCGTTTTCCGTTTGTTGTCTTGGTTTTATTTTTGATAATTTTTGCTTGTTGGATTTCTGTTTCTATTTCTCTGTCCTCTTTCTGTTTTTTTTGTTTTTTGCTTATTTTTATTTTATTTATTTATTTTTTTTCCTACTGAGCTTTCCGCGAAGGGTGAGATAAAAAGTGAGGAAAAATATATATATATATATATATATGTATAGGAAAAAAAGTAAGAAAGGAAGAGTAGAAGGAAGCGCACTCAGCAGAGTAAAGCGGATTTTGTGGCATATTTAATGTGCACAGATGTGCGTTCGGCCAGTAGCAGTGGCAATGGAGGAGCCACCAACTGACCCAATGGGTGGAATTTATGAATTCCAACTGGAGTAAAGAGCCAAAGAAATAGGAAAACAAAAAATCATAAAGGAAAATACAAACCAAAAGTTTATTTTCCTAAAAGTATCCTAGTTAAAGTTAAGAGCATATTTTTCAAAAGGGGGAAAAAGGAATTTGATCAGCTGCAAGCAAGTTGCAACTTTGTATCTTTGTAACTCTAATGAAAGAACTTTTAAAAAAGTCTTGCAAAACTCTTTAGTTAATACTTACTGTAAATGTATAAATATATGAATTGCCTTTTTATATATTTATAAATATATATATATATATATATATATATATATGTTAACCCAGTTGAACTTTTACTTGTGACCTTCAATGGTTTCCATTCGCATTAACTGTCAACTTTTGGCTTTAAATGTAAATGCTTGTGAGGCCTTTGAAGTGGCGTCTAATCACCATTCAGGGAGTCCTCTACCACACACACACTCTCCTTCTATTATATATATATTATATATACTCTGTCACTCCATAATCATCATCATCATCATCATCATCCTTGCAATAAAAACAGGAAAAAAACTAGCTTAGGTCGCATTCGTTGCTGTATTCCCTGCTTCGAGAAATGAGATGAGAAAAGAAAGAAAAAAACAAAAGCGAAGGCGGATAAAAGAAATAAGCGCGTGCCTCGCTGTAGATCTTTGTTCTGAATGCTTCCCGATGTAAGCAGCTAACAACGGGGGCAGGGCAGAAGGCAATAGCAACAGCAACATCAACAGCATAACCAAAAGATGATGAGAAACTTGAGTATCAAGCAGGCAGAAGCTTTAAGCCGCTAAATTGTATCGGATTACAGCAAATTCCAAGCCATGCAGCTAAAATTCCTTACCCATAGGCGGGCTAAGCGCAACCCTCTTTCCCTGATCTCCCTCAGTTTCTCTTATTTACCCAGTTCGTGGGTACCCTTTCCTGCAGCTGTGGTACTATGTTAATGAAGGTGCTTCACTCTGAGGTGGGGTTGAACGAGTTGCTCCCCTCATCATCGTCATCATAATAGTCGTTGTTGTTATTGTTGTTGTCCTGGTTGTGGTGGTGGTGGTGGTGCTGCTGCTGTTGCTCCTCGACAGCAACAGCAACAGCGACAGCGTCTAGAAATGGCTATAGGGCATAGAATGCATTGAAAAAGTAAAAAATAAAATACAAAAACGAATGAGGGACAAGGGGCAAAGATAGAAATAGGGGCAGGAAGACTGAACGGTATAGGTATAGTTATAGGGAACAGTCAAACAGGCAGGGGCAGGCAACAGGGGTAAGCGGATGACACACAAGTGCTGCCAGCTGAACCCGTGAACTCGCGTGGGCCAAAACGCGATGCGGGCGAGTTGGTTATGTTATGAAAAGCAGCGGTTGCAGCGCACAAATCTTGGCACAGTTACTTGTTATGGAGCAGCTCCAAAACGACCATTTAAAACCCATCCAAACGAGCAGAGACAGTCAATCGAGTTGGTTCAACGTTGCTCTTGCCCTCATCCTCAATCCTCTACATTTTCCCATTCAGCCGTTTCCCCGTTTTTTTCCATTCCACCAAAATAACGAAAAAATGTAAAAACAAAAAACGAAAAACAAAAACATAACAAAAAAATGTGAGGATAGCTCACAAAAATTGCACACAATTTGCCTAATTCGCGCTGTGCCTCCCTCTTCACCTTAGCATATCATCAGGCTTAACGCAGAAAAAAAAAACAGGATGAGCCGTGCTGCTAAAATTGCTGCGGTTTTAATACCCTCTGCTTAAACTAATTGATAAACCGGGTAACTATATACAAACACCGAACTATAGAGTCCTGAGTTCGAGGTTCTTTTCCACTTGTGAAATCACACATGCTTTTTTTTTAGATAGCCAGGCATAGACTCCTTTGACACTAATTTAGTCTGTTGAGCTGTTGAGCAGCGCCATGGTGTCAAGCTACAATATCTAAATTCTTTGTGTCCTTACGGTCCTTTAGACGTTAAAGTTGTCGTAGCGACTTTTAATATCATTGAGTATCCCAAATTACCTAGGTCTTTTCAATCTAACGAGTTAAGCCACGCTCTTTCACATCCTTACACATCAGAAACAGTTTAAATTATCTAAACTCTTTAAAGACCCTTAGCCATTTGGCTTGCTTCAAAGGCTGTTATTGTACACCGCATACCTTAAACATCCTGAACATCCTTTTTATCCCAAACATTTTAGCAAACTCCCTAGAGACCCTATCCTTTTACCCTTTACAATGCTTCTTTAAATGATTTGCTTTCATAATATTTGTTGTTTCTATAAAACTACGAAATATAGCATAACTACTAGTCGTGCAATCCCTTTTGAGGTATTCTTTCTTGTTTTGGGTTTTTTCGGTTTAGGCCACGGCAACTGCAATTATTGTTTGCGGCTTTTCAATTGCCATTGCCAGCTAAAGCTACAGCTACAGCTACAGCTAAAGCTACAGCTACAGCTACAGCTACAGCTTCAGGTTTTGGCTCCAAGTTCAGCATTTGGCCGCACTGTCTTGGAGTCAGTCATCATAAGGTGAGAATATAATAGCGCAATCGTGAGATGCGTGACTGCAATTGCCCCTACGCCTGGCTTTAACTATGCACAGTGGTTAAAAATATATTGAAAATTCTATGAATGCTGCAAGAAATAAAAATAAATAAAACAAAATAAGATAATAAATTCCGAATAGATCTTTAAGTATTGCCATATGGATTTGAATGGAATTTAGCATGTGCTGATTATTGAGATGTCTGGTACCACTATGCGAGGGCTGAGGATCTGATCTGCGTCTGGTAAGGCCCAGGGCTCAGCTGATAAGCAGCCCAAACAAACAAATAATAATGCACGATTTGTAGGCTGAGGCAAAGGAAATTTGTTGTTGCTGTTGTTGTTTATGTTGTTTTTGGTGTTGTGTTTGTTGTTATGTTTGTTGTTGTGTTTGTTGTTGGTCTTTGATTGAGCAACGCGCGCGCTGCCTTTAACTAATTGAGCTTCATTGTAAGAGGCGGGTTCCTAACTTTTTCTTGCCACAGACACGTTTCCTGCTTCTTGTATCACAGACAGACAGAGACAAATATACATAAAAAGAAAGAGAGAAAGAGAGAGAGCGAGAATGAGAGAGAGCGAAAAAGAGAGAGAGAAAACAATAGAGAGAACTATTAGAGAGAAAGGGCATTTGAGTTTGTGGTCTACGCTATTTAATTAAAAATGAAAAGTTCTTGTTAAGAAAAGGGTCTTCTGCGTAGCATTTGCGGAAAATTAAAAGTTTTCTTTAACATTTATACATATATACATATATATATAAATACATGTGCGGAAAGCTGCTGGGAAAATGTCACATGTGTCTTGGGTTAAGTAAGTTTTGTGCATTTTCAGCCATTTCCATTCGAATTTTCATGGCTTTCACATAATTTTGTGGAACTTTTTTTTCGTTTTTTTTTTGTTTTTTTTTTTTTTTTACTTTTTTTGTTGCTTTGATTTTAAGTTTTTAATGAGTTTGTGGCAGCAGCTTAAATTCTTTGCTTAGAGATTTTACACATTTTCATTTGTTTTCTGGTTTTCTTTTTTTTTTTTTGTTCTGTTTTAAACTTTCCTTTGGTTGCGAACCTTAACGCTAGGTGTCGCTGCAAAAATAAATGTTTTGTGAATTTCTTTTTGCTGTTGTATTTTGTGGGCAAAAATCATTTGTAATAACATAGATTGAGTTTTGAGCTGTCCTTCGGGGCGCACATCGCCTTGTGCAGGACCTCAAAATGCAAATGCTACAAAAAGTCATAAAATCACAAAAAAATAAAAAAATATAAAAAAGAGGCAAATAAAAACTTTGTTGAGGCGCAGCAGGAAAAAGTAGCAGCGCAGTCGCAGCAAAAATCTGTGAATATTAAAGTGAAGTCTATTAAACTTTTTGTGCTATACATACCATACACACACACACTCACACACACACACACGTACAGAGGGAGAGGCGTATATACATATATATATATATATATATATATATATACAGTTGAAGCAACATCAAAAGTTGTTGCTGTAGAAGTTTTTGGCATGTATAAAACATATGATTTTTGCTTGATGGCCCCGCGGGCCAATTTCCTGTCTAGAACAAATGGCAATGGCAATGGCAATGGCAATGACTGTGGCTGGCAGTGGCAGTGGCTGTGGTAGTGGCAAACAAAAGCCCATAGAGTGGGCAGATGAAGGAAGACCGGAAGCAGAACTGATGTAGTACTAGGACCTTAGTCCAGAATGCTGTAAAAGATGCTGCTGCCTTTGAGCCACGCTAATAAAATAAACCTGTGCAAACGTGCTGCGCCTCTCACCCTACAAACTCACATACTCCCTTTCTCTCTCTCTCTCTCTCTCTCTCTCCCTCTCTCTTTGCTTATATCTTTGACTATATTTGTACCCATTCGTATATGTATATATATACATGCCAAATGCCCATTCCTGTATCCTGTTGCCTGTAAATTTGAACGCCTCGTGTAGACATAAATTGTGTGTTAAATACATTTTATGCGTTTGCCAAGGTTTTGCCCAAGAAGTTACTTGGGCAACTTGTTCCAAGTCATTCGACTGCAAACGCAATCAAGGTCGACCAGCCAGTATACATATATTCCTGCAGCTTCAAGAATAGCAGTCAGTAGACTCCTATGGTGTTGTCTTCCTTGTTGACGTTGCCCGGGGCCACACCAGGATCCTTTCTGTGTTGTTTTTTTTTTGCCAACTTTTTTTTTTTTTTATTTTTTATGATGTATGACGACAGGAACGTAGCGCGTTCAACGTTGCGTATTAGAAACGCACGTATTACTCGCAGTGGCATTGGCATTGCCACTGCCAGTGGCACAAAGACTTGCTGTTTGTTCCCTTTCTTGCTTGTTATTTTCGTTGTGCTCTTGCTTTGCCATGCCATGCCTTGGCTTGCCTTGCCTTGCCTTGCTTCTCCTACTTCTTGGTCTCCATCTTCGTTTGTAATCCTTTGGATGCTCCTTTTGTAGCTGGCAGCTGAGCATACACATGTTTGTGTCACATTTGAACTACATCTTTTCTCCACGTACTGCCAAGCTGTGCGTATATGTGGCTGTGTGCTTTGTGTGTGAGTGTATGTGTTCACTTTACTCCTTGAGCTTGGCATTTCCTTTGTGAATTATAAAGAAATTTGTTGTGTTTTGTTGTACGCAACGTTTTGTTTGGTGCGTTTGCCATGCTTCACTGTATGTGTAAATTTGTGTGCGTGTGTGTGCGTGTGTGTGCTTGTATGTGTGTCTTTCGTTCTGAATGTGTAGCTCTTGATGTGGGAGGCTGTTCGCAATGCTGCAAAATTTCATTGCATACTTTTGGGGCATGCGACAAGTTGATTTTACTACCCTTCGGCTGTCAATGACATTAGCTTAAATTGTCTCTTTAAACAATAGATAAATCAAGCAATTAAGTGCATAATTTATGGGGTCTTAACAGCTGTTAATTTTTAACAGATGATATCTTTTTTAAGATTTTTACATAGTTTCTTCTAGCTTATGCTATAAATGTAACTTACAAATTTAAAAAAGTCTTTGGCTTATCTTTATCAAGAAGCACATTAGACCTGTTATTATATTGTAAAAATTTTAATATATATGTAATTATTTTTAGATTTTTGTTTTTTTTTAGTATAATTATTAATCATATATTAATATTAAATATTTATATATAAATGTAGATATTTAATTATCTAGAATCTAGTATATTCTTTTGTAATTTTAAATTTTTATTAATTTAAAGAAAATAAATTTCAATAATTTTTTTAAATTTTTGTAAAGTTTTTAGACAAGTTTCATTTATCAAAAAACAAGCTGAACCTAATAAAAGATGAAAGTTCAAGCAGCTTTTTGTTTTTAAATCAGTTTGTTATACTCTTTTTGATCTTAGCTCAGCTTAAAAAGTTTCTCAAAGCTTGTATACTCATAAGCATTGCACTATACGTATACCTCTTCTTTGCCTTTCATACTATAATGAGTGTAATAAATAAATTTTTTGGATTAATCTAAAGTTAAAGTGTTGATTTAAGTCAATGTCATTTAGTATTACAGCATCAGCAATAACAACAGCGGAAGTTGCTCTTTAGACGCAAGCAGCTTAAAGCATTTGCCATTTCTTCCTTCTTGCTTTTGTCCTACTCTTTGGTCCTTTCTTCTTATTTTTGGTGTTGTCAATGATGCTGCCTGTGCTGCTGCTGTTGAGGCAACACTTGTTTGAATTCGTGCTACGATACTAGCTTAATCCCACTCCCAGTCAACTGCCACTGCCCGCGCCCACGCCCACATTAACGTTAACGCCCACGCTCAAGCTGCTTGCTTTTTATTCAGCTTATATATTTTTTTCTCTCTCCCTTTGTGTATGTGTGTGTGTGTGTTTGTATGTTTCTTTTTGTTGTATTTTAAATTCCTTTTTAATTTGTTGTACTCGCTTGTACTACAAGTATTATTTTTATGTTTTCCCACTGGAATCTCGCTTAATTACCAGCATTTCGATGAATGTTCTTGCAAGTGGCTCCAGCTGCGGGTCAACTCGAGTCTAAATAGACGTATAACCCGTAATTCCCCCTCTACCACACTTACTTCCTCTCTTCACTCGCAACTTTCAGCATTCAAACTCATTTTACGCTAATTTCCAACTGGAGGAATTCATTTAAGACTTGGCAGAAGATGGAAACCACTTGAACTATTTATCAATTTCAACCAAACCTTAAAGTGTACTCATATAACACTTTGATGCATTTTATTACATTATAAATATGTATATACATACATAGATAAAGAAGAGACAGGGTGTGAGGGAAGGAAAGAAAGAGGGGCAGTAAATTCTGTAATTTTGCGACCCTTTGCACAGCTGTGAAATCATTTTTGCTAATGAAGTGTCCTATTAGAGAAATACACTTACCTGACTATATATTCACACACATGCACACACACACATACAATCAATTATTCATCAAGCAGTGTGCTTTAAGCAGTGCAACATCAATGATAATTCTTCCTTTGATTGTTCTGTTTATTGCCCAATTATCATGACTTATTATGGTAATTATAATGCTCTAAAGCAACCGAATATACACGCACACACATTTAAGGCTTAACACACTCACACACAGTTAATAGACGTTACAAGCAGTGACGTTAAGCAGTGCATTTTGTGTGTACTAAATTACGTTTTACTCTTAAAGATTTTTTTTCTATTCTATTCTACTTCTCTCTATTATAATTTTTATTTTAATGTTTTATTACTTATAATATTTTTTAGTTATAATTATTAATATTCTTTTTATAAATATTAATTTATTAATTATTTATTAAATTATTAATTATTGTTTTTAATTTTTTTTTTATTATTACTATTATAATTATTTTTTTAACTATTATTTTTGTTATTACTATTATTGGTAGTAATATTTATTTAATTTTTAAAATTATTTTTTGAATTATTATTAATATTATTTATTGAAATATTATTATATTATTATAATTTTGTTATTATATTATTATTCTATTATTATCATATTATTCTTATAAAAAATTTAATTATTATAATAGTTTTTATTACTTTTATTATTAGTATGGTTATTAATATGATTAATATTATCATTATTTTTAGTATTATTATTTTTATTATAATGTAACGTAACGCATTAATGTTACGTCATTATTATGATTATTTTTATTTTATTAGTATTATAATTATTAATATTATTATTATTAATATTATTATTATTAATATTTTTATTATTATTAATATTATTATAATTAATATTTTTATTATTATTAATATTAATATTTTTATTATTATTAATATTATTATTATTTTTAATTCTATTATCAATATTAATATTGTTATTATTATTATTTTATTTTATTGTTATTCTTTAAACAATAAGAGAAACTTGGTTTTAAAAGCCTTCGACTTGGACGACCACAACATTTACAGCCTAGCTGGGAATCGAACTCAGTGCTCCTTCAAGAGTTGTGTAAATCAACTCGCATTAACGAAAGTTAAGAAAACAAACAAATTTAAGACTTAAACAACAGCTGCATTTGGTGTTAAGGAAGCTTTAAGCCGTCAAAAGACTTCTTAAAGTTTTTTTTAGCTGTTAAGAATCTTTTTTGTTTTTTGGAGTCACAGCAGAAAATCTCACTTAACGTTTAAAACAAGTTTTGAATTTGGTAAAAGTGAATTGAAAAGCTTACGATAACTTAAAGCAAATAGTATTTACTATATAAACCTGAAGCTTACAACTTTTGCAAACTTTTTTGATATAGCCTATACGCTATATAGTAAGCTTTTTTATTTCCTTGATATATCTGATATTTATCAATTATATTCTATATACAACTTTTGACTGTCATCTACTGTCATCTATTAAACTGTTATATATATTTTGGGACTATAACAATTCATGAAATTAGTGACAAACACAAAAGGATTTTTTTAGTTAGAAAAAACCACAACTGCCCCGTATCCCAGTCCATCCACCCAGAGCTTGTTGTGGTCCTTGTTGCTCTTGTTATGGTTGTGGTTGCGGTTTTAAAAAAATTTTTATTGAAACGCATTTCAATTTGTGGTTAAGCAGCTTTAAATGTATTCGCACTAGTGTGTGTGTATGTATATGAGTATATTCTCTCTATATAATTGCTTTAATGTAATATATGCTTATTTGGGTGTATAATGTACGTGTGAATGTGTGCGTGAGTGTGTGTAGTTTATTAAAATTTAATTTGCATATTTTATGAACATTCGCTCGGACGTTGCATTTCATTTTGTAAATAGTTTTTCGTCCGATTTATAATTTTATTGTTGAAGCTTTTTATCACAGTTTGTTACAGAAACAAGCAGTAAAATGAAGGGAAATAAGAACATAACATTTGATACAACATATAACAATCGATTAATATCTCAAAAATATAATTATTGTTGACGTCACTTCCACCTTTGCTTGTACTTTAAGAATATTCGAAGAGAAAGCTTTTGTTGTTTTTCCATTGCACTTACAGCGTACAATGTATTATGCAATCTGCAACTACTTAACCTCACTTTGTATATATATATATATATGCCCACCCACAATTCCCTTTCTTCTGCATGCATACTGTTCCCTTTACTTTTAAACCTTAACTCCGAATAATGCAACAAAGACAACAACTGGATAATAGCCGTGGCATTAGTAGCATAAGATTCAGAGAGAAACGGCTAGCCGATGCAAAGATACAAAATAACAAAGTTACAAAGATACAAAAATACACAGATAGATAGATATATAGATATATATACATATATATATATAAATGTATATATAAAGATAGATGCCTTTGTGTCACTGCAATTGACAAAATAATCACTGTTACATGCAGCCTTTGCTTGTAGCTACACGTTTGCAATAACAATGGCAACAACAGTAAGTACAAGCAACATCAACACAACACTAGCAACAACAACTATAAGAACAACAGATGCAACAATAGCGGCACACATATTTTCCCGCCTAAACGAAAAAACCAACAGAAACAGCAACAACAGCAACAACAGCAACAGCAACAGAATAGCAAAAGCAACAATATAAAACTCTAGCAACAAAAACTCAGAACACAGCAACATGTTCAGCAACATTTTCTCATGCGCACGTTTCTGGCATGCAAGCAACATTCCCCATTGGCAACATTTGGATGCTGCTCACTTGTTGTTGTCGTTGTCGCAGATACATCTGCAGTTGTTGTTCTTGTTGCTAACTTAACTGACTATAGCTTCGGCTTGCCCATTGGCAACTTCGTGTGCTGCGAACTGCTTGTATCTCGTGAAGCTCGTGTATGTTGCTATTGTGAAGCTGTTGCTGTTTTCATTATATTTTCCGTGCGATTTTTCAACAGTTTGCAAAAAAACGTTTTATTGCGCGTTAAGTTTCAGTCTGCGTTTGTTATCGTTAGCGGGTGGTTCGTTGCGCGCTTGCCACGATATAACCGTTACACTTATAGAATTAAAAACAACAATAGCAACAACAATATATTTACGCCTAACCGGCAGATCCCCCTTCCAAACTTTAGTTAACTTCTTAATCACAAATCGTACGTTGAACTGTTACATTTGTTTACAAATTCGCACAAAATAAAAAAGATAAACGAATAAATAAAACAAAATAAATTTCTAAAGTTTTCGTTGTATTGTAGTGAAAAGTAACGCTTTTTTTTCCAAGTGTACTGCCCACGCAGTGTTTGTGCAACTGTGCAATTGTGAGCGTGTGTGTGAGTGTGTATGTGTGTGTAGTAGTGTGCGAATAAACGGAAACCAACGAAGCCGCCATTGTTGCATCAAAAAACGGAAGTGTGTTATTAGTGCGACGGTAAATAATAATTGCATTTAGTTATAAAATTTACTCCAGTTTTACAATTTTTTTTCTTTTTTTATTCTTTCGGCTGATTATATTAAAAATATTCGGGCATCAAATAAATCTGTATATATATAACTTCTTACTGGCTTTCAGTTTTGTCGGTGGTCTTTATCTTTTCACACAGTTTTTTACGTGCTTGTGCCTGCGTTGTATGTGCCGTTTGATGTGTAGATTAAAACAATATTTTAATTTAAATTAACTTATGCCGGAAAGTATTCTGTCACTAGCCTCAAAAATGTTAATTATGATAATTGAATTAATAAACATACTTTGAAGGCCGCCAATAACAGATTAAAAGAGAGAGAGAGAGAGAAAGAATAGGAGAGTAAGAGACAGAGAAGAAAATGTGCATATAATATAGGGCTACTTTATGTGCATAGGCTAGAGATATATTTAAAAAGAAAGAGAGAGAAAGAAAGGCAGTGTGATTGAGGGCGAGAGAGAGTGGGCGTTGAAGTGAGGGCTTCAGAAAAGCTCTTCTTAAAAAGTGCACTGAAAGGCTTAACAATTATAAACTGTAAGAATATTTTAAGTGAAACTTTTAACACTTATCTAAAAGCAACAACAAATTCAACAAGAACACTAACAACAACGATAAAAACACTAAAAGCTAACTCTTAAACTAATCAGCGAACCTCACAAAAGCGAGTAAATTATTGCAATTTAAATTTTGATTAATGATTGTTGCTCTTTTTTTCTTTTATATATATATTCTTTTATACCCTAACCCAGTTGGAAATTAGTTTTAATAATGAGTATTTTCGATAATATATATACATATATATTGATGATCAGTTCTATGAACAAATATCTTATCTTGTTTTTATCTCTTATCAAGCTCTTTGTCTGTGTGTGTTATTTGTTTTTTTTTTTTTTTTTTGTGTCTAAACAAATTGTTTTAGATTCATTCTTATATTTGAATTAAAGTGTATATAGTATATATTATATATAATATACTATATATAATATACTATATATAATATACTATATATAATATACTATATATAATATACTATATATAATATACTATATATAATATATTATATATAATATACTATATAATATTATAAGTAAATTCTTATCTGAAAATATCAAAGCATTTTAGATTCAATTGAATATAAAGTTAGTTATAACTATTTTCAATTACTTCTGGGTTTAGGGTATTCCATAGTCGAGCTGACTTGTCTAGAGCATTGCGCTTTTATCTGTTTGTGATGTTTTTGTTTTTGTTTTTGGTTATTTTCACTCAATAATTAACTCGCATTTGCTGAAATATCAAGAGTGTTGTTGTCAATATTCAATTGAATCTTCTAAAATTCATTTCTCTTCCATTGGATCATAACAAACTTGGAAAGAATTTCACATTCTTTTTCTTATAAAATATTATTTATTATCACAAATTTTTTAATTGTTATCTTCGTCATTTCCATTTCCGCTTGCATTTCAATGTAATGTGATGATGCAATATATCAGAATTAATATAATACAGATTAATTATAATTCTACATGAACTTCATTTAATATTATAAGTCTACACTTCAAAGGTTTTTTTTTTTGAAGACCAAACTTCTAAGAATTGTAGAAGTTATTTAAGAACATTTTTTAATATTTAAGGATTGGTAATATGGGAAATACTTTAAATATGTATTAAAGGAGCTTGTATTTTTCATATAGCTTCAGAATATCTTAACAAGTCTGTCGCGTGACTCCTTGGAACTTGAGACTTTGCCACTTGACGTCTTTCACCTTGTTTATTGCGGCTCAGTCACTTGTATTCCGTGTTAACAAAGATGGATTCAGATTTATCAGTGGAATGTTTATAATGTGCTGATTATATACTTTATATCGATATATCGATTTGTGTAAAAAGTAAATCGTGATAGTCCGATTAAAAAATTGCATTTTTTTTAAATGATTTTATGACTCAAATTAAAATCTAATATTAAAATCCATAGAAAGAGTCCTTAATTCGATCAATGATATCTAAGATTGATATCGATATATCGAAAACTGTATTGATGTTGCACTATTACTATGAAAAGAAATATTGACGTTTTTGAGCAACATCATACTATCAATAAGCAGTAAAGCAATAACGATAGGAATTTAATATAAAAGGAAGAGATTCTACCTTAACAAGAAATTGAAAATCGATTGTCTATAATCGGTAAAATCTGCTGTTATAGCAGAAGAAAGACATAACATATCGGATACTGGAATACAAGTTGATCGTAGTCAACTTTTTAGTTTTAATTACTTCATAGAATTTGTTTATTAAATGTAAATTCCCCTAATGCGACTGACTCCTCCATATATAATTAACCCTTTTAACTCTCAATCCCTCTCTTTCCATTAGCTCTGCTTTCGATTAGTGAAGTAATACTTGAAAATTTGTAATTTCATTTACTTTAAGGCAATTTAACGTACTCTCAAGTAATGGGACTTTAATTGGTTTATATTCATACTGATATGCCCTTTGAGACTCTCTTCATTTCCATCATTTTTCTGAACGTTGCCATCATTAATAATAACTTTTCGTTTTTCTTTTTATTTCGTTTGTCTCTCTTATTTTTCTTTATTTTTTTTATTTTCTTTTCTATTTTTTTTTTTTATAATGTGAAAACTTCTACAACTCGTAGAACAAATTGGAATAATCACTTAAACCTCATAAATATGTTTACTCGGCGTAAAGCCCAATAATGATAATAAAAGAAAATAAAAAAGCGAAGCATATCCAACTGGGACATGATATGGCCTCAACATCCCTCACTACAATTGCCCTCAAGCCCTTTTTGTTGCCCTCTGTGGTTGTTTCTGTTGCTCATCTCTGTACACCCGTCTGTAGGCCTGTCAATGTCACTTCAATGATTAAAACTTCAACGCAAATATAATGAAAAGGATGTCGGCTAACCGGACCAGTGTGTTTTTTCACCTTCTCCTGTTTCAAACTGCTGTTTATCCTCATGCTCTTTTATCTGAATGCTGCCTGATGTTGCTGTTGTCCATTGGTCGATCCCTGTGGCAGCTGCAGCAACAGTAATACAAACATACAGCAGCCACAGCAACAGCTCAATCATCCACCGACGCACTTGCTCCTCTCATACCAAGTGATATTTTTTTATGCTTTTCTTATTTTATTTTTAATGAAAATATAAACATCTCTTTTAGCCAAAGTTTGTTTCTCTGCCTTTTGTTGTTGCTGTTTTCTTGTTGTTATAGTTGTTGTTGTTGTAGTTGTTGTTGTAATGCCGCAAGTTGCCTTTGTTTTCCTTTGGTCGTGGCTCGTAATAAATTTTTAATTTCGCTTAATTGAAAATCGCCCAGCCTGCCACACATACCGCACACACAAACAAAAATACAAACACAAATACAATATACACATTTATATATATATATATCTATATAAAAAATATATAATAATAAAAACCCGTAAAAAGTGGCCGTACACTTAGTACTCAGCCCGGAATCATTATTGAAATAAATGTATTCCGTTCGCATTCTTAACTACTTGCAGAGATTATATATTCCTACTTTACTTATTTACAGAGCTTTGTTTGTTACTTGGCTACGAAATTTGCTGAATTTGCTTTGTTTGTGGGTAATGGAGGAGCGCGGTGCACCACGTGCTCCATTGGGAATCAGTGGGTTCATTTCTGTTTATCTATATATATATATGTGTGTGTGTGTGTTGGTGTTGGTGTTGGTGTCTCGAGCCTCGAACTGCTGCCTAGCAGTAGCCACTTGAAAGAGGCTGCATGATTGCAAGCTGAAGTGTTAGCGAGGTGTAGAGTTGAAGTGCTGTAGGGGTAAAGTGGGGTAAAGAGGCAACTGAGAAGCTGCGTTTGTATCGCTGGAGTGGTGAAGTGGAGAGGCTACACTCCATGGCTAGGTGTTAAAAGCTGCTCACATATTTATATAGCTGTCTCTGCCATATATAGGCAAACATTTAAACAAACAACAGACAGACAACAACAGTGGGACAGTGGAACAGCAAGCAGGTGGGGCAATTTTGTAGGCTCTGGGAGTCTTCTGGTGTTATTGTGCTGAGGGCATACACCACTGTATGTTCACTACTGCTACTGGTCGCAAAAAAATAAAATGGGTCACATTCTTGTCTCATGAATGGTGCACAATTTGTGGCGCCTCGACGCTAAGGCATCTTCAGTTTCAGAAAGTGGCTGCTGTTGCTGAGAGATGTCACATTGGTTTGGGGACTGTGTCATAAGCACACCTTCTATCTCAGCTTCTTACATACATGCCACAGCAGGCTATAGTACATTATCCTACATACATATACAGACAAACACACACACACACACACACACACACATGCATATAGCCATATTGTTTTATGAATTGTGTACTATGGCAACGAGTGTTTAATTGCTGCAAATAAATGTCAGCACAGGCTGGTCAAGTGCCATCTACACAGGATATATAGCTAGGCACAATAACAAGGATGTCCAGTCTTAAGAGATTTAAGTAGTAGTTTACTTTTCATATAGTTATAAACAACAAAGATTAAAGTTATCGATAACACATGTGTTCAAAAATGTTTAACAGCTTTCGGCTATTGTCGTGTTGTCGAATATCGTATGTTGTCTGATCTATAACGTATATCGTAATGCAAAACAAAGAGACTATTTTAAGCTGTAGTTTAAATGTATGGTCACACTTTTTTTTTTTAATTTGAATACAATTACTGTTGTCATTCCTGCCGCTAGGTGGAAACAAACTTGAATTCTAGTGTTGCCACATAATAGCAGTAACTTTCAATTTAGTTCTACATTATCTGGCTTATAGTTGCGTTGTTAAGATCCTATACAGTATATATCGTTTATAAGATGCACAGCTTATATGCAAATATTGCTTAAATGCAAAATTATGTTATTTTTAAGCATCATGCAACTATTTAGAACTAAATTTAGCCTCATAAATACAAAAAATTTATTATATGAAACTATTGTGTATAAACAAATAAAAAAACCGTTCATTTGGAATCAGTTCATATAAATTTTATCGGTTTTAAACAAATTATACGCTGTAGGACAGCAGTATTAAAATTTTTGATCTCATTTTGTATTTAATATTATGTTTTTTTTATTATTTATTTAAAGCTGACGTACAGCATAAAATATAAATTTAAGTAAACTACTAAACCTGTGGTATATTTTATAATAATCATTTAAATACAACGTATTTGCATATAACTTATGATTGCTTAAAAGGAAATATCGAATATATGAAAAAAATTTTCTGCATTTTAGGTTTTGCATATAAGCGGTATATACTGTATATAATATATATAATAATTTTAAGCTATAGAATATATCAATGATAGTGGTTGATCAGGAGAGAGAGAGAGTTCTATTTTTGAGCATTATAAAGTATGTAAACTACTTTTATTCATTTGATGATATTATCTATATAGAATCTATATTATAGATTTATCAGTTATCTGTCAAACTATGCCCATGGTGCAATATGAACAGCTTCTTTGTCGTCCCCCATATGCGGAGCACGAGCTCAAGTATTGTATGGACGACTTGGCTCGTTAACATTTTTCCCACAGGCTGCCAGAAATGAACCTGCTGCTTCTGTTGCTGCTGTTGTTGGTGCTGGTGTTGCTGCTGTTGTGGCTGCTGTTGTTGTTTGAATTCTATTCTGTGCTTGGGTCTGTTCCTGCATCTTATTTATTGCATATAAAGCGACACCTTCAGTAACCAGGCTGCATCAGGCTGTCGTCAGCTTCGTCTTCATTGTTGTTGTCGCTGTTGTCGTTGTTGTCGTTGTTGTTGCTGTTGTTGTTGACGTTGTCGTTGTCGACCCTTCCAAATGACGTCGTCAACGTCGCTCTGGCAACGTTTTGGCATAAATTAAAGAAGGGCACTTCGTGTGTACTGTTGCATTGTCCGGTTCCTCATTGGATTGTGATGCAGATGTTAGACTAGGGGCATTGGGGCGTTGAAGGATGGGATTCTCCTAGCACTGGAGGAGTATATAGCTTTTTGTTTGCATTGCATTTTGTCACACGTTGCTGAAAGCGACGCCAATTTGTCTGAAATGTTTTGAATTCTAAGCGATGACGATGATGTCGTAGTGGATGCGAGCATGCGAGGATGCGGAGATGCAGAGATGTGGGGCAAACCGGGTTAGGATCTTGATGTGGGAACATGCTTTCAACTTCACGTGTTTGGATGCGGATATGGATATGATGTTGATGCTTTTACTGTTGCTTTTTCTGTTGCTGTTGTTGCTGTTGCTGTTGCTTTTTATTCTGTTTGTGTTGGGCGATGAACGTGTGGCACATGGTTAACTGCAATATCCTTTATGTGTGTGTAATGTCTGTGTGATGTGTGTGTTTTTTTTTGTGCTCCGACTGTCGTTGAGTGGGTCGTTTGTCCCTGTGGCTATTTGGCCAGCATTGACATATGCATATGTATGTGTGGGTGTAGCACTTGGCTCTTTTATATTCAGAGAAGCAACTCTTTCTCTCTCTCTCTTCCTCTCTCTCTATTTGAGTGCATAGGGAGTCAATCAAATCGCTTCTAGGCACATCCATCGACATCGTCGTAGCCATCGTCAACATCATGGACATCGACTCATTACCATCTGCCTCCCCTTAAGCAACCGTGTGAATTATGCGCCGATAAACTTGGCCAGTTCAGCCTCAGACTCGTTACCCATATTGTGTTGCACCTGCTGCCAACTGCCTCATGCTTACTGCTTGCTGTTTGCTGCTTGTTGCCTGCTGTCTACTGTCTGCTGCCTGCTGCAGATGCACACAGAATCCGTCCAGGCCAGGCTCATACATTGATCTTATCGTTTTGCACACACCCAAAATGAAAGAGTGCGGCCCAAAAAAGAAAAAACAAGCAAAAAAAAAACCAAACTGAAAAGTTTATAAAATAAAAAGATGAAGAGAAGAAAGGAGAAGAAGTTGGAGCTGTCGGAGAAAGAGAGATAAGTTGCATTGCGTTGGTAAGCAGAGCTCAGTTGAGGTCGAGGAATGACTGCCGTGCTACGTAGCTGCGTCTGTGTTGCATCTTATCTTGAAGGCTTCACACTGGATGCTGTTCCAGCCGTTTGCTTCTGCCTTGGCCTTGGGCTTGGTCTTGGGCTTGGGCTTTGGCTTTGGCTTTGCTTTTGCTTTTGGTTGTCGATTTTTTTGTTTTTCTTTTTTTTCTTAACCATTTATTTACATACATTTCTGTGCGCTTCAATCCTCTTGTTCACTCTTTACTCCTGGTATTCATTGCACTGAGAAGCTCTGGTTCAAGTCAAGGGCCGCTGCTCGCCTCATTGTCTGGCCACGATGCGGATGCGGATATGGATATGGATGCGGAGACGACGACGTCGATGATGTTGTGCCTGCTAATTTCACCTTTTCACAGATTTCGCGTGGTTTTCTGTGCATCTCTCTGTGTGTGTATGTGTATGTGTGTGAGTGTAAGTGTGGGTTACAGCTATTGCAAAGGTTTTGCTGCTGTCTTCCCTTCCATACATATAAAAGGGTCTTATTAACTTGCCTCTAATCATTGAACAAACTACAGAATGCAGTTAAATGGAATAATACTCAACTAGTTTAAAGAGTGTTGCAAGTGGCAATTTCTTCTTTAAGAAGAAGCAAATATAAAACTTAATTTAACTACTTGAAAAAAATTTGCGCAATTTTATATATATTTAAAATAGTTTTCAAATAAAGTAAATCCTTTGGCAATGTTTCGGGGAAGGAAGTTTTGAAAGCAAATTTTAATATTTTTTAAGTGTATTTTTATATTCGTTTTGCTTTGTATTTAAATTATATTTAATGTTATGTTCTTTTATTTTTATTTGTATTTGTATTTTTGTATTTTTTTCTTTTCTGTTTTCATCTTATTTCGCGTTGTACTCATTTCTTGTTCGCTTGTGGGAGGCTCATGAAAAATTGAGCAAGTGCCGCACTTGCAATTTCAACAGCTCATCTGCCGCTGCGCAAAACAATTTCATTTCACTGGCAGCTGTCGGCCTTTGAATTGCGATTAGGGAATGGGATGAGCATGCGGATGTGGATGAGGATAAGGATGAGGATTGGTATGAAGATTGGTATGAGGTTCGGTATGAGGATGAGGATTGGGATTGAAATTGAGATTGGGTATGGGATTCGTGGCAATTCATGAATGTTGGTTTTAACTGCTCTTTAGATTTTGCAACTGTCAGCATTCCCCCTACCCGCCTAACATATTGTTATACTCCTACATTTACCAGGCGTAGCCTCAATTTTCAACTTCAACTTCAACTTTAACTTCAACTTGAAGTTAATATTGAAGTTGGTATGCTGCAACTTTCCGAGCTTATTATAAACCATATATGTCTTTGACTCTACTTATTCAAAAATCCAACTCAAATATATATATGTTTTTCCTTTAGCAAGGATTCCCCAGTTGAATTTCTGTTTTTCCAGTTGTCAGTTGCAAATCTTACTTCAATTCTACAAAGAAAACTTCAATGAGAATAAATAAAATTTTGGAACGCATTCGACAATTCAATTACTAATCTCAGCATGAAAGCTTCTATGGTATATACACTACACCTACACATATATACGGTTAGAATATGCAGTCCATTACCATGTCAATGACCAGCTGCAGCTCATCTGTTCATCTGTTCATCTGTTCATCTGTTCATCTGTTCATCTGCTCATCGCTCACCTGCTGCTTGAAGTTGTCAACTGAAAGAGGCAATGGACCAATGACAGAGTCCACCAGTTAAGGCCTCTAATGGGTATATCTGTGCTGTTAAAGCACACATTTTTTTCTGGTAGCTCATATAATAAAATTAAAGTGGGCATATTAGTTTTATGTTAAAGAAGACAAGCGCAAACCTAAATTCACAGACTCTTGGGTTAGCCCAAGATAGGAAAGGAAGATCGCTAGTTACACTCTGTGTTTGTTTTGTATAGCGTAACTTATAGTCAGTCTCATTTGACTATTTGTGTTTTAGGCTTAATGCGGGTGGATAAACTTCACAGGCAGCTCCATTCTGCTGCTTCACTCACTGTTAGCATAGTTGACAGTCTTTTCCACTTGCCCAAGAGGAGTTTCATGTTGATGATGTATTTCTTGTTGTTGTTACAGTTGTTGTTGTTGTTGTTGTTGTTATTGTTATTGTTATTGTTATTGTTATTGTTATTGTTATTGTTGTTGTTGTTGTTGTTGTTGTTCGTACTACGTTTTACGTTTTACGTTGTGTTCTGAGTGAAGGGAATAAAAGTAGCAAACAAAATGATTCATAGATTTCCGTTTTGCTGCGCGCTTTGAAACAATGGCATTTTCATGTTACACGTAAAATGCAACACCAACACTAACTGCAACAGCAACAGAAACAAAAACAAACAACATTAAGCACTACTCAATCCAGAAGGCATCGCGCACGATAGAACTTAAGTGCAATTTCAGTTTCTGTTTTTGCCTTTGCTTTCATTTTGGGATAATTCCGCCATTGGCGCCCTTTTAGCTGCCTATAAACAATGCAAAAGGAAATAAGAAATAAAATCTAATAAAAGAAAAAAATGTATTATGAAAAAAATAAAAATAGATGAACCTTTACTGTGATATGAGCAATTGAATGAGCGGTGAGTGCCTGAGGATAGTTTATCAGTGCGCTTGCTGCGATCTAATGGCAAACGCCAGATAAGGGCCTAAGGTTCGAGTAGAACCTTGAGGTATGTTTGGGTATAAATAGTTGGTCGAGAGTGCAATGAGACACAGTTCAATTGTGCAACTACAACCATAAACATGGTAAGTTTGAGTACATTGTTTGGTTTGGTAACGTCTCTAATGGCATTGTCCTTTCCAAAGAATTCTCTGCGACTCCTTGTTGCCTTAGGTCTGGTGATTTGTGCCCAGTCTAGTATTATACCAAATGCTGAGGATGCGCTGGCAGGAGTTAAACTGCCGTTGCAGAACGTTCAGGCAGCGCATGTGGTGCCTAAGCATGAAGTATCCGTGCCGCTTCCAGTGCAACCAAATCCCGAGCAACCTAAGGTAACCAATATTGTCTTGCCTAAGCAAGAGCTCTCGAACGCTGTGCATCAACACCAGAAACAGGAACAGCCACAACCAAAGCAGCCCCTTGCAGTAGTTAAAGAGGCAGTTGTTTCCGTTCCATCACAAGATCCAAAGCCTGCACACCCAAGTGTACCACATGTTGTAACCAAGGTAGCAGCCGTTCCGGTTAAAGCTCAAAATCCATTGCCTGTTCAGTCTAGTTTACCCCATGTTGGAGCTAAAGTAGAAGCCGTGCAAGGACAACAGTCAAAACAAGAGTTGCCACAGGTCGTTCAAAGTAAAGTTCCAGTTGTTCCTGAGAAACCCCATGTGGAACCGGTTGCCGGTAAGGTTGAAGAGAAACCAGTCGAGAAAAAAGTTGTTAAAGAAGTGGTGCAACCTATTCCCGTACAACCTAAAGAGCACGTAAAACAAGTCGTAAAAGTCGAGGATAAACCAGTTGTTAGCAATGTGGAGAAGCTAGTGGAGCCAGTGGCCAATAAGAAACCAATTGATGTCCTGCCAATCAATGAAGTTGCCAAGGAAACGGCCGTCAAACTGGAAGCTGTTGTTAACAAAGTTGATGCCTTACCAGCCAGCAATAAAGTTGTCCAGGAAGTTGTTCAGGAAGTTGTCCATCCAAATGAAATTATCACCAAATTGGAAGCTAATAAATCTGACCAGGTTGTTCTTAAAGCAGTGCCTGAACAACGCTTTGAGGAGATAATCGAGTCGGAGGCTGATCCAAGCGAGTTCTTCATTATCGAAACCGAAGCACCTGGCGGCACACCACCACAGACAACCAGCAAGCCACTTCCAAGCACCATGCCACCCCATACCCCTGGCGGACCTAATATGCCCTACTATAAGCCAAAGCCAGGCTATCCATTCTTTCCACCACATCCATTCTTCCTTTTGCCACAAAAGTTTAGTTACTCCGGCGGTATGCATGGTTCATCCCCCAGCGGTGGTAAGCCCGCATATTATCCAATGCCTCTGATGCCAATTCCATTCTGGAAGCCTGCCTTTGGTGGCTATCCAACGGGATCATCTGCTTCAACTGGAAAACCAGGCAAAAATCCAGTGATTAGCCCTGTGCCAATGGGTCAAGATGATGTAGAGCATATTGATCAAATGTACAGCTACTTCCCACACAACTACTATGGTGATGATGAATACCCACCCTTCTACATCACCGAGGAACGCTCAGCATCATCCGCTTCAGGTAGATCTCAAAAGGCAGACACTAAAGGACTTACTCTCATTGGACACATCTATCTGTATAAATCGCCTGAGACGCACAAAAATGACAAAGATAACACTGCCGGTCTGGATAAGGAACATGGCTCCAATATGCACATCAAAGGACACCTGAACAATTCACAGTTACTCTTGCAACCTGTGCTATATCCTTCTGCCAATCAAAAGGGTGAATCTGCCCTCAGTCCTAACCAAATCAATGAGATCTACAGAAGTTTACATCTTGTGCATCCTTCGAGTGAACAGCGGTCCCAATCCCCAATTACAGATGAGGAAGCTGCTGTACTCTTTGCCGTCGAGATACCAAAGCCCATCTATCGCTTCTTCAAATCCGTCTTCGGCGTCTTCTCCTACTAACAACTTATGACAATCATCTAAGGACAACTCGTATCGCACCACATTGAACCTCCTAGCCTTAAGTAGCATTTAAGAAGCATTGAAAACCTTTTTTTTTTCTTTTTTTTTTTGTATAACGAATTATAATAGTGATCTATCAATAAAGGCTACAATAACAGAAAGAACAACTTTGGATTTATAATTCTGATAACTGATTAATGACAGACAAATCAGCCAGACTACACATTTAGCTACAACTTTGCTTATCACTACAGCTACTCCCATAATTATACCTACAGCTTATAACAACAACTTATAGCTACAGCTTAAAGTAGTACTTATAATTGTATCTATAGTGATACCTCTTGCTAGAGTTAATACTAAATCAATAGACAGTGAAATTGGTAGAACTATATAAATACCGGTTGTTAGACCTATAGTTATTACAAATTTTATATATTGACGTATATCTACCATGACTTACTGCTAAAACTAGTTCAGTGTTCATACGCTTAGCTTAGACTAATGGGTTGAACTTTAGCTAAGATAACTATAGCAATACTAATAGTCATACCAATTGCTATATTATATTTAAGCAATTATTAAATAAAAGCTATAATTGAATCTATAACTAGAAATATACAGATATAGCTCTTTTTATACACATAATTTAAAGTATATTTATACTTTTAGTTATGCTTCTTGTTGTACCCATATTTATCGCTATGCTTATACTTATGTTAATAGCTAAAAATATGCCTATATTAATACCTATGTTTATCGCTAAAGTTGCACCAATAGTTACATCTATAGCTATGCATATTGTAATACCTATGTTTATACCTATAGTTATGCCTATAGTTTTATCAATGGTTTTAAATCGAGTTATACCCATAGTTATACCTATACATATAACTATTTTCATACCCATTATAGCCGTACCTAAAACATGATCTATACTTATGCCTATATTTATACCTATAGTTACGCCAATTATGCCTATAATTATACCTATAGTAATACCATTAGTTATGCCTCTAACGACAGTTATCTTTCCACTTATATCTATAGTTTACTTTCAGTTATACCTATTGTTATAGCTTCAGCTATACCTTTAAGTATACCTTAAGAAGAGTACCTATAGCATATATAGTTATAGGTATTGTTATAAATATAGTTATGCCTTTTGCTGCACATTTTATTATGCCTGAAAATTGATCAATAGTTAAAGCTATTGTTATATCTATAATGCGACATATATTTAGACCTATTTTCTGATCTATAGTTCGAAAATGTTTCCATATATTCAGACGTTAACTTAATTCCAATCAGAATTTGTTTCTTAAAGCTATCTCTTTAGCTAACTGATTTATCAGAGTCTCTGTAAAGGATTTGCATAAAATCGTTACATTTTGATCAAAGCAAAATGAAAAAAAGCAAAATCTGAATAACACACAAATTGTTACTATTATGCAAAATTATATAGAGCCAAAAATTTAAGCATTCAGTTTCGGAGGACTATGGTAACACATCCTTTAGCTAAATACACGCAGAAGCTGCATTCATTTGACTTTATGTTTTTTTTTTGTCTTTTTCATATTTTATTTTTAATGGTTGCTTTGAGCCAGAAGCTGAAGGATAATATCCTTGTGGGCATTTGCTATTTTAATGAATACATAATTAGTCTTTTTGCCAACCATTCACCCTAACAGACCTACAGTAAGAGCAGAGCTGCACGTGAATGATAGCAAGAGAGACAGAGAGATGAAGAGAGAGATAAAGAGAGAAAGAGAGAGAGAGAGAGAGAGAAGGAGAGGAGGAGAGGGAAGATAGATGGTCTTGTGCACCTGTTTAATTCTTTTTATATATAAATAACTCATTCAAAATGCAGTAGCACGTTGCTTTTATCAGTATTTATGTGTATGTGTGTGGATGTGTATTAATATGTGCATGTGTGCGTGTGTGTGGAAGCATAACTGTATATGATTGGGTATGCATTCAGTTATCTGGGTCCCACTGAAGGATTAACATTGCTTATTGGTTCATTTCATATTTTTCATACAATATTGAGATACTGCTCGTTTGCTTTCTCTCTCTCTCGCTCTCCATGTCTCTCTCGCTGTTTCTCTTTCACACTTCACTGCCAAGGATTACATTCATGTACTCATAAAGTTGGTCCTACACTATAAAATTCTGCTGCACATTTCATGTTTGCATTTCACTTCAATGGCAAGTAAGAAGCAGCAGGAACAACAACAGCAGCAGCAGCAGCAGCCTCCGTTCCACCGTCAGGACCAATAACGAAAGGAAATTGCTATTTGCTGATAACGTTTATTTAATATTTAATTGATTTTATGCCCAAGCGATTTTTCCATTAGCATCCCACACAATCGCCCCCTATATATACTACCATTCACCTACCCAAACCGACATTCGATTCCAAGCCCAATCCCAGTCCCAATTGTCGAGTGTTCCATAGTTCCGTTTATTGTTGTCTATTCGTATTTATTTTGTATGTGTGTGTGTTTATGTGATTTTGTGTGTGTGTGTGTGTGTGTGTGTATGTGTGTGGCTATGCGGCAGGGATTATCCGATAATTTTGTTGCTTGGCATAATTAATGAAAGCTTTTTAGCCCTCTATCTCTAAATATATTAGGCATTGCTCGACTAGCAAATACCCTGTTTTGAACTGACAATATTTGAACTAAACTCTTCTACAGCCATTGTAAAAGTAAGGTAGATTCTGGCGGAGAAATACCGTAGTCGCATATATATGATAAAAAGCGCACCCTGTTGCCATTTGTGGCTTGAAACACCCTGTGCCGAAGTACTACTAATATAATTCTATTTGAAAACAAGCAAAGATATTATATTTCTATAGCATAAATACTAAGGTTAACGCAAACACACATATACAAATACAAGCACACACACACACACACACACACACGTAAATGTGTAGTTTAATTCCCAACTGATTTAAGATCCGGTATAGGTCAAGTATGGGTGAATCAATTGTTGATATTGTTGTAATAAGGTTGGTTTATTCAAGAATGGCTGTTATGATAGAGATTAAACTATTGAAAGCACAATGCCAGGATGCAAAGGATGTTGGGTTGCAATGATGTCAGGTGGTCTCTCTCTTTTGTATATATATTGGCATTTCAGAATATGCACCAGCAGCAAGCAATGCAATAATCCTGCCTTGGTATACAACAGCTAACAATGCATATAAGTGCATGCCACAAAGTGAATGGCTGCGTGCCATTGACCACATGAACCAGTGAATATACATATTTACAACATAATCATCATTATTGTCAGCATCAGCAGCAACATGAACATCATCATTACTATTATTATCATAATGTTGTTGATCAGCTTTTGTCATGGCATACAATTGTGGCTCGGACAACATTGCGTATACGTAATATAAAGCTTTTGCCTTAACTTTAATGCATATAACAGCCAGCTGGTGGGAGTTGGAATAGTGAGCTATACTCTGTAGGTGGTAGCTGGTATTTGGTTATATGTATGTGGCAGGCAATAGCCTTTGAGGACTCTATTTTTAAGCCAAAAGTTTATTACCCAAAGGAAGCTATGGAAGTAGCCCATAAATATATCATGAAATCAAAAACTTTGCCACAACTTTTGCAGCTTGAGTTCTTTGACAGAGCGTGTCCTTCTTTGATTGGTGGCACCACCCACAGCAATGCCATATTATGTACCCTACTACTGTTCTATTGAAACCTTATTCCCAGCTAGTAGAGACAGTATAAGATAGAGAGAGAGAGAGAGAGACGGAGTAGGAGTGAGAACTTCCATATAGTACACATCTTTTGGTTTGCGTGTAAACGTGCCGAGAGGAAAGAACTACAGCACAAAGCTGAGTAATGCGCTTCCGTTTCCGGTGCTTTCCATTTTTACCATCTACTTCACTTGATGTTCTGACTGTGGCATTGAGCACTTGCCTCTTGTGGCTGCCACATGCCATTCACCACTTGCCAGTTGCTAGCACGCCCAACCTCCACCACCACGAACACCATCACCATCATCAACAACAACAACAACAACAATAACAACAACAACAAGCTTCTCTTACTGCTGCTCCTCGACCCCACTCAATTCAATAAAAGTTGTGTCCATTTAATTTAAAATTCCCTCTCTTTTAACCACCACCTTCTCATCTCTATCTCACTCTGTCTCTGTGTCTTTTCGTGTCCTGTGCTCGCCTATCTAGCTGTGATGCCTGTACATCTTGGGCTACATCTACTCGACTTACCTTCACTCCCCTACACTCGTCTCGCCGTGACTCGACTTGCCTCGACCTGTGCGTCCTCTGCAAATTAATGGCGTTAAAATTAGTGCCATAGACAAATTCCCCACTTGACACCTACCCCTGTTACTCCCTGTTCACCCACTTTTCTCTACTTCCTTGTTACTGTCTGCTCCATTGGTTTCTTCCTATTTTATTTATTTATTTATTATTTTTTTCTTTCTTTTTTTATTTTTTTTCTTCTTTCTTTTCTTTGGTCTAGTAACTGTAGTAACTGTCCGCATCCTTGCCTGTTCAAACTTTTGCCTTTTGCCTGTTTATTTGGTTGTCACTTTGCGGAAATTATGCCCTCCCCATGGACATTGCGGCTACTCCTCTTTGGTTTGCCATCATACCGTTGTTGCGTATACGACACGTGTAACTGTCCTAGTAAGTGGCTAGCACCTTGTTCACACAAATAAAGAAACTTTTCCATTGAAATGTCATCTTAAAGTTTTCTCTTAACATTTCACGTATATTTCACAACATTTCTTACTCTTTTCTCTCTCTCTCTCTCTCTCTCTCTCTCTCTTTCGCTCTCTTTCTTTCTCTGCTTATACTGGTTCTTGTGCTTATTCTTATGGTTGTTATTTTGTTTCTATTTAAATAATTTTCTACTTGTGTCAACTTGCTGTAACTTGTTTTAACTTGTTTCAACCAGTTTTTATCATTCATTCTATATATTTAATTCTCTCTCTCTTTCTCTTTCTCTCTTTCTATTTGTCCTTACAGCTCGCCCTATTGGCACTCAGGAACGTCGTTTTTTTGGCATACTACGAGCCAACAAACGGAAAGAAAACGGTAAGTGGCCATCAACCAAAATTTACCTGGCTCCAATCCCTATACATATCGATAAATTCTACAACTATATATATATATATACTAAATACATATATATATATATATGTATATATAAACGAGTATATAAAGCCCTAATGAAAGCAATTAAGCAAACGACCAGCAACGAAAATGAAATATCAAAGGCTAGACAAAGGGTAAACAAGCTCCTGCTGGTGCTGCCTGGTACTGGAGCTGTTGTTGCTCTACCAATTCAATTACAAAATGAAACATAAAATTGTATACAATACTAAACCTATGCGAGTTTTAGATACCCTGTAAAATTATGTTATAAATATTTGTAAAGGTAGCAGCAACTATTATGGATGTATTCCTTTTCGATTTCAATTATTTAATGGAAAATGGAAGTAACTTTCAATGAGAAAAAGAGAAATTTTGTGAAACGTAAGATCAGTAAGAAAAGGATGGGAAATAAAAAAAACCTTTAAGAATTACAGGGTATAAGATGAAATTAGAAAACGGCAATCAAAACGGCTCTAAAATAAACAAACGAATTATACAGGCCATCAAGAGTTTGTTGCAAATTCCTTTTAAAAATGAATTAAGATTAATTAGGAATTAGAAGAAATTCAAAATGAGGAGAAATTATAAATTAGGGGAAATTAGAAATTAGGAATATTAATACAACTAAATACTAGAGGCAATAACTAAACGCCAGCTGCTCAAGGTACAGTTTAGCATCCCCAGTTAGGAGCCCAACTCTTCAAGTGAAAGACCTTATATCCTTGCTATATGGTGGTAGTATGATATACCCCATTACATTTATTTAACCAGGGTAAACATCGTGCCATTCAAATGTGCCAGTTTCCAGGTATATATTTGACTAAGCTTCCAGCGGCAGGACGAATGGTACCACGAGCAGTATTGGAGCTGCACACAAAAGCCATTTACCAAAATCAATACATTTATTTAGACCGCAGGCCAGGCATGCCAATGAATGGGATACAAATACGAATACAAATACGGCTACAAATACGGATAGGTATTGGGACTAGGATACGGATTTAGTATCGTATACGTAGGACAAGTCCAAGGCTTAAAGCAAACCGTCAAGTGTCTGCAGGATACAAATTAAGCTTAGCATTTAAAAGGCAGCTGCTCACAAAGATTTCTCTATGCTGGATTTTCCTTTTTCTTTTCTTTTATTTTTTTTTTTTTTGGTTGGTTTTTTCATTTAGTTTTGCTTTTTTTTTTTAAGTGCTCTAACTGACTAGTTGGTTTTGACTAAATTGTTATACAGTTTGCCCAAAGGCAGTTGCCCATACTGAATGTATAAGCAAAGGCTTAAAAATTTTAATAACAGTTTCCATTGATGGACAAAGCCGCATGCAGCTTAACTTAACTCGACTCAAGTGGAACTCATCAACTATGAGTTGGTTGTCTCGTCGTCTGCTCTGTACGTAGCACGTACCACGTGCCACCAATAGATTACCATCATCTTCTCCTTATTCTTCGTCTTCATCTTCATCTTCTTTTTCATTTTCTGTCTGACCATAAAGATTGTTGGCCTTAAATATCATTACCGTCTAAATGTCTTTAAATAGCCACATTCATATCACTTGGCCAGTTCAAGTTGAGACTCACAAACTCTGGCCAACTGGTAAACTGGCAAACTGGTAAACCGGCGCCCAGGTCTAAGCCCACCCGTAGTGCAAGTCGCTCAGGCATTTAGCTCAGGTAGGTAGGAAGACAAGGCATTCATCATGCCACGCCCATGACACGCTGTCGCCTTCAATTAACCTCAAATTATATTATATATATATATACTTTATGCACAGCAACTTTGGCACCTGACTGAGCTGAATTTAACTTCTTTTTAACTACCTTTCGGAATTCAGCCAGTCGGTGATCAATCTATCTTTTAGGAGTGTGTCAGACGTGCCAGTTGCTCGCTCTTGCTCTACTTTTAAGTTCAATCCTGCTGACATTTTAAAATTGATTATGGGTCATGGTCATAGAGTATTAAACCTATATCTGACTCTCATCTTAATACAGTAGCTGAACCGTTAAACAGTAGCTTATATGCTCGAAATATATAATCTGAATGATTCCTGGCGAATCGTTTGGTTTGGCTTAAAATGCGATTTTCAAAAGATTTTTCTATTTTGTATAATAGATATGTTTTATTTCTTAAATATGTTAAAAAAGTTCACTTCGCATGGAATACCCGATGTGTGTTATTATTTTTTTTTTAAATTATTTTTTTATATATTTTTTTCCTATTTATTTATTGCTTAACTTTTCTTATATCTATACCTAATTTTTAAGTCATACCTATGTGTGTCCTAAATGCTTTCCTTATTGTATGCTGCGTCTACTTATGATTTATCTTACTCCTACAGTATATATATAATTAGTTCTTTATCTATTCCTACATTCGCTGTTCTTATTTCTCTCCTAATAAATACTCCTAATCTTTCCACTTGGCTATGCTTTTTGTTTTAGTACTCCTAATTCAACACATAACAAGTTGCCTTTGAAAGAACTTTGTCGATTACAACTACTTGTATTATATTTTATCATTTTGTTTTATCTTGTATTATCTTTAATCATTTTGTTTTTATTCTAATTGTATTCCTAATTGTCTCCTAATGTATTCCTTATAACAATTAAAGTCTTTAAACTCAACAAAGTTTTATTGATTATTTTATTCCCATTGCAAATAGTTTTGTATTGCGTTTAGCGGTTGTTTCGTCTTTCCCAAAAATACTTGGTATAATAGTTCCATGTTGTTGTTGTTTTTGTTGTTGTTGCTAGTTTTTGCATACCCATTGATATTCGTAAATGTATTTCCAATTATACGAATACTTGTTCTATTCACATCCATTCGTTGCCTTTTGCTTCTCTTAATTGTCCACTAAAATATGCCAAAAGGCTCAACCTCAGCCCTCAACAGCTATGCAAATGTTTAAGTTAAGGTTCAAGTGCGCGACAACTGACTGCAGTCAGGAGTCAAGTGAGGTCTGTGAGACTGTGACCAACCAGTTGAGAGCCCTACGCTCGTCCAGCGGCCCAGTCTGCCCCCAACCAATTAGTGAGTGCAGCAAAGAAAATGCGAATTTGGCAATCACAAAACAAAAGACATAGAAAATGCCTACAAATCGGATTCGGTTTTGGTTTCGGATGCCGATACTGATTTCGATTCTGAAACTGCAATTGCTTCTAGATAAAGGGGACAACCATCGATATAGAGAGAGAGAGAGATAAAGAGTGAGACAGAAATAACTTCATAGCTGGCAAGCTTACTGTTGCCTGGAATGCCTACCATTGCCAGACGACAACATAGCTCGACATGGCCTCCAACAATTTTGTAATTACTTTGAGTTGCATGCAAATTAAGCGTGTTGGTAACTGGGATGTGGATAAATGGATAGCTGGGTAACTAGAATTGGGCAGAGCTAGTGAAGATGGGGCAGCTGGAATTTTATAATTAATCGGCAACGTTTTCATCAAACGACTTTATTCACTACCAGGCATCCCTGACATCAATGAACTCGTCCTGCTCCTCGGCATAATCTGTCGCCTCTGTTTCGGTATCCTGGTCGCGGCGTGCGTAATGATTGAATATCATATCCCGATGCGATGGCGTCAACTTGCCACTTTCACAACCATGCTTGTCCTCATACGTGATCTCTCCATGTCCCATATTGTGACTATGACTCTGACTATGACTGCCATGACTCATGTCACTCATACCACCACTAGAACTACTACTACCATGTCCGCCATGACCACTATGACCCCCGCCACTTTCGCCTGAGAAACCAACTAGCTTATAGACGGTCTGCTTGACGCCACCGCCACCGCTGCCACCGCCAGAGCCATGCAGCACCTTATAAACAGTGTGCGTATGATGATGCGTCTTCACCTTGACGGGCACGTGGATAATAAGCCGCCGACTGGTTACGCGACGTGCCTGCAACAAAGAAGCCGTCAGCAACAGCAGCGCCAGCAGATGACTTGCTGTCAAACCAGGTGGGGTGAGCTGCGTATAAGGAGAATATAGTTAAAGGTTAGTTAACAGAACGCTTCAGGATAAAGGTAATAGATAAAGGATCAAGCATGTTAAAGCAGAAGTTATACAAGTCATTTTCGAATCTGTACGATTACTATTAGGAAGTGAATGTTTGAATACTATTCTATTCATTCAATTATAAATAGTTTTAAAATTCATTCAGTTTAATTTGGAGTCAGTTTGATCAAAATGATTCAATTGGTTTCAATTCATTCCTGTTGATTCACATGGAACTCACATGGATATAAACGTTTCAAATGGCATTCAAATCTTTTCCTTACATACTATTCAATTTATTGCAAATGATTCAAATCCAATTCAATTCATTGGAAATGATTAAAATCCAATTCAATTCAAAATCAATTTCAAGTACTTTCCATTGAAGTTTCATTCACTGTTTTCCAAATGATTTCACTTCCCTTCAAATGAATCAATTTAAAATGCAAATAAGTTTAACTGAAACGATTCCTTTGGCATTCACTTTATACAAAATATCATTTTCAGTATTATTCATGAATAACATTCATAGCATATTTCTTTATGATTCAAACAAATAAAAAAAAAAAACAAGAAAAAAAAAGAAATGCGTTCATTATATTCACTTTCCTTGGAAATATGCTTGGAACTTGTTATTCGTATTAATTTGAGTTTATGTTTTATTCACTTTGCATATTCATATTCACTCACTTGCGTCATTTAACTGTTGATTTGTTGTTGTTGTTGGTTATTGATTTAATTTGTTGTTGTGTCGTGTAGAAGATTGATTAATCCTTGTTATTTGCTTGGAGATTGAATTGTGCCACTGTTTGTGGCACGTTCGCTTTGAGTACTGTCTGGGCGGGCTGACAGCTTTGATGCTTTTATATGAGCTGTGTGGCTTGATGTTGGTATTCGGTTTGGTTTGGGCCAGGTTCAGTGCACCATGCTTGTGGCTTATGGCCACATGTGGTGCGGCTCATTGTCTCACGGCAACTTATTATCGAGTGTCGATTGCATTTGATGTGGCCGCTTCCACCGCTGCTTGCCGCCAGCTTTACCACAGCTTCCACATATTGTGCCCGCTACACATTTGCATGTGGCAAGGCAAAACTCACTTTGTACGTTTTAATTATTATTTACAACTTGTTACCGCGCTTGTTTGTGCCCCATCAATGGAGGCGTGGCGTATTGCAGTTGCTGTTGCCTTTAAAGTTGCCGTTGCCGTTGCCGTTGATGTTGCATTTTCTGCTCACTCGTGCGGTCCAAATGTGGCAACAATTGAACAATTTTCGCCACAGCCTCTCCCAATCCAATCTCCCCCACGAATGTAGGTGCCAAGTGGCAAGTGGCATATGGCATGCAAAACCTAAAACCAACAAAAAAAAAAAAACAAAAAGCAACAAAATAAAAATACAACAAAAATAGAAAATCAAAACGGAAGCAACAGTTGCAACCATCTCCACCAACGGAATCCAAAAAAAAGCCAAAAACAAAAAAAAAATTTTAATAATAATATAAATGCCAATTCATTCAATGATCCATAGCCCAGCGCTATCTACGATAGATGGAATCCATTAAAGCTATCTTCCAATTGATGTGCCTAACCATCTCATAGTCTCTTCAATCCCCTCCTCCTCATTCGCCTTCTTCTTCTGTCTTTCATATGAAATTTTATATAAACAATTTATATTTTTATGCAACATCGTGAAATGCGGAAGAGACACAGATTTATCTTTTCTTTAGATAATTTATATACTTAATAATATAATTAATAAATTATAATTATTATCGATATAACAATTAAATTCTTCAGATAGTAAATATGTTCACTTTTAATTATATTGATGATAATTATTAGTTGAAAACAGCTTGACTCACTTTCTGTATTTCATCATAATTGGATCGACTGCAATCGGGTGACGGCAGTTTTAAGCAGGTGTGATTAAGATTAGCAGACTGATAGAGGAAGCCAGCGATATCTAGGGAGATCAGCTAACATATAGAAAGATTAACTAACATCAGCGGACTACTAAGATTAAATGGCATCTAGGGAGATCAGCAACCACTACACTGGATCAGTGACAGCTCGGGAGATCAGCAAACCACTAGATAGATCCAATGACATCTAGGGAGATCACCTTTCATCTAGAGAGATTCAGTAACATCTAGGGAAACTTTTAGGGTCTTCTAAGGAAGCCAGCTGATATTTGGAATGATGCATGGACATCTACGGAGACCACTTGCTATAGAGAAAGGTCAGGTACCATCTTAATCATCTAGGGAAATCAAGTTACATCTATGGATATCAGAGTTAAAATTTTCTCTGGAATATTCTCAAATTCAAAAGGAGGGAACAGTGGATAGAATTTATTTGGGCTCAATTTACAGTTAGACACTGTATATTATGATTGCAGAATATCGGATAATCACAGAGAAGAATATCCTTTAAAGAAAATGGAACATCAACAATGATGACATCAACCTTAACGAAGCTTTAAAAAGGGTTAAAAGTGTGTTCCGTCTAGAATGAAATTCATATAGAAAGTTTACAGAGGGGCAGTATATAGCATCAATATACATATAAAAGATTTTTAGTTACTTTCGGCCTAAGCACAAAGTATCCACTATGCTTCATTTCTGCCTTCTCTTTGAATCCACCTTCCTCTTTTCTTTGTAAGTTTGTTTTATATGCTTTTAATAGCCCATCCCAAACTGTGGAGCCATTAACGTGTATATACAAACGCATCCTTTTGCCAGTAAGCATGTTACTGTCCTAGCCATATGCTTCTCCTGGTACTCGTAATCCCAGCTAATGAAACGTGGCCCAAAACTTTTGCACTGATTAACTGCAGCACTTGGCCATAAGTAAACTCAAAATGCGTTCCAACAGAACGTGCCTCATGAATTCTATAACTTTATGGCAATGAGCGCCATTCTAATTGTCCAAAAAACATATATACATCCACCCATCTACACACCAACTCACACCCACATACACACACATATACACACACACATATACGCTATGCAATGCCATAGACCTGGAGATTGCCTTAATGCCCCCCAAAAACTGTTTGGATGGGAGTAGTTATAATTTTGATCAACTTTTATAAGCGGCGCGGCATCATCAACTAGAGCTAGGAGTAGGAAAGGAGTAGGAGTAAAAGTAGTAGAAGGCAGTAACAGCATGTAGTGGGCGGAGAGCTGAGGGCGTGCGCCCGATGCATATGCCAACTAACAGCTGCACGAGTTGTAAGCTGCCACTGCCACTGCTTGTGCTTGTGCCTAGCCATAAACTGCATGCGAAATTGCCAAAAAGCAAACACACACATACACCCGCACAGTTATATATATACAAACACACACACACACATACATGCTTACATACATACGCATAGCGACACAGAAGGCAGCGGTAGTTTGGTGTAAAGTAGACGCAAAAATTTGCTCATTTATAGCAGGACAGGAGCAGCTGGAACTAAGCAAAAGGTGAAGAAGATGTTGGGAGGGTGGGAGGTGTTCAGGATATACAGGAAGAGGCATAGGATGCGGAAACGGAGGATGGAGTTTGTTACCAATAAAACGAGGCGATGACAAGCCGCAGCAACAGCAGCACCAGTAGCAACACCAGCAATAGCAACCCAACAACATCCTGGCAACTAAAATTGCGCCTAAACCAAATATAAAACTTCCCTCTCTTACCTCTCTCTCTTCTGACAACTCCCCAAACTCCTCAACTCACATAACTGCCCGCCAGGCCGTAAATCCAGCTAACCAAAGCTATCCGGTCTATCCGTAGATTCAACCCACTCTTGGTACAACTAGAAACACCAGTCCAGGCTTAGGTACAGCTTCAGGTTCAGGTTCAGGTCCATAGCGCAGGGCATTGCTAAGCAAACTCGTAAATTTTGGGAAATTACAACATGAAAGTCCTTTTGGCGTCCTTACAACGACTCGACTCTAAATTAAATAAAAATGCGCTGAGCAAAAGTTCGCCTTGTTTAGGGTTTTTGCAACTGGGTTTGGGGATTTTTGGGTTTTCGTCTCTTTAATATGGATACAGGATTTGGTCAAGAGCTTCTGCACCTGTTGACCAATATATATATAAATGTATGTGTGTATGTGTGTTTGGTTTGTTTAGCTGGCTAGCTGACTGATGCTGTTGCTAGGGCAATCACAAGTTGGCGTTAATTAAAGCCATAACACGAGCAACTACAGGACATGTTAGCCACGTTTGTAAGGCGGTCTACCACCTGAAAGTGTCCCCCTTGCAGTAGCAGTGGCTTGGCACCAGGATTAGGAGGATACGCGCTCAGATTTGTGAGCAACAGGGAAAAAACTTTCGCAATGCGCTTCAGATTTATGCCAAACTAAAGCACTTGATGGCAAAGTAGTTGCCATTTAATGGCTGTATTATTGCAGTTTCCCAAAGTGCCTTAACAAATGGGAAACGGTCCATGCTCTCGATGGGTAACTGAAGTACTTGTAACTAAGAGAGATGAGGTATGGAGGGATGTGTATGAGGAGTGTACATTATAGCTGGGTTACTAAGTGCTTTGTAAATGCTGAAATTGAACAAATAAATGGCCAGTAACTGAAGTACCTCTTCAGGACTACAAAAAACAATTGTTCAACAAATTATTTATTTAAAATAAAAAACAGTTAAAAAAATACTACTTAATACTAGGAAAATCATTAAATTTATTATCCATTAAAGAGTATTGAATATTGTTTGTAGTATTAACTGATGTGCCCTTTATAAAGGTATAAATTATCTGCGGGTTCCCTTATAGTGATAACCCTCAACTCGTCAGTTTATTCAAGCTCTTGTTCTTTGTTATAGAGAGTACTGTTAATAGGGTAGATTCCTTTTTAATCAATCTCTGGGCTTCAATAGCATATTTACCCCCTTTGGTTTGCTTCAAAAAGGAATTCCACCCCATGACGAAAATATTCTGCATTAATTGAAAAGGATAGTCCTTAATGCATATTAGTTTCCTCTGCTTTATTTGCACTTAATTGTATACCCTATATAAACTTTATATGGAAACTACCAGTACATATCCACAACATTCCTGCTTTATGTTAGATATCCCATCCAGGGCTGTAAGTGCTTACATCCCTGAAGCTTGCTTACATGTCTGAAGGTTGCTTACATCCCTTCATTCAAGGAGTGATCTGATATAACAACATGATTTGGATTGCCTCGTTTATATCAGAAGCATATAATGACTTTTCTATTAAATTTTAGTGCTATATAAGTTATATATATATATATATATATATATATATATATATATATATATATATATATATATATATTTCTGATCAGATAATACGAAATATATCTTAATTTTTGTATCAATTTCTAAAAACCTTAGAGACCATTCAGCTGTTGCTGTGTTTGGTTTTAAACTTTACTTAAACAATTTCAACTTAAATTTGTTTGAGTATCATTATTAATTGAACAAATCCTTTATTATCCTTTATTGGCTTTATATAAACTAAGAAACTTTAAGTGCTTTGAGTTTATAAATTTATTGGCAATCTTCAACAAGAATGTTTCAACTCTTGAGCTGCCTTTTTTCACACCGTTGTGTCTTTGAATCAATAAAAATGAATTACTAGCATCTATCTTGGGAGCTGTTTTAACTGAACATCTTTATATGGTAGCAATTGTATCTGTGTGTGTACGTGTGTTTGTGTGCATATGTGTATATATGTATGTGTATGGATACGCGTATCCTTAGCCAGCCTTGGGCCACGCATCAGCCTTAGTACAATGCGTATCTCAGGCCTTAACATCTTTGAAATGGGAAAGCAAAACGAGAAACAGAGTGTGGTGGGAGAAGAGGAGAAGAAGACAGAATCAGAAGTGGCCGCCACATCGCTGCCTAAAGCCAAATTCTTGTTGTTGTTGTTGTTGTGCACATCAGCTGCCCATCAAAGCCACCTGCGTCTGCCATAGACCTACCCCACATTGGCCCACCCAACAACAACAATAACAATGAGAATAACAGCAACAACAATGTTGCTATATAGAATCTTAAAAGCGTGCCGTGGATTGCTCTTCTCTTGCACTCCATACCAAAGACTCTATATCTCGTCTTTGGTAACGTTGTTGGAGGTGCCCTGGAGGTACTGGAGCCGCTTGAGACGCTTGAGCCGCTTCATAACAACGTCAGGCAATAAATTTCGATTACATAATTTGTAAATTGTTATAACCCGGTGAAATTACCATGAAATCTTTCACAAAGCATTACAAAATCTGCCACTTGACGCGTCTCCAACCAGTCCAGTCCAGCTCATCCTCTCCAGCTGTTCAACTGTTGCCTGGCTGCTTCATAAACTTTTATGCTATTTGAGAGGATTCTAACAACAATGCGCGTTGGTTTCGCCATGTTAGCCATGTAACGAGCAGGGCCCTACTCCAGCTACTCCTCCATCTTCTGCTCCTACACCCACCAACTCTTCTTTGCTTGTTTTGCAGCGGAGATCAGAGTCCAGACTTTGCCAAAAAAAAAAAAAAATAAAATAAAATAAAAGAAATACCTTCTGCACTTCCTGCTTGGGTGGGCTGAAGCTGCGCTCCATTGGTGGGCGTGGCTGAGGTTACGCATCGATGCATAGATGATTTTTGCCTTAATGCGGCGATTAGTTTTTATGCCTGGACATTTGGATTTTCTTTGCTTTGCTTTGTTTTGCTTTGTTTTGGTTTGGTTTGGTTTTGTTCGGTATGGTATCATCCACTCCACTCCAGATAGACATAGACCATAGTCAACTTTAGTTGTCTTTAACATTGAATTTTACATTTCACCCAGTTTTTCTTAATTAGCAGTGCCACGCCCAAAGCTGCTAAATTGAATGTCCTGGCTGGAATCTATTGGCCAAAGGAGCTGCCAGCTTATCTAATGCCTGTTATCAAAGCCTTCAGAGTATACTCAAAACTCTGGTGGGTCGTCTAGGACGTGTGTACGGTGTATAGCTTATGCTGGATGCTTATGGTCTTCCATGCTGGTGTCTATGGTGTCTATGGTGTCTAGGGTCGTAAATCAACAGCCAATTACAATAAAAATTTATCATGCACAATAAAAAATGCTTCCAAAAGACGCAGAAATAATTTACATGGCGCATTTTTCACATTTCTCAACGCAACTTCAAAAAAAAAAAAAAAAAAAAGCCAAAATATATATATATATATATATAAATAAAAGCGGAAAATCGGAATTTATAACAATGTCCCCTAGAGGCGATGCTTTCCACGGATGGAATCCGCGTACAATGAAATTTTAATAAAGCACGCGGCATATCAAAGTTGAGCCAGAATGAGGATTGAAGATTGTGGACTGTGGATTGGGTATTGGGTGTGGAGGAAAAGCGGGGAATTAATGGGATTGCCACACGATGGTTATGCCAACACGGGTATACTGATAACTATGGTATAGCACTGGAAGCTTGGCATGGATTCCTCTGTTCTGGCATGGTGGATGGGCTGGGATGGTGGATTTTGAGAGGATTTTCGGTTGGAGGACAATATTGAATGACACTTGGAGACACATTTGCTGAAGAGGTCAACGTGCAGTCACGCACATACACACAGTCTAAATTCATTCTCATTCTCATTCTCATCCTTAAATGTCCTGCTCCTCCTCCCAGCTCCCTGCTTATACGGCATAGCAAATCAAATGCGTTGCGCATATTTCCGTTTGCCCGTTACATGCGGCTTTTGTTGGCCTAGGTTCGGATTTGAATTTTTGTTGTTGCTGCCCTTGCTCCTGCCCATGCTTCGCCTACTCCTCCAATTACATCGCCTTCTGTCCCCTTCAACGCTGTGGCATATTTCAATTTACATGCCGCCCGCAGCACTCGCTGCCTGCTGCTTTGATGTTACTAGGCTGTAAGGACATGTCCCTAACAACGGTTGCTCCTCTTTCTGCCTCACATTCACCATCTCCTACTACTGCATCATTCCTGTTCTGCCATTTCAGTTTTTCATTGGAATGTTTTTTGGCTTTGCTTTCATATCTACCGCTGCTGCTTTTGCTTTTTTTGGGCTTTGCTGCGGCACAGCCACAAAGTTCCATGTCCTTTGACGCTTATCACGTCCCCTCCCCCCCCTCTTTTATACACGTACCCCACTATCTACTTCCCCCTCCCCAGTTGGTATTTCTTGTCGCTTGCTTCATATGCAGCCCCTCTTTCTCTATCTGCCTCCTCAGAGCCATCGCATTTGTCTTTTGTTAACTTGATTTTGGTTTGCCGTCTGTTTTCCAGTCTTTCGTCTCCATCTCCATCTTCAGCTCGAACTCGGTCTACATCTTGGCCAACAATCGTTCATATGTACACACTGTGTAGCTCCCAAGTCGCTCATTGAGCTTTTAATACGCACTTGCTAACAATACTCTGCTTGTGTCCTTGTTCCCACCACTTTGTATTTTGGTCCTCTTTGTGCCCTTTGCATTATCGTCGTGTCCAAGCAACAAAAATCACTTTGGAGCCGGCGACTTCATGACCATCGCTCACCATAAGTATAAGTACTCGTACACTTAATTGTTGTACTTTGTGTAGCTTTAACTTAAGGATATTCTCTTTGATATTATTTTAATAATCTTATAAGTTCAAGTTATGCTTCCCTATTGTACCTAGTATAGTTATCCTTGCAACGAGTGTGACTAAAGTTATTATGCCCCTTAATCCTAATCATACGAATATAGCCTAAAAAGACTATAACATATTTTTTCATAAAATTATCCTTAGTTTTTTATCCTTTAAGCCTTAGCAACGGAACATTTGAAGTCCTTTCTGTGATGTGTTTTGATATCACTTTTTCTGACTTATTATAAACTTTTAAGCAAATCCTTAAGCATATTAAATTGAGCTACGAACCAATTAAATATACCTTAGTCTTTAAGGATATTTGTTATTGCAATAAAAAATGAAATCTTTTGACTCCTTTCTTGTTAATCCTTAAATTGTTGCATAATTTGTAGCCATTGAAATAATTGTAAGTATAATCTTTGGTTTATGTTTCTTTTTGTAAAGTGTTTTCATTTCATACCTTTTGATTTGGCTACCTCAGCGCCGTCTTTATACTCCTCCTCCCCCTTCTCTTCCTTCTCCATCTTCACATTCTCTACCTTTTCATACTCATTATACCCTTAACTTCGTCTAAAGGTCCACAACATTTAAATTTATTAGCATCGTAAAATCATAATTTGTGTGTTTGAAGACCAAAACGTTGCCACAAATGGGACCATAAATATTTAAAAGCGCTTAAACAAACACACACACACACACACACACACACACACATACATACATACATACATACATACACATTGAATGCCAGACGAATGCCAAAAGGCAACGTTTAAATTTTATTACCCGTGGGCAGTTACTGCAACCTGCCTACCTAACACCCTACAACATGGTGGATAGCCTATATTCCCTTACAGTACGCTCTCTGCTCTTCTCTCCCTCAGAAACATTTCTTACTTATATATCACAGGTACTACTACCACTACTACTACTACTACTACTACTTATGCTAGGCTGCCCATCTAAAATCAAGTCAATAAAAATTCAAATTCATTTTTGATCGCATATTCACATCGCACCTATTCAAAAATCTCAGAGATTTCTGTGACCACCCAAAACGCAACACACATTAAAAACTCATAAAAATTGGCTTAAATAGTCACCTCCCGCCGTCTGCATCTTCGTTCTTCTACTGCTTTTTCAGTTTTTCAATCCTTATTTTATTCCCCTCTGTTTAACCTGGCTTTAATAGCGGTAACATGATGCCTGCTAATTGAAAAGCTAAAAAACACAAAATTGTGTAAATTATTTTTTGCATAAATTTACACATTTGATAGCGCTGTTGCTGCTGCTTTTGCTGTTGCTGCTGTTGACTGGATTGCTTTGAAATGAATAAATGGTGAATCTGGAACCATACCCACAGCCATACTCATACCCATCTCCATATATACCCAATGGTCATTTCATATACTTTTCTTCGTTTCTGCTCACACACATATGCGTGGCATGTCAACAAGGATTTTGTGCATTGCATCTACTGCTGACAATCTGACCATCTGACAATATGACAATCTGACAATCAAGCAACTTTATAGTGGATTTTATGAGCTTTGTCTGTATGCTTTGACTGGTTGTTCTTGGGCTCCTAATACCCTCTACATATTAACTAGCTGCACAGCGTATGGGAAAGTTTATACAAATTGTTAGCAACATGCGCTAAGCAACATGTATATATACATGATGTATAGCAACATTTCTGGTAGATTATATCTTAAATTAAACATGCTTTCAAATGCAGATTACGCACTTCTTAAGTATTTTTTTTAAAATATTTTTCGATAGATATGAATCGCTTACAGCTTGAAAAAAAATTAAATAAAATCTTTTCTTTATGTGCTATGCATAATTTTTATTGTTTGAATTTTAATTAATAAGCACGACAAATATATATTTTCTTGTTTTCTTACCTAAACATGTCTACTGGTTCGTTTTACTAAAAGTGATTCAATTCGAGGACAGTAGATCATTCGTTAAGTGCGTTAAATGTTTGTATTAATTATTTAACAATATATTTATCGAGAGCTTTACTCATTCGTTAAGTGCTGCAATAATTCCTATCGATTATAAAATATGCAGAATGTAATGTTGCAATAACTTAACGAATAACGAAGCTAATCAATTTGTGCAAATTATAATTCAATAAAGTATAAAGATTACATTTATATACATGTATAGAATAAATGTTTATTATAGAGTATCTGGCAGTTGTGCAGACTCCTTTGAGTAAGTTGTTTGAAGCGCTCGTTAAATTCTTGATTTGCCTCTGCCACATTTTAATTTACTGCCGTTTGAAGAGCTTTAGCCGTATGGGAAAGTGTGGATGGAGTGAAGGGTAAGCAAAAGGCAAAAAACGGGGATACTATAGAAAGCGAGAGTATGTAAATAAATTCATTCTTTTTTCTCTCTTTTTTTATTCTTTTTCTTTTTATTTTTATTACACTTTATATATACGTCTGTATTTTCTTTTTAGTATAATGCGATTTTTAAGCAGTAGGTCTTGACGGGTTACCAGTTGCCATTTTACAGTTGCTTGAACCAGATTGAGGTAATGCGATGAGCGCAAGAGAAAGAGATCGAATAGACATGTCGATGCCTGTCTCTAAGTCTATGTCGATGTCGATGTCGATGTCCACTTGCTAGATTCCATGTTTAGTTGCAATTAAAATGCTTTTATCTTTAATAGTGCGAGGGAATTGCAATTGTTGCTGCTGTTGCCGATCGAATGCCATTTGTTAGCTAAGCTTATCCCAAGCTGATCTTTATTAGATGCTCCATAGCCGTTGGGTTCATATGAAGTTCATTTTATCGTTGTAGTTTCTATGGCGTTGTAATAACAGCAGCAGCAGCAACAGCAACAGCAACAGCGGCGGCAACAGCTTTCCACAGCAATCTACGCTCACACGTTGATGCTGCTGCCACTAGCTGCTAATCACATGCAACTCCAATCAATTCCAAGCGCCTTTTATGCCACTTGTGGCAAGAGGCACAAATCAAATGACCGATTTGCACGGTTCGACATTTCTCGATTGAATTATTATTGACGTTGCATTAAGCTGAGATGAGGTGAAGTGGTAAACAGCTGTCGCAGCTAACCAACTTGGTCAAAGCCGTTTTGCCGACGACAATGCCCCAGTGGCCATGTTTTTTTTTTTTTTTTTTTTTTTGTAAGCAGTTTAAAGCGAATATATGTGTTAACCATATATATTGCTTTGGCCAGGCACTCGGCCAACAAGTTACAAAACAAATTTGTCAGAGTTTTTACCATTTTGGGCTAACATCGCATATTGCATGTTTGGGCTTTCTGTGTAATTTCTGCAATTGCAAGTTGCAAGCGGCAAGCTGCAAGTTATAACTTGTAAGTTGTTAGTTGTAAGTTGCTAGTTGCAAGTCTCGTCATTAGCTAATTTGGCAGCCCGTCTCCGTTTAATTAGAGGGTCGATGTGAACATCAACAAAATAACAAAATAACAAAACAAAATAACAAAACTACTGCAACAAAAAGTCGACACTGAAAACACTTTCAATTTCTTTACCTGACCCGCCTGGCTATGTCGTGCCACGCCCACGCCCCAGCTTAGCATCTCACGTAGAGGCCATTAAAGGCCGCTGCATCACGATCTCTTGAATGACTTGAAGCTTCACTTCACTCACTCAGCTCCAAACTGGCCTCACCAACACGTCTCGTCTCGTCGCATTGCGTCTCTTCTGTGCCTGTCGTCACACCCGCCATGTAATCCTCGCACGATCTTGCTGCCTGCTTGCAACTCTTTTTTTGATTAGCTCTATGTCGGTAGGCGGCAGCTGTTGCAGCTCCATCTTTACCTTCAACTTAAGCTATAGATATAGCTACAGCTGCTGCTATAGCTCCCAACTGACTGACACTCTGGACAGTTGGTGCCGCCCGCCTTGTAAAGGTCGTTAAAGCCAATGCCGCTGGTCCCGTTCAGCTCAGGGCCCTGTCCTTTCTGCGCTTCATCAGGCTTTAGTTATTATATGCTACATATGCATATAGCTATAGAGTATATTCACTTTCACATACATTTTGCAACAAAAACGCAAGCATTTTTTATCAGCTTTTTTCTTTGTTATTTACAAAAAACAATGAAAGTTTCGCATATTTCCCCATGAAACTTTTGAGCAAAAAACCAAATATCTTTTACCAATCGAAAAAAGGTTTCTATTTCTGTGCAAGTTGCACGAAAGTGACTTAAATTGCATGCAAACAGACCAATGTTGCAATGTTGCAAAGAAACTATCTTAATTTTGTTACAAGATCTTAAAGAGGCTGAAGAGCAGAAGAAACTAAAATAAACTTGCATGAAAAATTGCATCAATCAAAGACCAACTAATAGATGCTTATAAATATCAAATGTAGTATAGGCGTATATCGATATTTAATTGATTAATATCGATAACACTAAACTTTGCTTAACTTATATGCTATATCTATAATCTCTTATCTGATTGAATGCCAGCTAACTGTACTTCTAGTGACTAGTTTATAACAGTTTATAATACCCTAATAGATATCTAGTTAGGGTAATAAAAATTCGACTGATTGCAGATCAAATTGATTTAAGCTGCTTTTTTTGGAACGTTGTGCAAATGTTGTGCGCAAGAATTGCCCAGCTGCACGGCATGAAGAGCAGCAAAACAGACAAAGAGAAAGAGAGAGCATGAGGAAGAGCAAGCGAGATGGAGTTATAGAACGAGAGAGTAGGTGCATAAGTGAGACAGGGAAGATTCTATGGGTACTGTGAGTGAGAGTTAGTTGGGAATTTAGTATCATATTTTTTTTTCTTTCTTTTTCTTTTTTTATTTTTATTTATTTTGTTTTTTTTTTTATTTTTTTGTTTTTTTTTTTTGAAATACCGTCACGTTTTAACATTTTACTACTCACTTCTGGCACGTTGTTGCCATTGAGCATATCAGTTTTGGAATTTTATTGGCCACGCTTCTTGCGTATCTCTTAACCTGGCTAAGACAGAGCTACAGCTAGTTGCTGTTGTTGTTGTTGCTGTTGTTGCTGTTGTTTCGCCTTTGCCTTTGCCATTTTGAGGCGCGCTGATCTTGGCCTTGATAGCGCATATAAATGTGGCCAGAAACGTTGGTCCCAGGCTAAGGCGACTAAAACTGGAACTGAAACTGGGATCATCTTCTGCTTCTTTCTTTCATTTTATCTCTCCCTCTCTTTCTCTTTCTGTTTCTCTCCTTTACCCCCTACTCCATCTCCTTATGGCAGTAGATGCTGCTGCAGGCACAGCCAAAAGCTGCTTGACGTTTATATTGGCAAATATTTTAAATATTCCATTTTTGTTGGGGGTGTTTGTTGTCTTATTGTTGTTGCTCTTGTTGTTGTTGTTGTTGGTTATCTGCTGCTCAGTGGTTTTTATGGCCAACAGGCAAATGGTCAATGAATCCCATGGCATTATAGCAGATTCTTTCAATATAATTGGAATTTTTATGTGCAAAGTGTGAAAATTTGATTTTTCTTTTCTTTTTTTTCTCTTGAGTCACATCATTAATGTCTGCATCCATTTCTTTTGGATATCCACAGCTGTCACAGTTCCACCTAGTTACCATCACAATGATGTGGTTACAGTCCGTGCAGCAGAGGCAGCTGCTCAGCGGGCGAGCACTTTAGATCTTGAGGTGCAGGTGCAGGCGCAGGCGCAACAGAACGAATATATCCTAGAATCACCTGGAGAGGAAACCCATCGACGCCTGCGCTCACCACCGCCTGTCTATTGCCCTTTACCGCTAACACCGCCACCTAGCTACACAGAGAGACCAACAGCACCAGCATCATTAACAGCAGCAGCAGAAGTTGTAACTGGACGTGGCTCGCTGCAAGCAGCTGAGCATGCAGCAACGCGAGCAGCAACAGTCGCAGCCGAAACAGCAGCGCGCCAGCAAGCGAGACGTCGACGTCGTCTACGTGAATTGCAACTACAACAGCAACTTCAGCAGCAACAGCAACTATTCGCATCCAGCACCAACAGTAGCAGCAGCACCAGCAGCAACACCACTGACCAAAGCAGCGCCAGCAGTGACTGCGAACTAGTCGGTGCAGCAGTTAGACACCAGCGTCGTCGCAGACGCAGTGCAAGAGGTTTAAGGGGTAAGCGAAAGGACTAAAATAAACATCCAAATATAACGCAGGACTAATAGTTTCATCTTTCATAAATAGATGCATATTGTCCAGATTTACTGCACGCTTGTGCACTGATCCTGCATCAGCACCAACAGCCCGGCAGCAGCGATAGCTCTGTAGGAAATTTCACAGCTACCCCACCACCAGCACCAACAGTAGGAGCAGCAGCAGCAGCAGCAGCAACATCCGCATTATATACCCAATCAGAAGCACATCTCCAGGCAGCGGGCAGCGTCGAGTATAGCTCTGATTATGTGGAGATTGATGAGCTGCTGCCACTAGGCGCTGGGCGCGCCAAGAGCACACCACAACTGCAGCATGCTGTAGGTCTGGACAGTCTAGCTATGGGTCAGAACCTGAGCCTGCGACGCCCGCGCATATCACTGACCTGGGTGCTAAGGGAGCAGCACCAGCCACAGACACAGCCCTCAGCACAATCCAACGAGACGGACAATGCCGTCATTAATCAGGAGAAGGAGCCGTTAAAGTTAGCCAATGGACTTGTCAGCGGACCAGGCACCACACCAGCGAAGGTATCAGCAAGCGAGTCCACAACTGGCAATGTACAGCAACGTACAGAGCCTGTACCCACCCAGCTGGATGTCACCAAGAAGCGATATCGCGTCAAGCAGCTACCTGGCGGCACAGAGCCACTTAATGGCTATGCAACTACGCCCACCGCTCACCAAGTGCCTGGCAACGGGCAACTGGCCAACCAAAAGTTTTTTAGCAATCAAAATCTATTGGACTACAAGGAAAAGGCAGTGCGCAGTGTTCCAGGCGCGCCAGTGGCCGCCGCCTCTACCAAAGAGCTGCTGTTTGTATGCACTCCACAGCGAGCACCCAAAAATGATGTGCACAGCGAGGCGTTGCTATTGGCTCGCAAGCGCAACGAGATCCGTAAGAAGTTGGCCAACCGATTGCAGCAGGCACGTTCTGCCGCCTCCAACAATTCCACAGTTGGTGGTGAAATCAGTGGTCAGATGCCGGCACGCTCCTCCACAACGACAATGACAACGACAACGACAGCAGATGCATTGAAATGCACCTATTCGGAGCCCAGCTTGGTAGCTGTCTCAGAGGGTGGTGCTGCAATGCCACAGCAGCAGCGACGCCATCGTCATCGCAAACGTCGCGAACGGGAACGTAATCGTGGTCAACGTTTTGGTTATGAGATTCACAATGTGGATGAGTTTCTGTCACGTTGTTCACTGGCTGCTCCTGGGAACATACCTGTTGTGCTGGCCACTGCCAGCACACTATATCAGACAAGACCAGGTGGCTATCAATTAGAGATCCCACTGCCACTTGGCATGGTGGTCAATGCGGTGTTTAAGAATCAAAACTGGCTCTACGTTCAGACGCCGCATGCAGAGGAGGGATATGTGGGTTATTCCTGTTGCCTGCCATTAGGTATATTGCCATCGGCGGGACGGTCATCCAAGCATACACCATGCTGGGAGTCAAATGCAGATATTTTTCCACGTCCCTGCGGCAATATGACAGACTCGGAGAAGGAGATTCGCTTGCGTGGCGGTACTCGATCTGATGGCGCCCGCACTCCACGCACCACTAAGACAGCAGAAGAGCTATTGCCACAGAACAATAATAACAACAGCAACAACAACAATAACAATAGCAACAACAACAACACCAATACCAATAACAAGAGTCATGTAGCCAATGGTGGAGGCAGCTTAACAGGTTCGTTTTATGGAGAGCAGCATGTGGACAAGTTGTATCTACGCGCCGCATCACAGCCAAAGCTTGTAGAGAAGGCTTATGCACAGTTACGTTCCACCAAGCAGCTAGGTCTTTCCACTGGCTCTTGCTCAGCGTCTGTGCGCAGCGCCTCCAATGATGAGTATGTAACACTTAAACAGCAAGGATCAGCATCGACAGCAACATTAAAGCAGCAGGCAGCACAAAAGCATTTGCATCAACAGTCACAACATGCCGTGCGACGCGTATCAAACGTTTCGTATATAACCAATGGCCACAATGGTCAACATCTGCATCCAAAGAGCATTCCGCAGCAACAGCCACAGACACAGCCACAGCAGCAAACTCAGTCGCAATCACAACAACAGCAACAGCAACAGCCTTTACAGGCCACACCGGCGGCGGGCACTGTACTGAGCGTGCTGCGGAGGCAACAGCAGAATGGCCTGCGCCAAACTCTAGTCGCCATCAATGCGGACTATATCACAGAGAGCATTATTGTGCACAAAGGCGAGATTGTGACGCTCTGTGAGTGCCGCGAATCGAAGGATCAGCGCCAGTGGTTCTATATTAAGACGCGTGATGGTCGCGAAGGCTTCATACCAGCCGAGGTGGCTGGACACGGCTATCTCTAGGTTAACCATCAGCTACCATTTACCCCTCCTCCCCCATTACCACTTCCACTTAAAACAAAGTCATGCTAGGAACTAAATGGAGTAATAACCTCTTACGAGTACTCGATAAACATATGCACTAATTCATACATATATATTTATATGTATTATATATATATGTAATTGTATGTAGCAATATCATGTGTAATCCTCTAATTGTTTTTTTTTTTTTGTCTACTCTCACAAGTCTCAAGTTATGAGCTCTGGAGTTAGTTGTATGTGTACGCTTTTAGAATCTACATAGATGTAATCTGTGCTATGGGTGTATATTTATATCGTATATCATATTTATATTTATATATATGTAATTGTATTTATATTTATATTTATATTTATATTTGTTTAGCTTTTAGCAATTCGAGTTGTCTATGCAATAGCAAACTTGCAACACTTAAACTTACATACAAAACTCTGAAACACACACCACATTACACACATACATATACATAAAATCAAAGACATAACACAAAAATCACTACACACATGGAAACGAAATACTATTTATAAAATTATTGTACTTGATGCTTCAACTAAATAATTTATATTAATAAACGTATTAAAAATTATAAAAAAAAAAAAAAAAATTGTGTTTTTTATCATAAATATTTAAAAAATTTTTGCAGTGCTGCCACACGTTCATATATAATAATGTAAAACACATTTATTTGTCTAAATGTTCCACAAAAGTATGGCTTATCATGTAGAAGGCAGTAATTTCAATCACTTGCAAAAATATACTAATTGAATTTTGTTATTTTTAGTATATAATAAATATGCGGTTTAATACTAAAATTTTCCTAAAACTTCAGTGCATTTTTGTATTTTAAGTACCAGGCAAACAGAATCAGCAAGAGGTAACATACCATTAAAAGCAAAATTTACAGCTGACTTTTACAACAAGCAGAGACATTCAAAAAGTGGCGCGCATCATAACATAACAGCTGTTATGTTTAACATTTGGCGCGACTGAAAGTATGCTAAGCTTTTGAAAATTCTTCGTAGTTGTCGTTAAGTGGCTGTAACATAACAGTGTTTCGAGCTATTTTAATTTCTGTTCGCCTGTTAACTGGTAGTCGGTGGTTCGCTGAAATTTGACGCAATAGATGAAATTTTTTTCTCGCCTTGAAAAAGAACTTTTTGTACAAAAAGTTAACGGTAACAGGTTAGGTTCATTTAGCATTTTCAGATAACATACTTTGAAACGCGGCAAATGTTTTTTTTATACTTAATATATATATATATAAAAAAATTTATATTAAAAAATTAATAAAAAGAGTAAAAGACAAAAAATTTTGGTAAATGGTTTCCATAGAACGAGTTTATTTGAACTTTGTTAAACTACATTTTGATAAATAATTAAAAATATATTTTTATTATGAGCAATAACGCAGTAGTGTTTTTATTATTTGTATATTCTGGTAAATATAAGAATATGATAATAATAATAAGAGAGAAAACCCAGTTAAATTAATGATCATAATAAAATTATATTGGCCTTTTAAAGACAAATCTTTAGGTTTTACAATTGAGCAATACAATAGAAAAAATTTTTGATGCTCAAATATTTTAACTACTAATCATTTAACTTAATTTACATCAATAAAAAAAATATATATATGTATATAGATATTATTATCGAATTGATATTAATACAAATATTTTGGCAAACATTATTAAAACTCACAATTTTTTTTAGTTTCTTTTTTTTACAAAAATTGCAAATTTTAATTACAATCAAATTGACTTATTCATTTCATTCTTATATTCCAACTCTTGGCAAATGTTTATTATATATTGCTATTATTATTATATTAGATTAACAGTTTTGTTTTACAAATATATTGCTTATGAAAATATAAATACCATATGCTGCTATGTATATTTGATATGAATATATGTATGTATATATATGTAAACAATATGTATGTATATATATATATATATATATATTTAATTATATATATATGTGTGGAGGTTTTTATCAAAAATTTATTGCTAGCCCTTCAATACATAGGGCAAAGGTAACGCGAATTTCCTAGACATGCTGGCGCTTCACAATTTCACAATGGTTATTTTATTCACTTTGATTTTTAAATATAAAATTAACAAAAAAAAAAATTAAATATATATATAATATATACTTATATATATGTCGTATGTATAAGAAGTATATATTTTAGAACTAGATTGGATGATGAGCAAACAAACAGAAAATAAAAAAATAGTAAAAAAAAAAGGAAAAAGTAGGAGAAAAATAAAACACATTTACAAAAGTTATAGGACCAAAACTAACAAAACGAACATTGTTGGGTTGTAAAGGGCCCGAAACAGAACATAGAATATAAAATATTTATAAAAATTTACAAATTGTTGAGCAAAAGTTAATAATACTCACACAAGACACAAAAATAGAAACAAACATTAGGAAATGATGCTACAATTCACAATTTAGGGAGAAAGGTTAGTTGAGGGTAATTTAAAAACTAAAATATACTTATTGTTAAATAAGATATAGTTAATAAATAATGCTAACAACTTTTGCATACTCTCTTAGGGGTATTAAAAGATTGGGATGCAAGTTATCAGTTATCCAACAATCATCCTCATTGATGGTTATAAAAGTCAGCAATTATAGCTGACTTTTGTTTGTTGGTCTTTGCATAATGATTTGACTTATTTTCGTAACTCTGGACTGGAGCTAGGTGAAGCTGTTGAGGCATTATCTATATTGGTATTATCAAAGCTTTCGTGTTGTGGCTCTGGCTCTGTTGGTGGTTCCGGTTTCTTTTCCAGCAGCACTGTCATGTTCTTTAAATTGCTTGGCTTCTCCTCCTCCTCCTGGTTAATATTCAGCATTGTGTCGTTCATGCGATGATAATGTGGCTTCTGCGATGTGCTAGGCCTTGAGTAATCCAAATGATCATATTCATCTAAAGTAGAATCGAAATGAAAAAGAAACACAAAATTAGGATTTTATACAGAACATTGACAGAATTTCAAGACGATACGACACATGGGCAAGGCACAAATGGGGCTTATTACATACTACAAACAGGACACTGAGCTATGGTTATGGCTTGCTTACCCTCCGGGAATAATATCTTGCTATAAACTTTCACTGTTTTGTGGCAAATGTGTGCGTTAAGCGTATGGGAGATAGATACGAGTATAATATATAAATTAAATTATATATTTATTAAGAGAAAATGTTAGAATCCTTGGCATTGCGACAACTGATTACTTACCAGGATCTTTGTAGCCTTCTTTTTGTTTGATTTCATCATATACATGCTCCTCCTTAAGTGTATCACCAATCGCATTGTATACATTCGGATTAGTTAGATCAGCATTGAGGTTTTTGTTAAGCAATTCGTGATTATAGTTGATGGAGTAACTGCCTACTATAAAGAAAGGAAAGAAATGTATGTAGTATGCATGTGGGGATTCATAGATAAGGATAAAAGGATATATATGTTAAATATTTACCTCTGCTGCTCGCATTCGAATCATCACCATAGTCGGCAGTGGCAAGTGAACCATTCTGGTTGAAATTATTCATTTTGGGTCGTGCCTGATTGGGAAGCAGACGTGAATCCATGCCATACACAGGATTATCAAAATTGTGATTGGCTTGCGGCCAGCCGACTCCATTTGTATCATGTGTGTAGTGAACATGAGCAATTTCTGTCTTTAGATTGGAGACACGTCGACGATAATACAGGAATATGCCGCAGATAATGCCAATAAAGACCAATAAGAAAAACATGCTTAAAACCAAGCCTGCATTGTTCGCTGTGAATGGAAAGGTTTTAATTGATCAACTGATGTGATATATAAATCTTTGGGATTACTCATATTGCTTACATTCTGGGATAGGCTCAGCGATGTGCTGTTGTGCAATCTCCTCGTCACAATTGATGCCGGTGTAGCCGCTGCGACAGACACAGCCATTTGCCGCATGACACTGGAAATTGGATGAGGGGCAGGCACAGGGATTCATGCAATATTCTCCATAGAATCCCTCTGGGCATATGTAGCCACAATGATCACCCATCCAACCAGGCAAACATATGCAATGACCATCATTCTTGCGACAGGTACGATGATGCTGGCAGTGACAACGCTGTGTACAGCCCTGTCCATATGTATCCTGTGGACAGGACTGATTGCAATTGGAGCCTGTCCAACCAGGGAGACAGACACACTGGCCATTCTCATGATTACATTCGCCACCATTAAGGCAATTGCATCTTAGCTTGCAATTGGGTCCATACAGACCCTGAGGACAGGCATGCTCGCAGGTGAGACCCAAATAGCCAGGACGACAGACCATTTCACCAGTGATATGGTCGCAGGTAGCATTACCTAAACATGAAGGTAGAGTATTAGAAATGCATTGAGTATGTTCCATAAGCTCCAATTGCGCCTACCATGAATGTTTGTAGAGCAGCGTTCATTGCATTCAATTCCATAGAATCCGTCTGGGCAGGGGTCAGCGCAATCCGGGCCCTTCCAGCCGGGTGCACAGATGCAGGCGCCAGTATCGGTGTCACAGGATGAGTTGTTCAGGCATCTGCAAGCTTGATCACAATTTTCACCATAGAAACCAGTCGGACAGTTGGTTTCGCAATGAACGCCTTGGGTTTTTTTTTTTTTTTTTTTGTTTTCATTTTTTTTGTTTTGTTTTTAAGGACAAAAAAAGCGGAAGAGAAAGAAACGAGTGCAAAACAAGAAACACAAATAAAAGTTACAACAAAAATACAAAACAAAACGTTGCAAAAAATGCGATGATAAAGGAAAATGAGATAGGAAAATTAGGAAATGGATAAGGCGGGCGTAATTTAAATGTAAAAAAAGAACTAAATGATTTTTAATGGAATGCAATATGTGTGTCTGCGTGTGTGTGTGAGCGGGTGTCTGTGTATGTGTCTATGTGTGTGTTTGTATATGTATATGTGTTGTGATAATGCTTGAGGATGTGTTAATATGTAAGACTGTGTGTAAGTGAGTGTAAGTGCGGGAAAATGTGGGAGTAGCATGAAGATGTGTGTAGTAATCGATAGCCTTCCTTCGTACCTCTCCAGCCCTGCTTGCAGACACAATGACCAGTTGTTGCATCACAGGCGATTGTGTTATACTTGTCGCATTTGCAAGTGTGTGCACAATCGATTCCAAAGGTGTCCGTTTCGCATTTCTGGTCACAGATCTTGCCAGTCCAGCCAGCGGAGCAGGTGCAGTTGCCATTGATGGGATTGCAAGAGGCATTATTCTGGCAGAGGCAACTGTGGCGACATCCATCACCATAATTGTTGAGATCACAGGTTCTGTCGCATTTGTTATTGCGCCACCCAGGTGTGCATAGGCATTGACCTGTTTCGGGTGCACATTTGCCACCATTCTGGCATTCACAGTTGAAGGCACAGTCCTGACCGTAGGTGCCATTGGGACAGCTTTGCTCGCATTTAATACCAGTAAAGCCTGGTGCACAGATGCAGTTGCCTTTGATGGGTGAGCACTTGGCCCCATTACGGCAATCGCAGTTTTGTTCACAATTAATGCCATATTTGAGGAATGCACAGGGACGCGAACATTGGGCACTGCTCCAGCCGATACTGCACTGGCAATGTCCTGTCTCCGGATGGCAAAGATCTGTATGCTCCATGTCGCATTCACAGCTTTTATTACAGTCGGCACCATATTTATCATTTGGACAAATTCGTGTCTCACAGCGTTCACCCTGCCAGCCGGGCTCACACTTACATTTACCAATAGGACTGCAGCCGGCATCGTTCTCGCAGTTACATTTCAGTGTACAATTGACTCCATAACTATTGAGGGGGCATTTGTCGGCACACACAATACCCATGTAACCGGGTGGGCATTCACAGCGTCCAGTTATATGATGGCAGGGTCCATCTTTCCAGCATTCACAGCTCTTTTCGCAATTAAGTCCATAGCTGCCAACGGGGCATTTATTGGCACAGACATCTCCCGTCCAGCCAGCGGTGCACTCACAGGCCCCATTCTGTGGATCACATTTGCCATCGTTTTGACAGCGACACTCCTCCTCACATTGGGCACCGTGTTTGCCATCTGGGCAGCGCATGTCGCATCTGAATATGGATGGATCGGATCGTAGGATTAATTGTTTAACGCATAGCTCAATGGCAAGCAATCTCTCTCTCTATTTTAATTTCCACTTACAATGGACCCGTATAGCCAGGTGCACACGTACACTTTCCGGACACATGATCACAGCTGCCACCATTCTCACAGCGACACAACTCAGCACACTTTTCACCATAACGCTGTGGTGGACAGATCTCGGCACATCTCTCACCTGTATACCCCTTGGCACATTCGCATTCACCGCTGAAGGGTTCACAGGTGGCATTATTCAAGCAATCGCACTTCAGCTTACAGTCGACACCATAGAGACCCGGTGAGCAATCTGCCGGAGAGTATCGTTATATAACACGTACTTTACTTTTAACTTTTAACTTTCAACTTTAACTATTCAGTCTTATTATTTTTTTTGTTTTTCTTTTTACTTTACAATTAGACGGGGTGCTGGTAAAGTTACAGGACGAATAAGTTAGTCGCGTTACATTTATTGCATAAAGGATAATTAGCTGCTGGAAAAGTGTTCCTTGCACTGTGTTACGTTCAATTGCTTCCCACAATGGGATTATATATATAATTTGTTAAAGCCTTGACCCAAACTGTATAAGTTTATGTGTGTGTTTGTGTGAGTGTGAGTGTGTGTATATGTCTATGTGTAAGTGTGTGTATGTGCTGTTAGAAAATTGCAACTTAAAAGGATTACAAATGCTAAATAAAAAGTTTAATTAGGCAAAAAAAAGCATTCAAAAATCATAAAGTAAGCAAAGACAGACAAAGGAAACAGTGCCAACCGAAAGGCTTCGGCCATGCCGAATTTTAAACTATCCTTGCAGAATAATTAAGAGTTAATAAAAAAAAAAAAAAACAACGAACCAATGCATGCCTCTTGGCATCCATTAAGGCGTAGCTCGTCAGCCTCCTCTGGGGTACTAGAAATCTGAGCATAATATTTATACATATATACAACTGATTCTTATATAGATTATAGTAAGCAAGCAGACTATGGAGAGTACTTAAGGAAACGCTTTAAATGCTTTCTAAGCTTATTGTAGGTAGGTGCAGGAGCTGCTTTGTGATAAGCTTGTAGGAAAAACATAAAATAGAGCGAGACAGAAGGAGCGTAAAAGAGAGATATGTCCTGCTTATGATATGATTTGATATTAGCGGAAAAAACTAATTGTAAATCTCTGCAAGGATAATTTAAGTAAAAACTACATAGATTAGACAGAAGACACATAACTTATGGAACTAAAACCATATTAGAAGCTGTATAAGCAAAACACTTCTCTATGGGTTTGTTGTGTTCCATCAACCCAAGGCGTTTCATTGTTATTTAGTTACATTATAGAAACACATAGGGACAAGGACTAAAACTGTAAGTATATCAAAATTAAAACGAACTTATATTGCAAGCAGGTCCTCCATATCCTTCAGTACACTTGCATTTTTCTGGTGCAATGCATCTGCCATGCTGGCAGGGTTGACTGCAATTTGGTATGCACTCGTTGCCACTGCGTACGTAACCATCTAAAATATAAAATGTATTTTAAATATATATCCATATATTATATTTATAAATATATATATATATCTTTTCTCTCTCTCTTTTGACTTACCACAACAATCGCGTACAAGTCGCGCTTTATTTAATGTTTGAGTTTTGTTAACAACGCGATGCTTGATGCGATAACTAGGACAACTTGGCGGTATGGCAAGACACCAAACTGTGCTGCGTTCCTGGTAGGATTGCAGTTCTGTGATGATAACCTCAACGGCATAGCTGAAAATATACATAGTTAGGCATAAGCATATATAATGTGATATACTTAAGAGCTATTGTAGTTACTTCTCACGTTTCCTGCATACATTGGGTCCATCCAGTGCATCATTGGCCAGCTCTATAAACTCACTGCGTACTGGATAGAGCAGCATTACCAGAAGCGGAAGCGCTATTATCCAGTTTAGTTGCAACATCCTTATATTCTTTGGTATGCAGTAGGAATTCTCTTTTAAAATAAACTAAAATTCTCTACTTGCTGTTGCACTTCCTCTCAACGCATCACATTGAACTGATGCACCAATAATCACAAACTAATATATGGATACGGATATGGATGTGGATATGGTTATGGTTGTGTTTGTGACTACTACGAATACATATACTAGTGGACCTCGTTGCCGATATAATGCTTGAAAATGCGTCAATGTAAACCCTTTAATCAGCAACAGTGAGAGCTCCCAGTAGCATATGAGTAGCTGTAATAAAAGATATATACAGATTCATATTATGTATCTATCTGAGTATATATAGCTCGACAATCAATGTAAAATACATTTATATAATATATAGAACAGTTGCATGAGTAATATGGATAATCCAATCAGTTTCAATTGCTCTTAATCATAAAGAGCAACAAACAAAGCTTGCCTTCCAGATGTAATTAACATCCTTCAAGGATTTCAGTTCATAAATGGTATAAAGGTATTAACTATATATATCTTATAATATATAAGAAAATTCTATGGTAATCAAACATTTATAAAATGGACTTTCTCCACTTTATAGAGTTTATTGTATTATTATGGTATTTAGATAAAAATTAAAACATAATAAACAAAGTTACCAGGGAAATAAATGTCATATATATGACTCTACGTCAGTATTGAAGTGTAAATATATACAGTTTAATATGTGTATGTATATATCAAGGCATTAATAGTCAAAAAAAAAAAAAAAAAAATAAAATTTTTATTAAAATACAAAAAGTAACTGCCCAGAGCCCTTGAGTAAAGGAACACCTGAAAGTTTGTAGCTTTTATGTAGTAGAAGCAAATTGATTGAGAAATTTATTGGAATTTTTTTTGAATCGATTTATAGATAATGCAGAAGCAACGTTCACCATACACTGGAGGTGGCTTCAATGTCCAACAGTTAAAGGCGACTACCTTTGGTAAGGCAGATGGACTCAATGGGATGCCGTTTTTGGCGCAGTTTGCACAAAAGGTGCCACAGGTACCGAACCTTAATGGTAATCCACAGTTGATGGGGTGGGTAATTATACTTTTTACAATCGAATTGATGCTAATGTTGATGTCTATATCATGGTTATTAAAAATAACAGTCCCATACCGCAACCGTCATACATGTTAAATAGCGGAAGTCCACGAACACCTCGTAGTTATGGAGGTAATCCGACCTATCAATATTCTGGACACTATGAGGGTGACATACCAACATTATCATTGGATGGACCTTCGATGAATTGCCCGCCCTTGATCGATAATGATGAAAATTCTTTTAAATTACGCCATTTGTTACCAAACATCGAAAATGAGGTTCCATTATCGAATAGGCTAACTTTTGAGGAACTTTACGACTCAGATTCAGTGTGTTTCGACGACACACCAGAAATACACGTTAATTCACGCTGGACTGAAGTGTTTTTGCTTATAAAGTCAAGGATGTCGCCGCAGCAGCAGAAGCGCATGGATGATACAATTCAAGCATGCAGAGAGAGCATCATCTTCAGCCATGTGCTCCTGCTGCTGCAGCTTCTTGCCATCGTATTGCGCTGGACCATATTTATTATTAAAAGCTTAATCACAATTTTCGCTCAGCTAAGTATGCGACTCTGGCGTCGCAAATTCCAATTGAAGACTATACTGCGTCAAGTACTTTGGCGTTTGGCTAATGCAAAGAGTAATGATACTTTGCTCTTTTTGTGCGTTATGCTTGTTACTCCGTGGGTTTTCCTTCTATGCCTTGTTGGTTTTACCATATCGTTGTTTTATCAAATCAAGGAAGGACTTGGCACGAATATACGCCATTTTCTGAATGCAGTCTTACGCTAAGGATAACTAAGAACACAAGAAAGAAAGAGAGGGAGAGAGAGAGAAAAAGAAAAAGAAAGAAAAGAACAAAGGAAGTGAGAAAGAGAGAGGGAGAGAAGAAACAAAGGAAGAGAGAAAGAAAAAATAGCAAGAGAACGAGTTAAAAAAAGTATGTAGTAAAAATTCCAAAGCAATAAACCTGACATATTCTGTAGAGCTATATTACAGTAAGTTCCGAGTTTATATATACAACGTTTAAAACAATTTCATGTTGCGGCAGTAGTTTAAAAAAAAATATAAAAATTAAAATAAAAATAATTGTTTAACAATCGGCAAACAGAATTCAAATCTAATTTTATCGAAAGAGGAAAATTATTTGAAAATCAACTCTGAGTCAGCTTTAACATAACATTATTCTAAGTTACATTGTTTTTTGTTAGCATAGCTTAACATTGAATGAGAATAGCATAACATAACATTTAATTGAACATAGCATGTAGTTAACATAGATTTAAAAAACTATCGATAACAAAATTGTGTTTGATATACGTAAGGCGACAAACAGTATCGAATAGATAGAATTTAAACAACTTTTAAGTGAAATTTTTGTTTTTTTTTTTTCTTAAAAGACATTATGTTCTACAGTTGTTTTATATTATAACTGAGATTATTAATATCAAAGATAATAATTTAATAATTTGATATGCATTCAAGTGGATGCAGAATATTGCGAATCTGATTTCTGCATTGTTCACGCAATGGCAATTAAATGTTGTATGGCCTCCGTTTATTATTTTTATTATTTTTTTTTATTTATTATTTTTATAAATATGCAGAACAACAAAAGCATTTCCGTTACTCATCAACAATGTTCAACAGCAACATATGAACAAGAGGCAAGCGAACGCAATGTGGGCTGTAAACTATCGTGTACGAGTACCTCAACACTCTACTCCCCCCCTACCTTCTACCCACTACCCCTTAGACAAAACGCACACTCAGACACAGACTGCGTTTATTTCACTTTCCATAACATTGCACTGCATTTTAGACCCCCCAAACAAACAATTTACATTTGAGTGAACTCGTCGTACACACTTGTTGTTTAATATCATATTATTGTTATATTTCGAGTATATATTATACATGTATAAATAATATATATAATTCGTATGCGTATTTTTATGAATGCGTCATTTAAACGGCAACAAATTAGCTTTACGAGTGCCGTATGCAAACTTTATTTAAGTTTATCAAAATTGCCAAAAATTAGCCGCAAAAAAGCTGTAACTCTATGCGATAAAATGTATTAAAGGCAACTATATACATTTAACCCTTACCAGAGACGCCATAGAGAAGCCCTACGATATTTTTCAAGGCTAATCAAATAGGAAAGAACAAGATAAGCTTACAGTGTACTAGGTTCTTGATGAGTCTTTCATTTCCTTAGGGTTCACAAAACATTCAGTATACAATGTACATATATAAGTAATATGAGCTATTAAGTGAATCAAAATTTTTGTTTGTCTCTGTGTATAAATATGTCAAGACTACGTGAGAATCGGAAACAATTAGCATACAATTACAACGACTCAATTATCAAGGTACATTATTATTGCAAAGCAATGGAAAACTTTTTATAATATTATAAAAAAAGTTTTACAAATGTCTATCCAAAGTACATAATCAAAGGTAAAGGTACAAAAAGATATGGAAACAATAATCAGTTGCGCTATATACATATATAGCTAAAGATGCAACTATATAAATATTTATCATTAAAAATTTGCTAAATGTCGAAGTTAGTTTTAACTTCGAGTTAATAATAATAGCTTTTAGATTTTTTGACAAAGTAGCTTAGAAATTATGAAGCGAAACGAAAAATATTGTTGCTATTTTTTTTTTTTTTTTTTGTGAATTTTAAATGGAGCATTTTATTTGTTTTTTATATGTACAGAAGTATATAATTATTATAAGTCATATTATTAAATTGAAAATCATGAATTGAACATGAAACATGCGGCAAATATGTCGGACATTGTTTACCACCTGGAAGATAACTGTAATTAGTGTGACTAAATGATTTGCATGGTTTACCCCTACTTTTCTTTTAAGTTTTTACCTTTTTCATATGTGATTTTCATTTTCATTTTCACTTCCATTTCCTATATGAGCATATATATTTTATGAATACATATATACATATATATTATATATAGCACGTGCTTGTAATAGCGTGTGAATTAATGCATATCGTATAAAATATAAAATTCTACCATATAATTAAACGGCGCTATAAAACTGAAGCCCATAGGAAATTGCCGATAAGAAAAATAATAACATTTATTTTTTTTATATATATGAAACAAGACTATGGAATATTTAATAGCTTTCATGACATTACAGATAAAAAAGGGAAAGGATAAATAGCCTTGGCCTTCTAAAACAAGTCTGAAAAGTAAAATTATTTTTAATATTTCATCAGGCCACAGATAAGAAAAAGATATATACCAAAAGAACAAAAATAAAAGTAATAAAAAATGCCCAAATACAATTTGAAACATAGATAAACCCAAAGATAAAACATATGTGAGTACGCTTAAAATAGCAGCTACTCCATATATATGGTCTTTCCCTCTCTTCCTATCTCTGCATGTCTTATTTCCTTTGTATCTATCCGTTAAGTAAACAGTTGAGGCAACGAAAGACCTAATCACTGGATTATAGGGCTGATTTAGAACGGATTTATATTTATGTTGAGATCTAGTAAGCTCAAGAGTTCATATTTGCTAACACGACTTATCAAACGGATCATACATAAGTATATAATATATATATATACATGTATATAATGATTGCCAGATTGCCAGATAAATGCCTAATCCGGTCATGGACCATTAAATAATGCCACAAGCATTTTGTCATAATAGTTTGATCAACACACGTCGCATCGTCGCCGTCGTCATCGCCATAGCCATCGCCATCAATTGGCTCCAGTCACAAAATGATATATGAATAAAATGAAACAATCTGAACAGATTAATAATTGTAACAAGAAGTAAAAAATACCATTCGGCTTGTGTGACAGCTCATTGAGCTACATAACAAACAACAGCAGAACGTGAAATTATCTACAGAGATATTGCATGAGGCAAACAGAGAGATATATAGCAGGAGAAAAAAAAACAAAGAAAGAGAAATGTATCTTATAGATAAAAGTATCTTATTTACTATACAAAGTGCAAACTAAAGTATAAAAGTCAAGCGAAATGCCTAAATGTAGCGTATAAATTAGCAAATTTTGTGTTGATTTTAAGATGTTTTCCTGGTCTTCATTTATGCATATTGCTTACAACGATACCCGCTACAGTCACTATATAAATATATATATAGTGTATATAAATGTATTTGTGTATATATTTGTGTGTGTATATATTAACATTTGTTGATTTTATAAGTTATAGATGAAATTGTTACGCATGAGTCATTGCCAGCGGGAGAAAACTATAACCGGCACCTAAACTATCCATATATGTATGTATAGTATATACCTATAGATGTATGTATGTACCTGAAGCTGTATATATATATATACAAGCATGTATCTTTGGGTAGTATCTATAAGTGTCTTTTGTATACGTGTATGTGTATATAGGTATATGTGTATTTAGTTCCTATGCACTTGTGATTTTATTCAATGGAAATTTGTCTACGTAAAGGCGGGCGTACATTTAGTCATTCATTGAAGCGTTTTAAACATCTGTTTTTATTTTTTATACATTCGTTTCTATTATTTTGCCATTCATAAATATGATTTTGCCCATTTGTATAGTAATAAGTCATACTAATTATAGTATATTTATATATGTGTTTATCGTATCAAATCACTTAAGTGCAACAAAAGTAAATATGAAATTAATATATACATACAAAAAATAAAATAAAATTAGTTGCCTCACGTTTAGATAAAAGGTGACGAATGTTTAAATAATATTAACTGTTTATATATATATATATATATATATAAACATATATATATATATATAGATACGCATACACAGACCTTCTATGTATATCTATAGGAACAGTTCAGTTGTCGCTGTTCAGAGTTGATCGCCTTTGTTTCAAAATAAACAACTGCGACATTTTATAGCGTTGGATAACATTAATAAAATAATCTCTTCTTTTTTCTTACATACATATGGTATATAAGTTAACTACTGTACTGATATCCATATATATATATATATATATATATATATATATATAGATATATAATGTAATTAATAAGTTTCTAAAACAAAAGTACAAATGGATGTAAAAACACATTTCCTCTGCACTTCAAAAGAAGTCTTTATTACTTAGTTTATAGATTTGTATGTCATTAGTATTATGTTACCATAAACATATGTAGGGAAAAGTACCGTAAAGGAAGTACAATGTACAACACAGCAACAGAAACAGATATCGATAGCTACAATCAGCAGTAGCTATTAGCTAGTTTAAAACGAAAACAAGCAATAAGTATAAACATCTTAAGATACAGTCACTGATAAGATATACAGTGACTCGTATAGAAGTAAATCAAATACTTTTTGATGTACATTATTAATACGAACTGAATAAAAATATTAAGTTAACAACTCATTAAAATTTATATTAATTATCTTTACATTTACACATAATCATAACTTTAAGAAAATCGTGATCAATAAGTTGAGTCACTGTATATATATATAAGAGTATATTAAAAATTTTTCCTAAGAATTATCTGTATTATCAATTATTGATTTTACTATATGCCAATGTTATCATGTAGATAAACCTAATACACCCTATTTGAGGAAATGATAGGAATGAGAAATTAAAGAGAATTCTATATAAATTTGTTATACAATTTCCTTATTGCCAAATGAAATTTTAGCAAATAGTTATAGATTATATTATTATTATAAAAATATAATAAAATATAATAAATGTTTGTTAATACTTTGCATATTTTTCACTGCTGATAAGATGCTGAATCATCTATCAAATCTATCATATATATTTTTTATATATATTAATAATCTGATAATCGGATGAACACTAATAAATCCTCGTTATATTAAAGTTCAGCTTTTTAGCAACAGCAAAATTGATTCCACTTAGGATTATTTATTTACAAAGCTTATTGATGAGACTTTGATAACAGCACATATATATAATATAAATATATAAATATTTATATTTATTTTCAAATATATATAAAATAAGTGAATTTCATATGTCGCATTTTAGTTAATAAAAACAAAGTCTAAGCTAAGTTTTTCCATTTTTCGCAAGGCAGTTTAGAAATTTGAAGCGAGACAAAAAGAGATGAAAAATAAAATTAACAAAAGAAAAAGAGCAAAAATTTAACCTAAATTCATATTAAATATACTTATAGAAATTCTATTTATTTTATCATCATTACTTTATTTACTGGAAAAATAATTAAATAATAACCATTTGATATGCAACAAATGTTACAGTATTATTATATGATTAACGGGACTGGCACAAAGCTCTCCAATTGCTTATTGTATCTTAAAAAAAACAAGTAAGAAGTCTGTAGTCGAGTATACCCGACTACGAGAGCCCCTTTGCCAACATATACAGCCATACACACATACTCATACATACACACAGTTCTGCACGTACTTGGCCATTGCGCGCGCCTTTTAGCCCCCCACGCTCTACAGCGCGGTACTTATTGTTGTATAACTTCCGTGTTTTTCGTTCAATTTTAACGAAACTCACAACGTAGATGAAGAATGGTCTACTTAATATGTGTGCGAAAAAGAAATCTTATCGGCTAAAAATTGTACCTTATAATCGTTTTTTTCGATTTGCGGGGGTCAGGGGAGGAAATTTAAAAATCAAAAACAAACTCGTATAGCGTACGAACATAACGAATCTACGTTCCAAATTTCGTTGCTCTAGCTCTTATTTTGCGCGCGCTACTATACCCCCCCGGGGCCCAAAACGCCACTTTTGATGATCTATAACTTCCGAGATTTTTGACCAATCTTACCCAGATTTACAACATCGATCAAGAATGGTCTAGTTATGATGTGTGCCAAAAATAAGTTTGATCGGTTGAAAATTGTGCTTAATAATCGTTTTTTTCGATTTGCGGGGGTCAGGGGAGGAAATTCAAAAATCAAAAACAAACTCGTATAGCGTACGAACATAACGAATCTACGTTCCAAATTTCGTTGCTCTAGCTCTTATTTTGCGCGCGCTACTATACCCCCCCGGGGCCCAAAACGCTACTTTTGATGATCTATAACTTCCGAGATTTTTGACCAATCTTACCCAGATTTACAACATCGATCAAGAATGGTCTAATTATGATGTGTGCCAAAAATAAATTTGATCGGTTGAAAATTGTGCTTAATAATCGTTTTTTTCGATTTGCGGGGGTCAGGGGAGGAAATTCAAAAATCAAAAACAAACTCGTATAACCTACGAACATAACGAATCTAGATTTCAAGTTTGGTTGCTCTAGCTCTTATAGTCTCTGAGAAACAGGCGTTCATACAGACGGACAGACGGACAGACGGACAGACAGACAGACGGACAGGGCTAGATGAACTCGTCTTGTCGTCCTGATTCAGAATATATATACTTTATGGGGTCTCCGATGATTATTTCTATGTGTTACATACTTTTGGATTTTGCACATTTCCAATAGCTCCGCTTTGCTCTTTTTTTACAAAAAGGCAAACGGGCTAATAATACTAATAACTAAACAGAAAGTGAAAAAGAATTCTTATTGGAAAACAATATTTTTCTTGATTACTTCAAAACATTTGCAATGTACACATACAAGTATAGATTTCAAAAAATCTATATATTTGTATATGTATTTATGTACATGTTGCCGAATTTGCTTTATATAAATAAATACGAAAAACCTAAGAAACCGAAGAAGCATTTTATAAATTCCAAGCCATTTTTTGATGATACAACTTAAATAAAAAGAACGTGGGATATATAACTATATACTTCTCCTGCTGTGTATATAAAAACTTGTATATACAGCAGGAATAGTCTAAAGATCCGAGTGCCACAACCATATTGCCATTTTCCATATCTCAGCAAAATTTATATGAAATGAAAACTGATATCAAATTATTATATATATATATATATATATATTCATTGTAAAAAAAAGTTTTGTAGATTGAATAAAAAACTTCAAGAATAATTTCAACAGTTTTCCAGTTATTTTAGGGAGTGCAATAGCTTTTAGGGTTAAAAACGATATTCAATCTGGTGTTAGGTTAGAGAGAATACTTATAAAACGAGATTACAATGGGACATGTAAAGAAAATATGCTTTCAATTGAAAAGATATGAAAAGACCTTTTTTTTTCCTTATCTTTTTCTCCTTAGGGTCTTCATTTAACTAGCTTACTCATTTATTCTTTTCCTCCCCATATACATACACTGCACAGTGGTCGGCAGCATAGGCCAAAATTAAAACAATTGCATTTAATAGATTTAATCGAACATAATTTTTAGCCCCTTTTCCTTTTTGTAAAAAAGAAGCAAAGCGGATTTGTGCAAAATCCAAAAGTATGTAGCACATAGACATAATCATCGGAGACCCTATAAAGTATATATATTCTTGATCAGACAACAACTGAATCGATCTAGCCCTGTTCGTCTGTCTGTCCGTCTGTCCTTCCGTCCGTATGAACGCCTCTTTCTCAGAGACTATAAGAGCTATAGCAACCAAAATTTAAACCTTGATTTATCATTTTCGTACGCTGTATAAGTTTGCTTTTGATTTTTCAATTTCCTCCCCTGACCCCGCAATTCGAAAAAAATCGATTATTAAGCACAATTTTCAACCGAAAAAATTTATTTTTGGCACACATCATAATTAGAGCCATTTTTGATCAATGTTGTGATTCTGGGTAAGATTGATCAAAAAACTGGGAAGTTACACATTATCAAAAGTGGTGTTATTGGGCCTGGGGGGGTATAGTAGTGCGCGCAAAATAAAAGCTAGAGCAACGAAATTTGGAATATAGATTTGGTATGTTAGTACGCTATACAAGTTTGTTTTGGTTTTTCGAATTTCCTCCCCTGACCCCCGCAAATCGAAAAAATCGATTATAAGACACAATTTTCAACCGATCAAAATTCTTTTTTGCACACGTACTAATATGACCATTCCTGATCTACGTTGTGAATTTCGTTAAGATTGAACAATAACCACGGAAGTTATACAATATTAGGTACCGCGCTATAGAGCGCGGGCGGCTAAAAAGGCGCAATGGCTAAGTACGTGCAGAACTGTGTGTATGTATGAGTATGTGTGTGTATGGCTGTATATGTAGGCAAAGGGGCTCTCGTAGTCGGGTACACTCGACTACAGATTTCTTACTTGTTATTTTTTTATTTTTTTGCAACGGTACTTTTTAAAAATAGAACGTAAAGAGCGACCATTATGCTTAAGTTACAGAGTTTATTAAATTTATTAAAAATATAAAAATATTTTTAAATAAAAAGAGGACATTAATGAATTTTGTAGACAAAATTATGTAGTTTAGTTAGTTGTTGAGATTTATCAATAGTTTGTTCTGTGTTTTTTGTAATTCGACAATAAGTAAAAGCGTCTCTCTAATATATAATTTTAATACATAAACTTTCAGTTACTTGGTGCCGCTCGCCTCCAAATGAAATATATGTCCTATTATTTATCAATATTTTAAGATGTTGAACTGTTAATTTCAGCTGCCGAGAAGTGCCCATTCAAATGTGGCATTGAAAAAACTAGCCTAACCTCAATTTATAATTTTAAGCATTTTAATCAAGAAAGAAAGCAGTTAGTAATTAAAAAAGAATCGATTTATGATTATATTACAAAAATATAATACGTATATTAGAGTTTTAAAGTATTTTCATCACTTATTATATAGATCTGACCGAAAAATATGGCAATTTCTATCTCAAGACGCAAAAACAAAGAGCTTCATGAGAATATGTCTGAATGAGGTCTGGGTAAAAATGGGTTTTATGTTAATTAAACCAAGAACAAAAATCTTACAATTTCATATAATAAATGTTAGTTTTCTACTTAAAACATATAATTTTTTGTTACTATCTACTACTTTTCATACAGTTAGAGGTTGGGGATGGGCGTACAGATGTCCAATTTATCTCAAATATTTCTATTATACCTCTATGCATGCAAAGAACTTACAGTAAAACTTTCAGACCGATCTGAGCTCTAAAAGTATTTTTTGCCCGCTCTCTCATACAAGACCGACCACTGTCCATTGTACATATGACTTGTCTAGAAACAAGAGAAGAAGTCTTTTTGTCTCATGTAAACACTGTCTCAACACACACTCAAAGTGTACTATCAATAAAGCTGAGTAATTACATTCCTTGTTGTGCAAGTGTATCTGTGTGTGTGTGTGTGTGTGTGTGTGTACTTCTGAATGCATAGCTACACAGAGAGAAATGGGTGTGTAAATAAAAGTATATGCCTAGGTTGCTTAAGAACAAGAAGAAGATAATGACTTCAATTAAACGATTATGTATAATATATATTGGTATTTATACGTGAAGAAATTAATTATTTAAATATACATTGGATACTTCAGTGCATTGACCTTTAATAATTTCAACTTTAAAGACAATCATTATCATTGTCAATGTCAATCTCGTACATTCACATATATCTAGTATATAACTGTTACCCAATTCTTCTTCTTACTAGTTATTATAAGTAACACATTAACAACTTAAGCCATAAAAAATTAAATTTCAACAAGTAAGAAGTCTGTAGTCGAGAGTACTCGACTACGAGAGCCCCTTTGCCTACATTTACAGCCATACACACACATACTCATACATACACAGTTCTGCACGTACTTAGCCATTGCGCGCACCTTTTAGCCCCCCACGCTCCATAGCGCGGTACTTAATGTTGTATAACTTCCGTGTTTATTGTTCAATTTTAACGAAATTTACAACGTAGATGAAAAATGGTCTACTCAATGTGCGAAAAAGAATTTGATCGGTTAAAAATTTTACCTTATAATCGATTTTTTCAAATTGCGGGGGTCAAGTGATGAAATTCGAAAATCTAAAACAATCTCGTATAGCGTACGAACATAAAAAAATCTACGTTCCAAATTTCGTTGCTCTAGCTCTTATTTTGCGCGCACTACTATACCCCCCGGGGCCCATAACGCCACTTTTGATGATGTATAACTTCCGAGATTTTTGATCAATCTTACCCAGATTCACAACATTGATCAAGAGTGGTCTAATTATGATGTGTACCAAAAATATATTTGATCGGTTGAAAATTGTGCTTAAAAATCGATTTTTTCGAATTGCGGGGGTCAGGGCAGGAAATTGAAAAATCAAAAACAAACTTATACAGCGTACAAAAATGATAGTTTTAAAATTTGGTTGCTCTAGCTCTTATAGTCTCTGAGAAACAGGCGTTCATACGGACGGACGGACGGAAGGACAGACAGACGGACAGGGCTAGATCGATTCAGGTAGTCGTCCTGATCAAGAATATATATACTTTATGGGGTCTCCGATGATTATTTGTATGTGCTACATACTTTTCGATTCTGCACATTTCCAATAGCTCCGCTTTGCTTCTTTTTTACAAAAAGGCAAAGGGGCTAAAAATAATCTTATCATCTGAGAAATATATATATGTATATAATGTTGTGAGTATATGGGGAATCACATAGCTTGAAAATAATTTGATCAGCAATTTAATTTGTGTCGTTTGCAGATTTTGCAAGTGTGCGTTTCTTAAACATTGTTTGTGTATGTATGTGTGAATTGCGAATGCGTGAGTGTATTCAATATTTAAACAGCTGCGAATATGAACAGAAACTCCTGCACATGCAACAGCTAAGTGAAATATAAACCAGACTAAATTAAGAGTAAATGTAGATGATGAGAATCAATCCCGCTGTGATGAATGCTATTTACTTAGTTAATAACTGTATATATAGCAATAGTGTACTGCCTTATATATATAGCTTAATTTGTGTATGTATATAACCGGCTACGTAGTAGATTTGCTGGCTGACAACAATAAAAAGCAGCTGTTAATAATCCTAAGTTAAGCCACCCCCTGCTGTAACACCCAATATTAGGATGAGCATATGTGTATGCATTTGTATGGAAGTATATGCGTGTGTGTATAAATATATATGTATTTATATGCATACATGTATATTCTTTGTATATGATTGCTTAAATAGGAAAAAGGCGGTGCAGAGTCAGGGGCGAAGGCGACAAATTCAAACATAAGCAAAAAGCAGAAGTTTCTGAATTACGATTCCCATATGCCCACTGGTTGCGGAGTGAAGAGATATTCAATGAAAAAGAAAACAATGTTTATGGACTCTGCTGTTCGTAGAGATTCCAACTCAGTCAAGCAGACATCGTGAATTGAGTTTAGAAGTTAAACAGCACGAATAACACCCGCTGCTGCTGCTGCTAAACTATAAGATTGTTGAACGGATGCGGGTTGCTGAGGAGGGGATGACTATGTTCCTTAAAAAACAATGAACGAGGGAGAGGTTATAAAGGGTTTACTAAATTTTGCTTCTTTTTGGCAAACGAAATTTTTGGCATTCATTTATTTATTTATTTTTTCTTTCTTTTCATTTCGCTGTTTTTAATAAGTAGGAACGGGTATGCGATGTAGAGAGAATGAGAGTGTAAAGAATAAAAATAACAATAAAATGAAATGTTTAAAGAGTGAAGAAGAAAGAGAAACCGCAAGAGTTAAACAGGTTTTTAACTGTCTTTTTTATGCGCTCACGCTCAAAAAAAGAACGCTAATTGACACGCACACAAGCACAGGCAAGTCATAAACAAACGCTCACACACGCACAGATATGCACACAACCATATACATAAACATACACTCAAGAGCCCAAAGCTAACTGGAACTTTCGTAAAACAAGCAAAGCACCAGCGCTATTACGAAAACAAAGAGATATGTTTTGCGACGTTTGCTATTTTAGGAAAGAATTTGATTTACATTTGTATGCATTAAGTTTACCTTTTAAATTTCCAGATATTCTTTTTTAATTTGCCATATTAATAACTGAACGGAATGCACTCAATTCACACTCGAAATACACTACACATCGTACAAGTTCTTGCTTATTTATTATCTAAAAAAAATCACTTGCACTCAAACTTGTTTTGTATTTTGGCACCAATTTTTAGGAATATTTAATTACACATAACATAAATTAACACCATAAATTATTAAACACTTTTAAAATTAAAACGTACCGTTTAAATACCAATTAATTACGCTGTGCCTTGTGTACGCACTTGCATTATCGAATTATTTTCGCTTTTAATACCCGCTGCGAACTCAAACACTTTTTGAGTGCAACTAAAAACTGTTGTTTGTAATAAAAAGAAGAAGATGAATGGTGAACGGTGAGGGCGGTTAGCATTTAAGGAACAACATAAAGTTAACAGAACTATTAAGCGTAACAGTCTGGTATATTTCTTTTTGAATTAAAAGATTTATTTATTGAAGTAACAGAAGTTACTAAACTAAACATATGTATACATTCACATATGTTTAATTTAGTAACTTCTGTTAATATTATTTGAAAATTGATTTGATGATTAGGAAGAAAAAAAAATTGGTACGACAAATTTCAGCGCTCTCAATGTAGCTATTTTACATTTAGGAAACAGGGCTGCCAGATCAGCCATTTAGTGGCTGTTTCAGCCACTTTTGGAGGCCCACAGCCACTAAAAGAACCATTTCAGCCACTTTTGAAAATTTGGTGATGACCAAAAAAAAAAGGTCAACGTCTTGTATTCTTGAGGAAATGAGCAAATTATATTTCACACATCAGCCACTCGAGTCAAAAACTTCAGCCACTTTTCTTGCCATTTTCCACTCAGAAAATCTGGCAGCCCTGCTAGGAAATGGTAACAGCTGCTAAATATGGCAGAAATATACCAAATAAATGGCTAATAGTAAAATTTTATATATTAAAATTGTTGACATAATATTACAAAGTTTAATTTTTATTATAATATAGATCTAAATTATATGTCATATAATCTATAATTTAAAATCTTAATATATATGAAAATAACTGATCCAACTGATTAGTTTAATAATAATAATAATATACTTTGTAACATTTATAAAACAAACTGTCGTCACTACTTGAGAAACAACCTTTTTTCATATAGTTTTACAAAATTTCATCATAATAATTTTTGTGATATACTAAATTTACAAACTGCTCCTCAATATAACAGCATAAGTATTAAGCCTTCCCAATAACATTAATACTCCTCAACGCAATATTACCAAAGCTGCCACTCAGTCAAAATAGCTTAAGTGATAATAAATATCGATAGTATCGATAAGCTTTCACAAGAAAAGACTATTTAACGGATATTTGTTGAACGAGTTTTTCCCGTAAATTTTGCGCATTTTTTCCCTTGAACAAGAAACACCATAAGCTGAATAAAATGGGTGATAGCGACTGTGGCTTTGGTTTCGGACATGGCATTAACTATGTATTGGAAAAAATTGCAATTACTCCAAATGGAAAGCAGTTATTTAATCATCACGCTCAAATCATCGAAAATAAAATTATTAATGCAGTTTGCCGCAAAAGTCCCGAGTTTCGAAATATATTTCATGGTCTAAGCTTGGCTGGTAGCTATTTGGATGAAAAAAAGATCGAGTTGCCGGAAGAGTTTAATATGCATGTTAAAATTGATTTAAAGTGTGCTCTTAAACCAGTACTTGTACCTAATCGTAAAGGATTTATCTTCTTGGGTGCTAAGAAAAGCCATTATCCATTTGTCAGACGTTATGGAAACGAAGGTTATTTCATCGATCGTCCAAAGCTACAAGATTGGTTTTGCAACAGTATTAAGCAGAGTATGCCAGAACTGCAATACATAAGATGCAGTAGAAGACGCGCTTATAAAATTGAATACAAATCTTGTGGCCGTGGTGTCGCTCACATGTTTGTGGCAACTGACCTTAAAAAGTGTGAACGAAAAATCTATTTTGATTTTGTGCTTGTATTTGAATTCCAACGAAATGAATGGCCTTGTGGCTTAGAAAAGCCAAAGAATGACGGACGAAGCTGGTTTGCCGTGCCCTGTAAATATTTCAAGACATCAGATGACTCCAGATCGTTTATACTTTGCAATCCACATTGGGAGCGTTTGATGCTACACGATAAGCAAAACCTTAACAATTCTTTGCGCCTAATGAAATCCTGCTGTGATGCAAATAATATGCCATTTATGGTCACCTATATGCTGAAGAGTGTCTATTTAAGGGAATTGGCTTATAAACGTGTTAACTGGAACCAAGAACCAGGACGTATCCTCATACGCGTAAGTACTTACTATATTATATGATAAATCAAATCTTTATATACAAATCTAACAAAACTACTTACAGATGCTAGTGAAACTATTATTATGTTTCCAAAATAATTATATTCCATTTTATTTGGCACCAAAACTTAACGTTCTGGAAAAGTTGGACTCTAAAACCAGAAAGAATTATATAAATATTGTTTTAAAAAATCTTAAGAAATTGATTCGTTGCCGAAATGCTGATAGAATATTAAGCGATGATCTACTAAAAATATTTGGAATCGATGCTGATGACTAATCCATTTGATTTTGATAAATGAAAACATTTTTTTTTTGTTACTTTATTACATTTGATTACTTTATTTGAATATATATATAATTTGCTTTTTATATTTTTCACTTTTAGTTTTATTTTTGTGTTTTCTATTTATTTTTCTTTTATACATGTTATAAAGCATTAAAGTTAGAATTTAAGCGAAAATATTCGCTGGTTAGCCAAAAACAAAAAAAAAAACACTCATATATGGCAGCATTCCAATACTCATTTGTATTTCTCTGTATCTCTCTCTTACTCTCTTTTTCTATGTGTGTGTGTATGCATGTGTGTGTGTGTGTGTATTCTTCCTCTTTCTCGTTTTATATGCGTTATGAATAAGAACATACAAACTAGCAAGCAACTTGCAGCAGGTACGTTGAGGCCTTGTTAATAAACCGTTTAAAACTATTATCTAGTTAATAATAGATATAGAGAAATATATGTTTGTCTTTCCTTCATTTTATCGTTCATTAGAATTGTTAAGCAGTTATACAGCATTTATATCAAATTAACGATGATATTTGTAATATAAACGATATTCTTTTCGTTTTTGCCCTTTTACATATAGCTTTATCCGGCTGTAACTTATTTAACTGTCACTGGTGTTATCGGAGCTTATCGAATTGTCAAACGATCGATATAAGTACAAGCATTTGTTTGACATTATTATATTGTACATACCATAATGGACACCATTAAAAAAGTTTTTCGGAGTCCTGGTCTTAAGTACCATTTGTTCTTTCTTATAATATTAATAAAACCGATAACACTAATCGATAAATATATATAATCTATATAATCGATTATGAGTGGACATATGCTCAGCAAGCTCCCATAATTTTCTTAAATTAAAAAAAAAAATTGTTACAATAATCAAGTTCTGTTTTGACTTGATAAGGCCTGATCTGTTATCAAGGTATTGGGGATAATATCGAGAGCTGATAATTGATAGCACACTGCTTAACTCAATTGCCAATAGTGGTGTTATACATATATATATATATATATATATATATATATATCGATCAATAGCGTTGACTTTCACGATCCGAATATTTGCCACTCAATTTACTAACCGAATAGCGATCCGAGTATGCATCATATTTATCTGCCTTATAGTTGATCTCCTGCGGCGTATACCCTATATTCTTTTGCCAATGCCGGGTCCAATAGAGATCCTCATTGCGCACCTGCGATGGTGTCTTTGCATCCCGACACACATATACACAATAGATCATACAGCCGATGAGTGTTAAGAATCCAAAGATTAGGAATATGATGCCCAATACCCTGTAATCCCACAAAATGTTATCAATCTTATCGATTTTTTTCTGATTGCGTTAATCATTTACCAGACATAAACGGGCTCATAGAACTGCACCACAACGACAAAGCCCAGAGTAACGAGTATAAGACCTAGATTGAGCAAGAGCATTAGACAGCAAACACCCTTTACATTTGGACAGAAAGGATTGGGCGCAGACATTGTCTCGATTTTGGCGCCACGTTTTGTTGTGGAACGCCCACTGCGTCCTGTCTTGGCTGTGCTAGCCACTGAGTAGACACTCCGTGGCGCTCCTCTTGACATAGGACGTTGACTGTACCGGCTGTAAATGTAATCCATCAAAAAATTAGAATCTACATAGAGATTTTTTAATATATAGGCCATATACCTGATCTCGGAAGGCGCCTTGTAGGCGGCACTGGTTACATAGATGTCACTACCCGCATCGCCTGCCTGATCATAGCTCAAGGCAGAGGGAGCACGCGGTGGCTGGCGTGTGGGTGGTGGTCCACTTAACGAACGTGGCCCACCATTATCCGGAGAACTGGATAGACCCATCTGACTGTGACTGTAGCTATGCTGTAGGTGTTGTCCATTCGCGGCACGTGTCTTCCGTGATGAATTATAATGTCCCTGGGAGTGGGGCGAAATGCGCTCATGTGCCAGCGTATATTCTGAGTGTGCACGATGCGAATGCGACTCCTCTCCATCCGTTGAGTAGCCACGATTTGAGTGTACATATGGCGGATCCGGTGTCAGTCGTCCATGTGTGGCCACATAATGGCCGCCCTTTAATCTGTATAAAATGAAAAGCTTTGTCAGTGACTAATTAAATACTCTAAAAATGGATATCATTACATTAAACAATATGCAATTTAAGAATAATAAGTTATTTAATCGATATATATCGATATATATTTATGTGTCTTTTCATTAAATTGTAAAAGCCAAGCTTAAACTGAAATTTTTGCTTCTTGGAAAATTAGTTATGATCGATATCAATCTACTCTGCATATAGAAAACAAAGTCGAAATATTGTAGTTAAGGGTATTAAATAGTCGGACAGACTTGAGTTCAATTACTGCAATTGTTCTTACTTTTTGACGCGTCTTTCATGCATTTTGCCAGATTTTGACTGCGATCTCGCCTTTTATCCAATATTTCCAACTGGCTATAATTGTGGATCTCTTTTCCTCTCTCTCTCTCTCTCTCTCTCTCTCTCTCTCTTCTTTTCGCTCTCTGTTTTTCTGGCTCCGGCTGTAACTTTGGCTTTGGCTATGCGTAGTGATGTTGCGTAGTTGGTTGTCAGGTTTGGATGTCTTAACAATTTTTGGGTGTCTATGGACAGTTGTTGTCTCTAGAAAGTCGCACGAGTGCTGCGGCTGCCTATGAACAATTACAGAAAAAGGAGAAACAAAAAATAAGAAATAAAAAAATAAAAATATAAAAAATATGAAAAACATTGAAAATTTTTATTGCAATTAAATTGTATCTGGTTTTTGTGCCAAATTAGTTGTTAGATTTCTAACTTTTAATTAGTGTGAAAAAGTTATTGCCATGTTTTATATTCATGCATGTGTGTATGTATGCGTGTGTTTGTGTGTACTACAAAATAAAAACTAAACAATAATAGAAACAATTACAATAAAATTTGAATTGAGTTTTAGCTGTTGTTTGTGTGGCAATGGCGTCCTTCAAAACATTTTATAAAACTTTCAGGTGGACGAAATTAACCAATTGCGGAGGATACGCACTGAAGAACTAACATCAAACAAATGGAATCCTATCCTTCGCTGCACGGAGTATAAAGCATGCAATAAAAAGAGATTTTAAGTAAGACAAGTGATGCCAAAAGATATGGAATTTATTTGAAAGCTTCATAATGCTCTGAAGAGAGATGCACAGATTTGTTTTCAATGATCTTTTTCTGAGAAGTTCAGATCAACTCATTAGGGGAATTCCCATATTTTATGCTATGGGCGTGGCCATGTTGATCAGCAACACAAGTCTTTTGTACATATAGACTGTAAGTAAATGCGATCGAATCATATGAGTATCAATGCGAGAGGAGACTAAAGTAGTCTCAGTCGAGGTTGAGTCGACTAGGCAATAACTTAGCCACTTTGCCACTTTGCCACTTGATAAAGCCAAACACGCCCCAGCGTAAATGTCAGCTTAATTTTTATGTTTATTTTTATATTTATTTTGTATTTTAATATCCTCTTTTTTTATTTTTATTTTTATTTTTATATTTTATTTTGGTTGTGTATATTTTCTTCTGTTCGTTGCTGCACTTTATTTTATTTGATTTGCGTTAAGTTGTGTGTGAGCTTATGTGCCTTTTGTCTGCTGTGTGTGTGTGTGTGTGTGTGTGTATTGTATGTTGTGTGGTGCTACACCCAATGTACAATTCGATTTGCAGTTCATTGCACCTACGGTTGTGCAGCACTACTGACACGCCCTTTTTTTTCCTTTTTGAAGCACATGCAACGCACGCCCTGAAATATCTTGTATCATTCAAGTTCATCACATGGAAATTGAAGTTGAGCTGTCGTAACACAGTTGCCAGCAATTTGCAATTTGTCACTTGGTCACGTAGTTTCACCTTTACCTTTAACTTTACTCCGCACATTGACACACACACACACACACACACACATTCCACAATCCCTCCTGTTAAAAAAGTCAAGTACCTGTACTACTTGTTTTTGCTCATCCTCACAGCTCGCCTCTGCGAGCGATAAGCTCAAGCTGGACTCAACCAGCTAACTTAATTATGCACATAGTTGATATATGTATACTCTAACTATTGGCAGCATATGTTGCAGTGGCATGTTGCCTATATACAACAAAAATTAAGACTACACGTTCTACACGAGTAAAGAAAATTTCTTAACGAAATTGACAAGTGATGCGATGCTAAAAAGTTGAACTAGAGGAGATATTATTATATATCTTAATATATTTTAATATATTTTACTATATATATATATATTAAGGTTACCATAAAACTCAGCACTAGCACTATGCCAAAAAGAAAGTGTATTAAACGGTCGCTTTGCTGTAAGTGAGATAAATGAAATAATTTGCAGGTTATTTTTTAAATGAATATTATTATCGCCTGTCTGTTGTTGCTGTTGTTGATAAAAAATTGAGTTATTGTTTCGATTAGGCCAATTAAAGGGTGTCGTTCTCTATTGTATGCCGACGCTATACCCCTCGCCGTCGCCTGTTAGTCTAAGCAGTTGTTGCAGTTATAGTTGCGGGTTGAAGAGGCTGCAGGGATACTGCATGTGTCGGATAGTGAATCTGAAGCTAGTTATTTGGTATCTGATATTCATGCCCAGCCCTCTTATTATTTCAGCTTTAGACCATTTTTTTTGCCCTTTTTGCTTTTTTAACAAAAAAAAGAGAGAATTGCATATTGCCTGGCGGTGAATCGAGATACAATTGTCAGTTAAAGCTGGAATTTGAGTTTGAGTCTGGGTTTGGGTCTGGGTCTGGGTCTGGGTCTGCGTCTGTGTCTGGTTCAAGCTCGCTGCGGTGATTTTTGCGACTAGGGAGCGTATATATTGATATAAATATATTTATATGTATATATATATTTATATAGAGTACAATCAGACTGAGTGATGGGCAGGACGAGGGACATTTATAGTGTGGGCGTCGCTTTCATTGTCAAATGAAAAATCGAACTGCCGCCCTTCTTGGCATGTGTGTGTGGTCGTAGCCATTACGATTGCTATCATGATGTTGTTGTTGTCGATGATGATGATGATTATGATGATTTTAATGTTCATAGTGTTAATGATCATCAATATGATTGGAATTGTAGAAACCTATAGGTTTGACTAACATTGAATCATAGACTCACTATCCTATCACTTGACGTGCATCAAAGACTTTTTGCAACTCCCATGCGTGTCTTGTAGTAAACATTTTGATTTGTTGATTTGTTTATGCGGTTTGAGGGTTTTTTTATATTTTACTTTTTATTTATTTATATATTATTTTTTTATTTTAAAAAGGTTTTTGTTTTTGGAAATGGACTTGTACTTGGACTTGCACTTTGAGTTGAGATTTGAAGTTACGAATTTGGATTTGGATTTGAGTTTGAGTTTGAGTTTGAATTTGGGTTTCTGGTTTCTGGTTTTGGTTTCGGTTTTTAGGTTTTGAAGTTTGTTTTGTTAGGTTTGTTTTAGCGTTGAAGCCTTGAAGCGTTTTTACCCTGATGTGGCGGCCAATGTAAATATAAAATGGAATTCCATTAAAATGTATTTGCCTTCATATTTACACATCTACTCCATGGGTTATCTACTCATATGGCTGTAACTGGAAAGGGTATATATAGCCAGGGCAAGTCTTGGCATATGCATAAACTTATAACCTTTAATGTTAAATAAACAGCATAAATAAGTCGTAAAACATATGAAGTCCTTAAGGATGTTACCTTAAATGGAATTTATGACTATCTTTATGCATTTGCAAGCTTTTCAGGTGCACTGTTACGCACACACACTTATACATATATATACGGTTATATAGTACATTTTGCAATGACTTGGCTCGTAAAGCATTCTTTTGGCCCAGTTACATGGCTTTTCAATTTTTTGCTTGGCCATTAAACAGAGGCGCCACAATGCGCACCTTGAAGCTGTTCACTGCACGTCACAAATTTTTACTCTATTTTGCCGGATTTCACAACTTTCGCTCTCAAAAAAAAAAAAAAAAAATAAATAAAAAAATAAAAATGAAAAAAAAAAAACGGCACTGAGCTTCCGGTGCTGCTGCCATTGGTGTTGGTGCTGGGGCAACAATGGGTTAACACCGAAAGAGCGGAAGTTGTTACGAAAAGGCAAACCAAACGGAACGCCAAGTAATTTGTAGCAATTTGCATTACGAGGCAGGTGAGAAAAATGTAAATCTAACGTAAACAATCACCAAACTAAGAGAGCTCTATACACTCTTCACTCTTTACTCTTTCAGTCTTCAGTCTTCAGTCTTTAATCGTCAGTCTATGGTCTTCTGTTGTTGGTCTACAGTTTGCAGTCGAATGATTACCTGCTGCATGTAGTCCAGTTCTTACATTTTTTTCTCTTTGTGGCCAATTGTCATAAAAGTAAAAACACTTTTGGCCAATGTTAAGACAATATATATGTATATATCTATATGGTATATATTTCATTGCCAGCAATGAGGTTTTTTTTTTTTTCTTACTTTTGGGGCGCGGTTTAGAAAGTTATTTCCCCCTCTCCCTTTAAACTGTTTTGTGTTCCTACTGCATATGGTTTTATACCGACTGTTGGCACTATCAATTTATGAACAGCCCAGTTAACCCACATAAACTGGTGCAATTCACTGCATTCACTCCAGAACCGCAGGCCCAGTCTCCACGAGCCATCGTAACTCACACAGCGCCTTTCACATGCCAACCAGCCAACCAGATAACCAGCTAACCAACCTGGCCAATTCAAAGGCTTTACGTACAACATTGCAATTCCATTGCCAATCTTGACCCAAAAACAAAAATCTAAAATAAATAATACAAAAAATATAAAATAAAAGAAATAAAAACAATATAAAGTAATCATCGATAGCTCTTATAACACGATTCATCTTAACTGAACTGAACTGAAGTGCAATTAAGTTATGACAATATAAAACAAAAACATCCTTTCTACTACTACAGCATATGTATATTATATTTATATATAAGAATATATCTTCCGTTTCTTCTGTTAACAGTTTTTTACTGCTTCTTTGTGTTTATTCAAGCAGTAATTACAGTAGAAGCATTTGCTTTGAATTGAATACAATAAAAACATCTTCTACTTTACACATATGTCCAAAAGAATAGAAACAGGCAGCGACCTTATGCTATGCTTTTGACTAGTATATGACATAAATTGTAATTGATTATTCAAGGTCTTGAAATAATATAAAGAGCAATTTGATGTCAGATCAGTATTTAGTTTATATTCTCTTTCAAAATCTATAGAATAATTTCACTAGAAGATTTCTTATAAACATAAAAGTAGAGCAATATTTCTTCTCATATATCAAAAGCAAGTAATGAATATAATTGTTTATTTTAAGTAGAATTTGTTAAATCAAAAACTGATTTTTAATTATGCATAAAAAGCACTGCGAATCAAGCATATGACGAGAACTTTATATTGATTTTCAAACGATTTTTAGATGGAAAAATAAAGAGGGAGAGACAGAGAGTGTGTGTGTGTGTGTGTGTGAGAGATAGAGAGAAAGAGAGACAAAGTGCTGCTGCATATTTTCAATAATCAGCATAAAATTTGATTAGAGCAATTGTCAGGGGAAGTGGATAAAGTGAAGAGTCAACAACTAGCAGAAGGCAAAGATATAAAAAAAGTGTATATTTTTGGACTCGGGTGTGGTTGTGGTTGTCGTTGTGGATATGGGCTTGGCTACGATTGGGTCCCCAACTGCCAGCCAAACAATTCCAGCTTGGGGCCCATTAAAGCGTCGATCTTGGAAGAGTTTTAAGTAGCTGAAAAGCGCGTTAATCGCTTTTAATTGCTAAATTACGCGCTCCACCAAGAAGCAATACATATAAACAAACACACACATCCTTATAAATATATATATATATATATATATACATTTGTATATTTGTGGTATACTCATAAAATCTTGAAGAAAAGGGAAATGGGGAAGTGGAATGGGCCGGTAGCTGGATTTAAGACCGGGTTACGAGTTATCCAAGTGTTTTTATTTATTTGTTGTTGTTGCTATTGCTGTTGTTGTTGTTCTTGTTGCTATTATTGTTGGTATTGTTGTTGCTGTTGCTGTTGCTGTTGTTGGGGGGGGGGATACAAACGTGATTGTTAACACGCAGTGAACTAGCCTGGGACAGGGATCTCTGGTTCGGGTTTGCTTGGTCGACACTAATGCGTGTAATTAGCCGCAAAAAAGCGGCAAGACCACTTAACTGATTTATTAAAACGTTTTTCCATTAAATTTTTAACCCTGCAGGCAGTTAAACACACTCACAATCACACACACACACACACACACTTATACAAGCATACACTGTAATATATTGGGGCAAAGAGGCCGCAACTTTGAAAAATGAGCAACGTTTAAAATTGTTCTGACCGTTGCACAGTGTCACAAAAACTATATCTAATAATTACTTTCTACGCACAAAAATATATTTCAAAAAAATAAATAAAATTTTCTTAAATAAAAAAATAAAAAATACCAAAAGATTTTTACAATACTTTCAACTCTTGAGTTGTGTTATGTTATGCTATCTTAAAATGGTCACATCGTGCTGCAGACTAGTTAAAGTCTGGTCACATTTGTCTAGGTGTAAGACTAAAATTAACTTTCTCTCAGTCTTATGGCATAAGATCCTTGAAAAGGACAAAAAGACCAAAAGATTGAGATATATATATATAGTTTAGCAGTAATCATAACAGATTCGTATAAGCATGGAGACTACCTATTAAACATTATTCAATAAATATAAACTTGTTTAAATTTTGATAACGAGTAAAACATAAAAAATTCTTTTAATAAGCATTAATTGAATTGTTATTTTGTACCACTGTGCAGACAGTTTACGCGCTTGCCAACTGTCCCAACAACTGAGCCATGGCCAATTTTAAGTTTCTGTTGCTGTTGCTGCTGCTGCTGCTGCTGTTGCTGTTGCTGTTTCTGTTGCTGTTTTTATGTCCCAAAGGCCATGTCAATCTTTCATGAAGCTACCAAAACATTCAAATGGTACGCTCTCTGTTACCAAAATATTTTGACAACAAAAATAAAGTGAGAAGACAACACTTTCTAGCCGTAAATGCTTAGCTCACGTTGTGGCTTATCTTTTTTTTTTTTTTTTTGGCCAAAAATAAATAGAAGTTAAAGAAACAAAAAAAAAATAAAGAAAAAAAAAACCATTCAACAAGAAAACAGCAAAGGGTTAACGGTAACCGCTACAAAAATGAATAAACGCCGAGTGCGCCAAGTGCTATAAAGGGCGATGAAAGTGCGATTATGTATGTACATATATCTATATATACAGATATATCTAACACATACACATATATACATAAATATCTATTTATACACACATACATACACACATACATATTTCCTTTATTAATTTTTACTGGCATTTCTTCTTGATGATTGTAAGCCATTAAAATCAATGCTCAGCCAAAAAGAATCGGCCAAACATAAACACACACACACACAAACACACACACAAAAAAAGAGTCTACAATAGCCGTTCTTTGTTGTAGTTGTTGTGTATGTGTGTGCAAGCTGTTGTTGTTGTTGCTGTAGTTTTTGTTTTTGTTTTTGTTGTGGGTAAACAATATTAAATCTCAACACTCGTGCAGAGAAAGTTGGCTTTACGGCCAAAAGCCATAGTCTTTGCCCAGCCCCCAACCCATTTGCAATTCCCTTTTCCCTTGACTTTATTGTTGTTTCTGTTTTTGTTTTTTTTTTGTTTTTTTTGTGTATATTTTGTTACTTGCTGTTTTTTTTTTGGTTAAACAACTTTAGAGCCATGGGTTTTGCAGCTATTTTGGCCAAGATTCTTTCAACTAACAACTGTGGCAACTAACAAATGAAGCCGTTGACTGCTGTCAACAGACCCAGCTGTTATTATTGTTGTGTTCTTGTTGTCTCTGTGTGTGTGTGTGTGTGTGTGTTTTGTGTGTGTATTGTCGTATGTATATTTGATATGACCAGGTTCAAGGAAAGGTTTCCTTTTGGTCTACATCACGTTTGCAACATTCATTTCAATCAGCATGCGCGTTTGGCCCAAATGTACAAAATGTACATAAGCCGTGGGCCTAAAACATCAAAGGCAACTTGTGGAAAGAAACAGCAACAGCAACAGTTGCCCCTTTGGGTAAAGCCCCATATTTGGGTTTTGCTATTTTAAGACCCTTGACTAGGGCAAGCCTCAACAATTGACCACAAAGATCACATACACTCCAATCCTCGTGCATTGCCAATGTCCCCAGTTAAGGAACAATAGAATATAAATGCGAATAGAAATAGAAATGAAAATGGAAATGGAAATGGAAATAAGTGTGGAAGTCATCAGAAACTCAACAGAGCAACCCAAAAATAAATTAAATCAAAATCAACATGCTTAGCTTACAGTAGGCACTGGCTTTAAGGATAATAAATAATCATTCAAAATAAGTAATCAAATTAACTTTAAGTAAAAAGTTATTTGATATGAAAGTAAATGTGTATTGAAAACAAGTAAGAAAGCTGCAGAGTCAGGTGTACCCGACTATGAAAACCTCTTTGCTTCCATACACAGACATACACACCCATATATCCACTTAATTCTACACACACTTTAAGCTGTTTGGCGCGACTTTTAGGTTGCTATTTCTTGGTAGCTCTAGCTCTTATAGAGCGTTGTTATGTATTTATAATAATTTTTAGCCCCTTTGCCTTCTTGTAAAAAAGAGCAAAGCGGAGCTATTGGAAATGTGCAAAATCCAAAAGTATGTAACACATAGAAATAATCATCGGAGACCCTATAAAGTATATATATTCTGAATCAGGACGACAAGACGAGTTCATCTAGCCCTGTCCGTCTGTCTGTCCGTCCGTCTGTATGAACGCCTGTTTCTCAGAGACTATAAGAGCTAGAGCAACCAAATTTTAAACCTAGATTTATCATTTTCGTACGCTGTACAAGTTTGTTTTTGATTTTTCAATTTCCTCCCCTGACCCCTGCAATGCGAAAAAATCGATTATTAAGCACAATTTTCAACCGATCAAATTTATTTTTGGCACACATCATAATTAGACCAGTTTTGATCCATGTTGTGAATCTGGGTGCGATTGATCAAAAATCTCGGAAGTTATACATCATCAAAAGCGTTAATGGGCCCCGGGGGGGAATAGTAGTGCGCGCAAAATAAGAACTAGAGCAACGAAATTTGGACGTAGATTTGTTATGTTTGTACGCTATTCGAGTTTGTTTTTGATTTTCGAATTTCCTCCCCTGACCCCCGCAATTTGAAAAAATCGATTATAAGGTACAATTTTTAACCGATGAAATGTCTTTACCGCACACATATTGAGTAGACCATTTTTCATCTACGTTGCAAATTTCGTTAAAATTTAAGAATAAACACGGAAGTTATACAACATTAAGTACCGCGATATAGAGCGTGGGGGGCTAAAAGGTGCGCGCAATGGCTAAGTACGTGCAGAACTGTGTATGTATGAGTATGTGTGTGTATGGCTGTATAAGTAGGCAAAGGGGCTCTCGTAGTCGGGTACACTCGACTACAGACTTCTTACTTGTTTTTTGTTTAAATCATAGTTGGAAACATAAGAGTTCATACTGTAAAAAAAGAATTTGTATAAATTCATAAAATATATTATACTTTGTTAATTGAAACTTTAATTATGTGATTTTCTTCATAGTCAAAGCAATTAGTTGACATACTGTATACTGTATTTAAAGGCAAACTTTATCATTTATATTCAATTGATTGCATTTGTTTCGTGCAATATTTTATGATTTGAAAGAAATTGTTTTAAATGATTGCAAACCATCTTAAACGATTTTGTAAGAAATGCAAAAAATTCAATTTAAATTCGTATTTAACAATAGAAGCAAGAGAATTATGGTTAAATTTCCATTATTTATTATGAAGTATGAATTCGTTGTGTGGGTGTGTGGGTGTATGGAATGCATAGCAGAATATGGACAATGCTCGGCATTTATATGCAATAGTAGACACAATTTACTTAAATCTAATGATGTTTATTTAATTTACAGGTGACAAAAAAAAACTGTATCTATCAAGTTACGTTTTATCACAATTTTAAATGAATTTAAGCTGCGCAGGATATAACAAGATATTAACAGCAAACTGTGGGAACCTGTTCTGTCTTTCTCCCTCTTACTATCTTTTCTTATTGTCTATAGCAAGCAAAGCATTGACAGGAGGAGAGACAAGAGAATATTTCCATTGTTTTCCTTAGTCGGATGCTACTGTACTACACACAGCTTTCTTTAATTTTGTTTTGATTTGTTTTGATTTATTTTTTGTTGTTTGGTTTTGTTTTGTTTTCAATACAAAATCAAACTATATAAAATATGTCTTCGATCTGGAGAAATAGGCAATATCATAATTCCAATGACCGAATTGTTACTGTTCCGAAAAAGTTTAAGTCAAACCTATACAATTGTACTTTATTAAATTTATACTGAAATTATATATTTTTAATACAATAGTACGGATGAAATACTTTTCGGGCAAAATAAAACGAAGGTACATCGGTTAATGCAAAAAGTATATTCAAATATACAAGAGCGTGCCTCAACATAAACCGTAAGGTAAACCAAAGTAACCTTAACTCAAAACAGGAAAGCAATAGTCAATTATACATAGTGTGGCTATAACCAATTGGGAATCACAAGTGATTGCATTTTTTTTTTAATCTTTTTTATGTTGTCATTGCTTTATACGTCATATTTTACTCTACATTAGTTGACATTTCTTTCTTCCCTTTGCTTTTAAGAAAGTTCAAATGGGGAAGTTATTGGATTTGTGCAAATACAGGTAGAAATAATCATCTGAAACCCTATATAGTGTACATATTATTGATCGGGACGATTAGTTGAGTCGATCTAACTATGTCTGTCAGTTCGTCCATCTGTTCGTATGAATGCTTGTGTCTCAGAGACTATCGAGCTAGAGCAACAAAAATAGGGCAACCTAACAGCTTTAAGTGCGTGTAGAACTGTGTATATGTGGATATGTTTGTGTGTATGTGTATTTGGACAAAGGGGTTTTCGTAGTCGTGGACACCCAACTACACTTTTCTTACTTGTTAGCCCCTTTGCCTTTTTTGTAAAAAAAGAGCAAAGCGGAGCTATTGGAAATATGCAAAATCCAAAAGTATGTAACACATAGAAATAATCATCGGAGACCCCATAAAGTATATATATTCTGAATCAGGACGACAAGACGAGTTGATCTAGCCCTGTCCGTCTGTCTGTCCGTCCGTCCGTCCGTCCGTCCGTCCGCTCCGTCCGTCCGTCCGTCCGTCCGTATGAACGCCTGTTTCTCAGAGACTATAAGAGCTAGAGCAACCAAACTTAAAATCTAGATTCGTTATGTTCGTACGCTGTACAAGTTTGTTTTTGATTTTTGAATTTCCTCCCCTGACCCCCGCAAATCGAAAAAAACGATTATTAAGCACAATTTTCAACCGAGCAAATTTATATTTGGCACACATCATGTTTAGACCATTCTTGATCGATGTTGTAAATCTGGTGAAGATTGATCAAAAATCTCGGAAGTTATAGATCAGCAAAAGTGGCGTTTTGGGCCCCGGGGGGGTATAGTAGTGCGCGCAAAATAAGAGGTAGAGCAACGAAATTTGGAACGTATATTTGTTATGTTCGTACGCTATACGAGTTTGTTTTGGATTTTTCAATTTCCCCCCCTGACCCCCGCAATTTGAAAAAAACGATTATTAAGCACAATTTACAACCGATCAAATTTATTTTTGGCACACATCATAATTAGACCATTCTTGATCGATGTTGTAAATCTGGTGAAGATTGATCAAAAATCTCGGAAGTTATAGATCAGGAAAAGTGGCGTTATGGGCCCCGGGGGGGGTAATGTAGTGCGCGCAAAATAAGAGCTAGAGCAACGAAATTTGGAACGTAGATTTGTTATGTTTTTACGCTATACAAGTTTCTTTTGGATTATTCAATTTCCTTCCCTGACCCCCGCAATTTGAAAAAATCGATTTTCAGATACAATTTTTAACCGATCAAATTTCTTTTACGCACACATATTAAGTAGATCATTCTCCATCTACGTTGTAAATTTCGTTAGATTTGAACAATAAACACGGAAGTTATACAACATTAAGTACCGCGCTATGGAGCGTGGGGGCTAAAAGGTGCGCGCAATGGCTAAGTACGTGCAGAACTGTGTGTATGTATGAGTATGTGTGTGTATGGCTGTATATGTAGGCAAAGGGGCTCTCGTAGTCGGGTACACTCGACTACAGACTTCTTACTTGTTTTTACCTGAAAATGTCCGATGTACTTTTGGTAATTGTACAGAAAAAAAAACAATAAAAAAACATCAAAGCTCTTGGAATTTTTATGTTTTCATTGAAAATTTAGCATATTTATGTGTTTCAAACCTGGCAACACTTAGCCTATGCAACTAGGACTTTAGGCCTTTTACGAAAATGACGAACGTAGATTCCATATTTGGCTACTCTAGCAGCTAGTATTATAGGGATTACTTCAAATAAGAATCATATATATATTAATTAATATTAATATTATATATCAATAAAGAAGAAATTTATCAAACAAATGTAATAAATAAAATGCTCCTTCTATAGTTCAAAAATTATTTTCTTTTGGGAAGAAAACTCAGGAAAAAGCAAAACTCAACTCAACGAAGTTTATACGCAAATTAAAACATTTTTTCGTATCCATTTCTTCACCTTTTTGTGGGGAAGGTAACATTGGTATGAATTAATATCTAAGAAGAAAATATTTGCTTATTAAATATATATGGGCTACAGGCGTGTAGCTAAAGTGTTTATCTAAGCCACTACAAGAAGTGTTACAGCTTTTAATTATAAAAATTAGCATAGTATAAAGTAAAGTTGCAACATGACAAAAAGTAAATTATTTGTTGCATTTTTTTTAATAAGCAGTTCGATCCTTATTTATATAGTAAAATAAAGAAATATTTTCTCTTATGAAAATTATTGTCAAACTTTTTATAAAGCTTTAAACAATGATATTCGATATCTACTACTCTATAAAAAGAGCCTCTACTATGCTTTTGTTTGGAGTTTACAAAATTTTAATTGTTATTGATAACAGCTCTGCAGGCATTACCTGTTGGCGTTGCCATACTTTAAGTATTTGCACTTACTGTTAGTGCATAAATAACCTAAAATAATAACAAAACAAAGATGCTTAATATTTAATGATTATTTTTTTTTATTATTTAAAATTAATTGCATGCAATATTAATTAATCGAAATTGCTAACGGATTAGAATACTCGCGTCGACTTCCAACTGGGCAACAACATTCCCGCCGAGCAGCTGCAAATGCAAACTCGAAGCGTGGGAAACTGTTGCAATGGCCGTTGCTGCCACTTTATCTACATCCAATTGGAAGTGAGCAATGGTTAGCCGACTGCCCAATAGACTGTCAGCCATTGATTGGGACACCAGAAATAACTTTTTATGTTATGTAAATATACATAATATGTATATATATAGATATGGTATGTATAGTATTATACATACTATGTATAGTATGTATTGAATGAATGGTATGTATAGTATGTATAGTCTGTATAGTATGTATAGTATGTATAGTATGTATAGTATGTATAGTATGTATATTATGTATAGTATGTATAGTATGTATAGTATGTATAGTATGTACAGTATGTACAGTATGTATAGTATGTATAGTATGTATAATATGTATAGTATGTATAGTATGTATAGTAGTATAGTATGTATAGTATGTATAGTATGTATAGTATGTATAGTATGTATATTATGTATAGTATGTATAGTATGTATAGTATGTATAGTATGTACAGTATGTACAGTATGTATAGTATGTATAGTATGTATAGTATGTATAATATGTATAGTATGTATAGTATGTATAGTATGTATAGTATGTACAGTATGTACAGTATGTATAGTATGTATAGTATGTATAATATGTATAGTATGTATAGTATGTATAGTAGTATAGTATGTATAGTATGTATAATATGTATAGTATGTATAGTATGTATAGTATGTATAGTATGTACAGTATGTACAGTATGTACAGTATGTATAGTATGTATAGTATGTATAGTATGTATAGTATGTATAGTATGTATAGTATGTATAGTATGTATAGTATGTATAGTATGTATAGTATGTATAGTATGTATAGTATGTATAGTATGTATAGTATGTATAGTATGTATAGTATGTATGGTATGTATAGTATGTATAGTATGTATAGTATGTATAGTATGTATAGTATGTATAGTATGTATAGTATGTATAGTATGTATAGTATGTATAGTATGTATAGTATGTATAGTATGTATAGTATGTATAGTATGTATGGTATGTATAGTATGTATAGTATGTATAGTATGTATAGTATGTATAGTATGTGTAGTATGTATAGTATGTATAGTATGTGTAGTATGTATAGTATGTACAGTATGTATAGTATGTATAGTATTTTAGTATGTATAGTATGTTTAGTATGTATAGTATGTATAGTATGTATAGTATGTATAGTATATATAGTTTGTATATTATGTATAGTAAAGTGTGCTTATTGGGCCAGAAAACTGTTTGGCATTGTGTTGCCAATAAACGTACCGTTATATTTTGCAATTAAACTGTTTTCCAAGCAACTGTACTTAACAGAAGTGGCTTATACTCAGACACAGGCAGAACCACAAGTGTGTGTGTATTTATGTAAATATATAATATGTTTCTATATCTACATAAAAGCCAATCTAACGCACACATAACCTCAAACCGCATGCTAAGGTGCATATGCTTATATTAGCTTGTATATATGTGCTTATATGTGTGTTTATAAGTGTATTGGTGCGTGCATTTGGCAGTCTCATAAACACTTGTACAACTGCTGTTGTTGTTTTTGTTGCTATTGCTGTTGCTGTTGTTATGGTTTTGTTGTTAGTGCGGCTTTTGCTTGAAACACTTGCTTATTGCAAAGTTAGTTGGTTGCCGAAAAACAAAAGTTATAACGGAATGCTTCTACAACAGAATCACGTCCACCCACCGCCCACCTCGCACCTTCTATCTCTCAGCATTTACTTCAATAAGTAGTCGTATTTCCCTCACCTTGCCACACAGCTTGCAATGGCAGACAACGGACTGCCCATAAATATGCCGAAGCTTTGACTACGAACAGGTTTACGTTCACCAACTCAATGCCCCGCTTCACCCGCTTCACCAGCATATCCACCGCCATCTCCAGTAACCATCGCATATTTATAGTGCGCATTGTTTTTCGGGTTGCCGGCTGCCAGTTGCCATTTAGACCGTGTACACCGACCGCACTTATAAGAAATAAATATAGAAAATACGCGACGGTAGTACTTAGAACCGTTTGCCACCACCAACCATCACCACACACAGACACCACTAAACCCACTAACACCACTACGTAAGCCAGCAGTTACAGTTACTCTGTTACTGTAGTGCGCCTAAGTGGAAACACTTCAAAGATCTTCTATCAGTTCTTTCCTCAAGAGCAACTTAATGCGCCCCAACGATATAAATGAAAATAACTACAAGTTACGATTATTTTAGTAATTGTTTTTGTCAACTCACTTGAATGTGACTATATGGCATTTATTAGGGCATAAGAGCTACTGCCTAACAGTAAACTAGAGCTACTTAAAATTCAATTAAAACCACATTAAATAAAAACCAAAATTTCAATATATTTCACAACAGAAACTACTTGCAACAAAGTGTTTAAGATTTAATTATAATTTTATTTTTAATATATATTATTAACAATCAATTGAAAATCTCGTTTTATACTCAAAAGTATCTCAAAATAATTAATAATTTCAATTAAATAGTAATAATATATAGCAACAACACTTATGACTTAACTTGTTAAATACTAATTTGGTCTAAAAAATAAATATACTGCATTAGTTTTTAGTACATTTATGCCAAATGTGAGTAAGCTAAACATAGGCCGCAGTCGATTAAACAATGGAAGTAATCACTATACAAATAGGCATAAGTAAAGAAATCTCAATTGCAGGCAAAATACAAACATGTCTTAGGCGAGTTATTTTAACTATTTTATTCCCTTTATCTATGTGTTTAATGCCCTATCTAAGTTCTGCATAGCTCATTATTTATTTGAAACATTTTTGTAATGATGACTTACAGTAAATGTTGTAAGAGCTGTTTTAAAAATTTAGATTTCAATTTTAAAACTTGCCTTAGACCTGCTATATGATATATGATATACCAAAGTGTTTAACCTTAAATTTTGCGCAAACTTACAGACAGACAGACTGAACTGAACTATACACTCTAATTAGGTTTTTATATACTAAATGTCATTGACGATGTTTTCCTTTGTTTTATAAATATATATAAAAATTTTATCATTTGTATTATACCTTTTTATCCATTATTATTATATTATCGGATTATAGATTGATAATAATGCAATATAACTTTCTATATTTGATGTTGTTTTTAGTGCATTTTCCAAATAATTTTCAGTTGCAAAGAAACATAAACTTCTTAACAGTATTTGTAAGTTATCCTCTTGTAGTAACTTTATCCCATTATACTAAGCAAATAAGGTTTTATGATCCTTGAGTTAGACTATTCAGAATATATAAATCATTTTTTTTTGACCTATAAAAAACATAGGTATCTGACAGATTGCTATGAATTTTTGTTCAAAGCTAAACTATATATAATTTGTTTATTAAGATTTATTTATTATTTGCTTGTAACTCTTTTGGCTTGTTCCATATGGCTTCAAGGTCTATAGACAGCTAAATCAGTTAACGATTTATGGAAGGGGTGTTGCCATTTATTAGTTTTCATTGTTGTTGCTGGTATTGTATAATATTTACTTTTTGCTCGATATATAATTATCATAGTGTTACTTGGTGTTATGTCGACAAATGGAAGATACAGTGGGCGTAGATTTCAAGCAGCTGCTTTAATATCAAGTGTGTGGCACCAAAAAAAGTTGTCAGGGTTTAAGCCACTCCACAGACCATTTAAAGCCAACTTTTGCGCCTGCGTCAATTACATCAATTCAATGAAGGCGTTGACTGCCAACTGATGCTCTTAATGGGGCATTGAATTGTGTTTATATATTTTTTTTTATTTTTAACCTCTTTGCCTTTTGAAAAAAGATAAAAAGGGAGCTAATGGAAATGTGCAAAATCGAAAAGTATATAACAGGTAAAAATAATAATCTGAGACTCCATACATTATATATATTCTTAATCATTTTGGGAAAATGTGATATTTTGTAATGAGAACAAAATCATGCAGTTCTATAACGATGGGCCCCCATTAACAGTTCTGGAAAACAATTATTTAATCCCAACGCTTGGTGCTGCCTATCTTTCAAGAAAGTAGGAAAGTGTTGCTAAATTTAGATTTGGCTGTAATTTTAAATTCTACCGGGATATTGATCCGAAACATAAAGCCCACATGGTTCGCATGTGGCTGATATTTAACTGCAAAAAGACTCAAATCCCATCGATAATTTATGGGGGTTCCTTAAAAGACTAGTGGCTAAAAGGCGTCCCAAAACTGAAAATGAGATAATAAAAATTGTTGAGAAAGAATGGCTCCAGTTATACAAATATTATAATTTTATAAATCAAATTTTTTTAATAAAAGATCGTCTGGATATTATTATCTCAACAAATGGTGGTCAACACCATAGCATCAATTTTGGTTCAATATTGGCCCATAAATAACAAAACTACCAAACGTCAAAACAATTATTTGACAGAAAAGTTCAAAAGAAGTGGCGTTTTATTTGTTGTTTTTTTAAGTATTTATAAAAATTTTGAATTTTTTTTTTGTTAAAATCATAGTTGAAAACATAAGAGTTCATACCGTAAAAAAAGAATTTGTATAAATTCATAAGATATATTATATTTTGTTAATTGTAACTTTAATTATGTGATTTTCTTCATAGTCAAAGCAATTAGTTGACATACTGTATTTAAAGGCAAACTTTATCATTTATATACAATTGATTGCATTTGTTTCGTGCAATATTTTATGATTTGAAAGAAATTGTTTTAAATGATTGCAAACCATTTTAAAGGATTTTGTAAGAAATGCAAAAAATTCAATTTAAATTCGTATTTAACAATAGAAGCAAGAGAATTATGGTTAAATTTCCATTATTTATTATGAATTTGTTGTGTGGGTGTGTGGGTGTATTGGAATGCATAGCAGAATATGGACAATGCTCGGCATTTATATGCAATAGTAGACACAATTTACTTAAATCTAATGATGTTTATTTAATTTACAGGTGACAAAAAAAACTGTATCAAGTTACGTTTTATCACAATTTGAAATGAATTTAAGCTGCGCAGGATATAGCAAGATATTAACAGCAAACTGTGGGAACCTGTTCTGTCTTTCTCCCTCTTACTATATTCTCTTACAAGCAAAGCGTTGACAGGAGGAGACAAGAGAATATTTCCATTGTTTTCCTTAGTCGGATACTACTGTACTACACACAGCTTTCTTTAATTTTGTTTTGATTTATTTTTTGTTGTTTGGTTTTGTTTTGTTTTCAATACAAAATCAAACTATATAAAATATGTCTTCGATCTGGAGAAATAGGCAATATCATAATTCCAATGACCGAATTGTTACTGTTCCGAAAAAGTTTAAGTCAAACCTATACAATTGTACTTTATTAAATTTATACTGAAATTATATATTTTTAATACAATAGTACGGATGAAATACTTTTCGGGCAAAATAAAACGAAGGTACATCGGTTAATGCAAAAAGTATATTCAAATATACAAGAGCGTGCCTCAACATAAACCGTAAGGTAAACCAAAGTAACCTTAACTCAAAACAGGAAAGCAATAGTCAATTATACATAGTGTGGCTATAACCAATTGGGAATCACAAGTGATTGCATTTTTTTTTTAATCTTTTTTATGTTGTCATTGCTTTATACGTCATATTTTACTCTACATTTGTTGACATTTCTTTCTTCCCTTTGCTTTTAAGAAAGTTAAAATGGGGAAGTTATTGGATTTGTGCAAATACAGGTAGAAATAATTATCTGAAACCCTATATAGTGTACATATTATTGATCGGGACGATTAGCTGAGTCGATCTAACTATGTCTGTCAGTTCTTCCATCTGTTCGTATGAATGCTTGTGTCTCAGAGACTATCGAGCTAGAGCAACAAAAATAGGGCAACCTAACAGCTTTAAGTGCGTGTAGAACTGTGTATATGTGGATATGTGTGTGTGTATGTGGACAAAGGGGTTTTCGTAGT
>JBAMBS010002637.1:0-62504 GCA_037044455.1 Zygothrica quintamaculata | reverse complement strand
CTTTGCTCTTTTTTACAAAAAGGCAAAGGGGCAAAAAAAAGAACACAACAATACAACTGTAGTTGTGAAGTTGTGAGAGAGTGTGTAGATTAAACGGAATTAAGAATAAGATGTGAAATAAAAATTCCGAAAAAAGATTCAAAAAACTTGATTCATTACACAGATAGATTTGTTCATGTTTATCACTTGGTGATCACTGGTTCCTGAGCTTGTACAGCTCAGCTGCTAGGCAACCGCCTAGTCAGTAGGAAGTCCAGGTATCGAGGGATCCAACGTACGAAAAAGTTTGTTGTTAAAAAAAGTTTATATTTATAAATATAAATATAAATGTATATATAAATTCGTGGGTAGTTTATTGAAAAGTTAGTTGCAACAATACATGTGTCGTTTAAGCTGTGAGATGATATGTAAAACGAAATAAACAGAAACAAGTAAGAAGTCTGTAGTCGAGTGTACCCGACTACGGGAGCCCATTTGCCTACATATACAGCCATACACACACATACTCATACATACACACAGTTCTGCACGTACTTAGCCATTGCGCGCACCTTTTAGCCCCCCACGCTCTATAGCGCGGTACTTAATGTTGTATAACTTCCGTGTTTATTGTTTAATTTTAACGAAACTCACAACGTAGATTAAAAATGGTCTACTTAATATGTGTGCGAGAAAAAAAATTTGATCTGTTAAAAATTGTACATTATAAACTATTTTTTCAAATTGCGGGGGTCAGGGAAGGAAATTCGAAAATCTAAAACAACTCGTATAGCGTACAAACATAACAAATCTACGTTCCAAATTTCGTTGCTCTAGCTCTTATTTTGCGCGCACTACTATACCCCCCGGGGCCCATAACGCCACTTTTGATTATGTATAACTTCCGAGATTTTTGATCAATCTTACCCAGATTCACAACATGGATCAAGAGTGGTTTAATTATAATGTGTACAAAAAATAAATTTGATCGGTTGAAAATTGTGCTTAATAATCGATTTTTTTTCGAATTGCGGGGGTCAGGGGAGGAAATTCAAAAATCAAAAACAAACTTGTATAGCGTACGAAAATAACAAATCTAGGTTATAAATTTGGTTGCTCTACCTCTTATAGTCTCTGAGAAACAGACGTTCATACGGACGGACGGACAGACGGACAGACGGACAGGGCTAGATCAACTCGTCTTGTCGTCCTGATTCAGAATATATATACTTTTTGGGGTCTCCGATGATTATTTCTATGTGTTACATACTTTTGGATTTTGCACATTTCCAATAGCTCAGCTTTGCTTCTTTTTTACAAAAAGGCAAAGGCGCTAAATATTTGGAAATACACAAACATTTTTGTTTATGTTGGCCACCAGTCGATCACTGGTTAGGCAAACGCCTAGTTAACAGTAAATTATATTCTATAACAAGTAATAAATTATATACAAATACGAAATTTGTAGTCGAGAGTACCGGACTACGAAAACCGCTTTGCCTACTTACACAGACATACACATACACACATATATACTTGCACACTGCGCACGACTTTTAACCCCCCGCGCTGTATTGCACAATACCTAATGCTGTATAAATTCCCCTTTCCCTTTAAAAAATGTATAAAACGGAGCTAATGTAAAATTGAGAATTATGTAATAGATAGAAATAATCATATGAGAGCCCATAAGGTATGTGTATTCTTGGCCAGGATGACAAGACTGTCTGTATGTCTGTATGAACGCTTGTTTGTTAGTGACTATAAGAGCTAGAGCAATCAAAAAACTATATTCGTTATTTTCGTACGCTATACGACTTGTCTTAGTCTTTTGAATTTCCTCTCCTAAGCCCCGCAATTTGAAAAATAAGAATCTTAACCAGAATTTTAAGCCGATTGAATTTCAAAATATTTTAGACCATTCTTGATCTACACTAAGTATCGTTCTATAGAGCGCGAGATCGAAATGGCTTAAAGTGTGTATATGTGTGTGTGTATGCCTGTGTATGTAGCCTAATGAGCTCTCATAGTCGGAGATTTTTACTTGGTTTTAATTAATTTCTTTATTTTTATTAAACTTTTATATTAAAATTAATTCTAAATAAATTTTTTTTATTTTTTGTTACATATAAAATTTATGAGGACGCCGTCTAGCTTTTCTAGAAAGAACGTTATGACGCCATTGTGGTGTCAAATGAAAAATAAAAAAAAAAATAGTAAAAATATAAATAGAAAGCGCTGTCGGTACCTGGTAAGAAGAAAAAATAAAGAGTGCGCAGAGCGCAGAAAATGCTAAGCGCGGGCTTTGTTTAAGAGTCATTTTGTGGTCTGCTTTGTCTCAGCCACGATTCTACCTTGTGTGGTGGATTGCGTCTAGGATTGGCTTGGCGTGGTGTTGAGACCAAGAGCAAGTACATGGCTCCGCCCAACACAAATTCTGCTTTTCTTTATTCAGCTCTAAACTTTTTCCTGCCGCAAACAAAAATTTTTGCGAAACGTTGCCTTTGCGCACAAGTTCTTTAACTTCATTTACACTTGAATTCGCCGTTCCTTCTCAATGCGTGAATATTTTTGCACTTTTTCTCAACATGTAACACGTATATTTGTATATCTATCTCAAAGCTGTCAGTAGCATGCTTGCTTTTCTAAATACACACACAAGGAATATATACTTGTATTTACATACTTACTTCCATATAAATTTATGGTTGTTCATTTGTATATACTTTTCTGACTCAAAGACGGAGCTTTTCGAAAGAAAATCATTGGTGTTGCTTTTGCTGCGAGTGGGTCGAGTTTGGTGTTGCAACTAATTGTAGAGGAATGGGTAGTGCTTTAAAGCCTGGGGAAAAGGGTGGCAGATGACGAAAAATGGAAGGGGTTCGCTCCACCAAATATCAGTATAGCGTGGCAACTGCTGTACTTTGAACTGGGGAGGAGTGGGGCATTGGCAAACCAAGTTTTGAAAAAAGTACAGCTGCTTACAGAAATACACAAAAGTCTACTTAACTACCGAGCTTTAATGCTAAACAAAAATAGAAAAGCAAACATCAAATATGGAACCTAAAATATATTAGAAGAGATGGATATAGCTTGTCAAAATATGTCTGAAATGTTTTATTCCTTGTTTTATTAATTATAATTGATAAATTTCATTTTTTATATTCTTTTTTCGGGAAATATACAATACAATAATACTATAACTAATGTGAATGACTGGTGTTTCTGGCCTTATACCATACTTAGCATTTAAAACTTAGACATATAGTATTTTTAGCCCCTTTGCCTTTCTGTAAAAAAAGAGCAAAGCGGAGCTATTGGAAATGTGCAAAATCCAAAAGTATGTAACACATAGAAATAATCATCGGAGACCCCATAGAGTATATATATTCTGAATCAGGACGACAAGATGAGTTCATCTAGCCCTGTCCGTCTGTCTGTCTGTCCGTCTGTCCGTCTGACCGTCTGTCCGTCTGTTCGTTATGTTCGTAGGTTATACGAGTTTATTTTTGATTTTTGAATTTCCTTCCCTGACCTCCGCCAATCAAAAAAAACGATTATTAAGCATAATTTCCAACCGATCAAATTTATTTTTGGTACACATCATAATTAGACCATTCTTGATCGATGTTGTAAGTCTGGGTAAGATTGATCAAAAATCTCGGAAGTTATAGATCATCAAAAGTAGCGTTATGGGCTCCGGGGGGTATAGTAGTGCGCGCAAAATAAGAGCTAGAGCAACGAAATTTGGAACGTAGATTTGTTATGTTCGTACGCTATACAAGTTTGTTTTTGAAATTTAAATTTCCTCCCCTGACCCCCGCAAATCCAAAAAAACGATTATAAGGTACAATTTTTAACCGATCAAATTTCTTTTTCGCACACATATTAAGTAGACCATTCTTCATCTACGCTGTGAGTTTCGTTAAAATTGAACGAAAAACACGGAAGTTATACAACAATAAGTACCGCGCTATAGAGCGTGGGGGGCTAAAAGGCGCGCGCAATGGCCAAGTACGTGCAGAACTGTGTGTATGTATGAGTATGTGTGTGTATGGCTGTACATGTAGGCAAAGGGGCTCTCGTAGTCGGGTACACTCGACTACAGACTTCTTACTTGTTATTATTATATATTTTAAATAATAAATACGGATATTCAACAAAAACTGTCTGTTCGTGCGACTGTCTATCCGACTGTCTGTCTCTCTGGCCTTAAGAACGCCTGTTTCTCAAGGTCTTTAAGAGTAAGAGCATCCAAAATTGAATTCTAGATTCGCTATTTTCGTACATTTTTAGATTTTTGTTTAAGATTTTTGGATTTCTTTTCCTGGGCCCCGCAATACGAAAAAAAAGCAATTATTAGGCACGATTTACAACCGATAAAACATCTTTTTTGCACACATAATAAATAGACTATTGTTGATCTACAATGTGAATTTTGTTACGATTGGAAAAAAAAACACGGAAGTTAATCAACATTAAGTATCGCGTTATAGAATGCGGAAATGGCTTAGAGTGTAGAACTGTGTGTATGTGAGCGTATATGTGTGTATAGTTGTGTCTATAAAAGGGGCTGTCGTAGTCGGTTACACTCGGCTACAGATTTCTTACTTGTTCTCTCTATATTTCTAGGGTACTATCGTTACCAGCGTCTCTTAAAAATGTGGTTGTACCTTGTCACAAACAATTCTCGATGGCAACAGACTGTACCTTTAAACTTAAATCCCTTTTTTAATTAGTTTTTTATGTCCGTTATATATAAATAGATGTGTGTTTATATACATAAACACAGCCACAGACATACATATGTGCGTTGCTTTGCTTCTTTATAAATGTATTTTTGTTTGTATGTAAAACATTATCCTTTTCTTATCCCCAAAGCCTGCGTTTTTCAAAAGTTCCTTTGCCTTTTCTGTGGTTCTGCTGCTTTTGCCGCTGTTGCTGTGCCTTCAGATCTCGGAATTATATGAGGGCTCCTTTTGCGCTCCTTTTCGCACTCGATGGAAGAGATGAATAGCGCTGGTTCAGCCCCCGCCAGGACACGACACGATGAGTACGCCTCCGATGGCTTCCATACCACTACTTTTCATTCCCTTTCTTTCCTTTCGTCTTCGGAATCGTTCTTATACTCATTCCCATAAATTTTAATTCCCCAGTTATAATCTAACACCCCCATTTAGTCGCCGGCACCGTCATCGTTATCGTTTCGTAGTCGTCGTCGTCACCGTCGCCGTTGTCGTTGCTGTCGCAGTTCCCATCACAGTCTTTGTCTCTCCGTATTCTTCACAGCTTCACATCGCCCATTTTCCTTTTGCCATTTTGAAACTTAAGCCGCCACTTGAGTGGGCTGTGTTTCATTAAAAACAACACATACAGGACATGCACAATATATACATAATATACATAAAAATATATATAGTACATACACACACATACACAATTATAAAAACATGCACATATATAAAAACAGAATCTAGAATGGTGAAAAAGTACAAGAAAAAAACTTCACAACTGCCTGAGAAATTAAAGAAAACTTGCTCAAAAATATGCAACAAAAAATTCATTTATGGTATTTGTGGTGTGGGGTAGTATGGTGTGATGTGGTAAATTGGGTGGCATTATCCTCATTTTCCTTTGAATTTTATGGGCGTGTACTCCTAATGTGTGTTTTATGTATGTGCTTTTGTTTAAGTCCTGTGACTATTTTAGTCTTTGCGCGAAAATGCTGTTGTTTGTGGCTGATACATGTGCATATACCCTTTAAAAAAATAATTATTTTTTCATGACTTTCTGCCAATTTAAGTTTTAATTAAAACTTAAAACTTAAATTAAAATTTAAAATTTAAATTTAAATATAATTATATATTTTTAATCTTTAACTTTAATTATATTTCAATTTTGTACCAAAATTTTTGGTCGACTGCTCATAGTTGACATTAAAATAAATAAATAAATAAATAAATTTATTACCTTTAGCTCAACAGGTTAAAATAGTAATTTGATAACGTATATTCTTGATCAGGACGGCTAACCGAATCGATCTAGCCCTGTCCGTTTGCTGTCCGTATGAGCGCCTATTTCTCAGAGACTGTAAAAGCTAGAGCAACCAAATTTGGAATATGGCTTCCTTTTTTTCGTACACTAGAAAAGTTTATTTTTGATTGTTGAATTTTCTCCCCGAACTCCGCAGTACGAAAAACACAATTATTGAGAACAATTTTCAAATGATCGACTTTCCTTTTTTCAAATATAATAATAAGACTATTATTGATCAAAGTTGTGAATTTCGTTAACTGAATTGAAAACACGGAAGCTATTTAACATTTAGAATCGCGTTTTGGAACGCCGGGGGATAAAAAACGCTACCAACAGCTGAAAGTACATTTAGAACTGTGAGTATGTGTATTGCAGTGTATGTGGAAAAGTGGTTCTTGTAGTCGGGTTCAGCCAACGACAGCTCTTTGCGTTTGTGCAAAATAGAAAAGTATGTAACAGATATAAAAAGTATCTGAGACTATAAATATTTTTGATCAGAACGACTAGCTGAATCGATCTAGCGAGCTCCATCTGTCCGTCCATCAGTAAGCACGCCTGTTTCTCAGAGACTATAAGAGGTAGAGCAACCAAATTTTAAACTAAGATTCGTTATTTTCGTACGCTATACGAGCTTGCTTTAGATTTTTAAATTTCCTTTCCTGACCCCCGCAATTTGAAAAACGATTATTAAGCACAATTTTGAACCGAACAAATTTCTTTTTGGCATACATCATAATTAGACCATTCTTGATCCATGATCAGGGTAAGATTGATCTAAATACTCGGAACTTATACATCATCAAAAGTGGTGCTATTGGGCCCGGGGGGTATAGTAGTGCGCGCAAAATATGAGCTACAGCAACGAAATTTGGAATCTGGATTTGCTATGTTCGTACGCTATACAAGTTTGTTTCAGATTTTCGCATTTCCTTCCCTGACAATTCGAAAAAATCGATTATAAGACACAACTTTCAACCGATCAAATTTCATTTTGATACTCATATTAATTAGACCATTCGTAATCTACGTTGTAAACGAAGTTAAGATTGAACAATAACCACGGAAGTTATAAACCATTAAGTATCGCGCTATAGAGAGAGGGGTATAAAAGGCGCGCTTATTTTCCAAGTAAGTGCAGAGCTGTGTGTATGTAAGAGTATGTGTGTGTATGGCTGTATATGTAGGCAAAGGGGTTCTCGTAGTCGGGTACACCCGACTACAGATTTCTTAGTTGTTATTATTAAGCACAATTATCAACCTATCAAATTTATTTTAAGCACACATAATAATTGGATCATTCTTGATCTATATTGTTCATTCAGCTTGAACAAAGAACACGGAAGTTATACAACATTAAGTATCCTGTTATGGTGCGCGGGGCTTTTCTTTAAAGCTTACAAATAAATAAATGATAATTTTACTTAAAATAGTTTAGAATAAATAGGAACTTATTGATTGTAAGATGAGTTGTTGTTTTTGATAGCGTTGAATGTGGTGTTGGTGGTGGTATTATTTAAGTTATATAAAAATGGCTGCTATATATGCGTTACGAGGGTTTCATTCTGAGGGGTAGGTTTTAAGCATTTTTAGGGCTGTTACAACAATCTGAAAAAAAATTAAAATAAGGCATAAAATGTTATTTAAAATTTCAATTTTTAACTGCAAAAGCAACCCTATATATATATATATATATATATATATATATATATATATATATATATATAATATACCCATTAAATGTTAAAATACAAAACTGTACAACGTTTTTTTACAAAAAAAAAAACGAAAAAAACCTATATTTTCAGCTACACTAGCAAGATTTTGAAGAACATGTTTACTACCATAGTAATCAGAAATATAATTGAATTAACGAATTCCAAAAATAAGAGCAATCCGTATTTAGATAATTATGGCGTGAAAACACCTCCTTTAAGTTTTTTCAAAATATTGCTGACATAACACAGTTTATTAGGATTTTTGGTTCAGCTTTACATTTATTAATTAGCCCCTTTGCCTTTTTGTAAAAAAGAAGCAAAGCGGAGCTATTGGAAATGTGCAAAATCCAAAAGTATGTAACACATAGAAATAATCATCGGAGAACCCATAAAGTTTATATATTCTGAATCAGGACGACAAGACGAGTTCATCTAGCCCTGTCCGTCTGTCTGTCTGTCCGTCTGTATGAACGCCTGTTTCTCAGAGACTATAGGAGCTAGAGCAACCAAACTTGAAATCTAGATTCGTTATGTTCGTAGGTTATACGAGTTTGTTTTTGATTTTTGAATTTTCTCCCCTGACCTCCGCAAATCGAAAAAAACGATTTTTAATCACAATTTTCAACCGATCAAATTTAGTTTTGGTACACATCAAAATTAGACCATTCTTGATCGATGTTATGAATCTGGGTAAGATCGATTAAAAATCTTGGAAGTTATAGATTATCAAAAGTGGCGTTTTGGGCCCCGGGAGGGTATAGTAGTGCACGCAAAATAAGAGCTAGAGCAACGAAATTAGGAACGTAAATTTGTTATGTTTGTACGCTATACGAGTTTGTTTTAGATTTTCGAATTTCCTTCCCTGACCCCCGCAATTTCAAAAAATCGATTATAACGTACAATTTTTTACCGATCAAATTTCTTTTTCGCACACATATTAAGTAGACAACTCTTCATTTACGTTGTGAATTTTGTTAAAATTGAACAATAAACACGGAAGTTATACAACATTAAGTACCGCGCTATAGAGCGTGGGGGGCTAAAAGGTGCGCGCAATGGCTAAGTACGTGCAGAACTGTGTGTATGTATGAGTATGTGTGTGTATGGCTGTATATGTAGGCAAAGGGGCTCTCGTAGTCGGGTACACTCGACTACAGACTTCTTACTTGTTTATATATGTATATGAATGTAGTAATAATATTTAACTTTTCCCGTGTGCAAATAGTTTTATTAGGGTTTGGTGTGGTGCCTACTACGTAGTTTTGTTTATTCGTCCAATTCTTAAAAACAATAATTACAAGAAACTGTTTAAATAAATGTTTACAAATAACTAATCAATTCGATTAAACATATTCGATTAAAATAAATTCCGATTAAAAAGAAAAATATATTTTTATTACACAACTATTTACACCCACAAAATGTAAGGTTTTGCGTGAGACATTAGTCTTCTTAATCAAGATAATATTATAGTGTGTCGGATGATAATTTCTAATTCTGCAAACTTTTGATTTTGCACAATCCTACGAGAACCCCTTTGCCTAAATTTGCAGACGTACACCCACATACATAGTTCTACACGCACAGTAAGCTGTTGCGTTCGCCTTTTACCCCGCCGCGCTCCATAACACGATATTTAATATTGAATAGCTTCCGTGTTTTTATTCAATCTTAACAAAATTCACATTGTAGATAAAAATTGTTCTAGGTAAAAAAAAAATCCGATTTATGAAGTATCAGATAATTATTTCTACCAGTTATAGACTATTGTGTATTTCACTAATCCTTTAACTCCCTTTTTAGCCCCTTTGACAAAAAAAAGAGCAAAGCGGAGCTAATGGAAATGTGCAAAATCCAAAAGTATGTAACACATAGTAATAATCATCGGAGACTCCATAAAGTTTATATGTTCTTGATCAGAAAGACAAGACAAGTCGATCTAGCCCCGTCTGTCCGTCCGTCCTTCCGTCTGTCCGTCCATTCGTCCGACTTTATTAACGCCTGTTACTCAGAGACTCTAAAGGCTAGAGCATCCAAATTTTAAAACTAGATTCGTTATTTTCGTACGCTATACGAGTTTGTTTTAGATTTTTGAATTTCTTCCCCCGACCCCCGCAATTCAAAAATAAGGATTATTAAGCACAATTTTCAACCGATCGAATTTTTTTTTGGTACATTTCATAATTAGAAATGTGCAAAATCCAAAAGTATGTAACACATAGAAATAATCATCGGAGACCCCATAAAGTATATATATTCTGAATCAGGACGACAAGAGGAGTTGATCTAGCCATGTCCGTCTGTCCGTCCGTCCGTCTGTCCGTCCGTCCGTCTGTATGAACGTCTGTTTCTCGGGACTATAAGACCTAGAGCAATGAAATTTTAAACCTAGATTTGTTATTTTCGTACGCTATACAGGTTTGTTTTTGATTTTTCAATTTCCTCCCCTGACCCCCGCAATCCGAAAAAAACGATTAGTAAGCACAATTTTCAACCGATCAAATTTATTTTTTGTACACATTATAATAAAACCACTCTTGGTCCATGTTGTGAATCTGGGTAAGATTGATAAAAAAAACCTCGGAAGTTATACATAATCAAAAGTGGCGTTATGGGACCCGGGGGGTATAGTAGTGCGCGCAAAATAAGAGCTAGAGCAACGAAATTTGGAACGTAGATTTGTTATGTTCGTACGCTGTTCGAGTTTGTTTTACATATTTGAATTTCCTCTCTGACCCCCGCAATTTGAAAAATAAGGTACGATTATAAGGTACAATTTTTAACCGATCAAATTTCTTTCTCGCACACATATTAAGTTGACCATTCTTCATCTACGTTGTGAATTTCGTTAAAATTGAACAATAAACACGGAAGTTATACAACATTAAGTACCGTGCTATAGTGCGTGGGGGTCTGAAAGATGCGCGCAATGGCTAAGTATGTGTATGTATGAGTATTTGTGTGTATGGCTGTATATGCAGGCAAAGGGGCTCTCGTAGTCGGGTACACTCGACTACAGACTTCTTACTTGTTTTTTTTTTGAATACATAATAAATAGCCCATTGATCTACGCTGTGAATTTTTTTAAGATTGAACAATAAACACATAATTTATATAACATTGAGTATCTTGGAATAGAGCGGGGGATAAAGTACGTGTATAACTGTATGTATGTGCGATCCATGATACTTAATAATGAATAACTTCCGTATTTTTTGTTCAATCTTAACGAAATTAACAACGTAGGTTAAAAATTGTCAAATTATTAATGTGTGCCACAAAGAAATTTTATAGGTTGTAAATTGTGCTTAATAATCGTTTTTTTTAGTGTGCGGTCGTCAGGGGAGGACATTCAAAAATCTAAAACAAACTTGGCTACCGAATCTATATTGAAAATTTGGTCTTATAGTCTCTGAGAAACATGGTTTCGTATCAGCTACGATCCTGATCAATAATATATATACTTTATGGGATCTCAGATGATCATTTCTATCTGTTTCATATTGTTCTATTTTGCACATTTCTCTTTTAGTCTTTTTTTAAAAGCAAAAGGTTAAAAATGATAATCCACTTGATCTTGTTCGGATGCAAAACATAGAACTGAGCCACAACATACCGTCTCAGATGATTCTCAAAAGACAAGTTCCAATTACAATATTTAATTATTGTGGATTATTAGATACCATTTCTAATATAGTATAATGCACTAGAGCTAAAAAAAATATATATATGTGTTTGTATATGTGTGTGTTCCTTTGAAATTAACCATGCAGATGTCCAGCTAACGCTTATCCCCCGACTAGTAGAACAACTTCTAACCAGTCTCATGTTACACAAACACAAAAAATATGTAAATTTTCAAATCAAAGTTAAAAAAAAAACTGTAAAAATTGGAATAAATATCTACATTATCACAGAAAAAAAGGGTTGCTGAAATTTTCTAACAAAAAAACCTAAAAATTATAATATGAAGTTAGAAATATATAATTCAAACGTGTGCAATAACAGCGGCTGCGTATCTGATTTTGGACTTAAGGGCATAGCTACAGTATATGGAGCGTATTGCTGAGAAACAAGTTTTGATTCCCAGTGGTCAATTCAAGATCTTGTTTTGAGTTGAAACCAGTTGGTCATTTCTTTATCCAAATGTACTTACTATAAAGGTAACCAAGGAAACACAATAATGCAGACAATGCGATATCGGCATCGGCAACGACATCTGGATCTTGGATTACTAGAATATCCTTGCAAGGATAGGCTCAGCTGGCACGCACAACTAGTAAAAAGTATTTGACCGTTGGTCAGTTGAAAGTGTTTCTTGAATAATAATTCCCACATTACCATTTAGAGACCAACCCTTTGTAGTTTATATTTTAATGTTCTGAATTTTACATTGTAGCCGTCAACTGATTAAACGAACACAGTTGCATTGTAATATGTATTCAAATTGAACAAACCCCTTTTATTTATTATTTATTCATCTTAATATATAAATAAATATTAGCTCTAATAAAATATTCATTTATAAGTACTATAAGTTATTTATCTCGATGAAAGTATACGGTTACATCAACTCAGCTATTAGACGAGGTTAGGAATATAAACAATACAATTACGATATTTCCGTTGTCCATTACTGCGGACAATACTGCTGCCAAGTTGCTTTACTATGTTATATCTATAATTCCAACTCATTTTAAATTTTGAGCATCTCAATGATTTTACCATTTAAGTATATTATTTTTCTTAGTTTTTTATTTTACATTTAAATTTGAAAGTTAATTATTTCAACAAAATTATTGGCGTTTGTTTCAACAAAATTATTGACGAGCCACAACCAACTACTATCCATTCTGAAGTTTTTGAAATTCTTGAGAAATATTTAAGGTCTGCAAAAGAACAGGAGCTTAATAAAGAAGATAGTTGCACCTAGTTCGTATGCGAGAGATGGATAACAAAAAACTGGCCTTAAATTCCTGTAAATTTCAAATTTTCTTTTACAAATTTTACAGCTGAATATTTAAATTTAAATTTACGAACTAAAACACACTTTTATTTGTTGTATATTGATTGCAAATTAAATTATATACATATATATGATTAATTAAAACACCTTAGACGTATATAAATTATCTTAAGTTTTCACTCAGATCAATTATAATATATACATTATCATGTGAGTAATATAATTAACCATTTAAACTAATGTATTCCCCACAACAGGCAATTAAATTTAAGTACTAACAGTTCCCTTACTTCTTCATTATTGCTTTTCCAGTTTAAAATCTATTTCCACTTCCAGATTCTATAGCAGTTAATATTTTCAAATTTGTTTTTATCAATGGATGCTTCTTCAATCCTATGCTAAAAAAAATTCAGCAAAGCAAACCCTTTAACTGGTCGTGTGCCAGTTTAGGAGATAATTGTTGACCAGATGTGCGGCTGTGGCTGGCTGTTGGTTAGGATGTGGCTCTGATTCCGATTCGTCCCCAGCCTTTGCTTTTGCCTCTGGTTGTGTACATCCATCTAACGCTTAGAGCTAAGTAATTTCTCCATTGGGGGCAACAGATACGTTAAAAAAATCGCTGGCAAAACCGTGGCAAAGAATGCGATAATGGAAATTAAGTGTAAAAAATAAAAAAAACAACACAACCAGAAGTAAAGGATAAAAAAATTTTCTGTCCCTGTGTCAAATTGTCCATGGATGTCCATGGATGCACAAAGTACAAGGGTCGACAGAACGCCCGCTACCTGTTGAGTTAGCCTACCACACTCAGTTCACCGCTTAGTCATGGTTTATGTTCTGGTTAAGGAGAAGCACCAATCCTTGTTCATTTCATTTTTTATATACATTTTACTTTTTTAACATTGAAGAAAGGTATTTGTATTTGATGATAAAATAACAAATAGAACAGTTTACAGTTAAAGTACTCAATTCTGTGCATAGTTTTAATTTACTTAAGGTAAGTTATTTAACTTATAATTAGTTTATTGTATTTTGTTTTTATTATGTCATATTTCAGTTTTATAAAAAAACAGAGAGTAATTAAGAGTCAAATTTTTTATTCAAAATTTTTAATTTAATTAAATTTTTTTAACATTTTTTTCTCTCCTGTTTTTCTATGCTTTTAATCGTTGCCCCTGCAATCGGATTAAAAATAAGAGCAAGCCGTATTTCAACAAAAAAGCATAATAGTTAATACAATATCTATATAGCTTACTCAGATTTCACTCTCTTATAGCACATACACATATGTGCTCCCGCCCTAGTTCAATAATTGGAGTAAAGATATATTTCTCATACATAAAAGTGAAAAGTAAATGTCGTTGAAGCGAATATAATATAAAGCTATCTTGAGGCTTATCTCTTGATATCAAGGTGTAAAAAAAATAATAAATTAATAAGTAAATAAATAACAAATAAGTTAATAGCACAAAATTGTATAACCAGGAAACATATTTTATACAATCTATAAATTAAGTAGGATGGATTTTAGGGAATATTAATTAAAGTATCTGATTGAAACTTGACTCGAGAGAACCACCATTTTAGGGCGTTGGGTAGGTTATTTTATTTATTGTTTTCATTGTACCATATAGGGGTCAGTTTGCATACGAAATATATTAATATACAGCGCCACCTAGTTTTCTTTTTTTATTGACCTCTGACTTTTGACAAAAGGAAAAAGGCAACTGATGGTTATGTGTGAATTTGAAAAGTAGGTAGCAGGTATAAATAATTATCTAACACTCCATAAAGTATATATATTCTTGCTTAGGACGACTAGTCGAGTCGATCTATCCCTGTCCGACCGTTTTAGTTATTTTCTTGCTTTTCTTAACCCTTGACAACTTTCTGTAGTCTAGTGTACCCGACTACGAGAGCCCCTTTGCATACATATACAGCTATACACACACATACTCATACATACATACAGTTATGCACGTACTTAGCCATTGCGCGCACCTTTTAGCCCCCCCCCCCCCCACGCTCTATAGCGCGGTACTTAATGTTGTATAACTTCCGTGTTTATTGTTCAATTTAAACGAAATTCACAACATCGATCAAGAATGGTCTAATTATGATGTGTGCCAAAAAATAAATTTGATCGGTTGAAAATTGTGCATAATAATCGTTTTTCTCGAATTCCGGGGGTCAGGGGAGGAAATTCAAAAACTCGTATAACCTACGAACATAACGAATCTAGATTTCAAGTTTGGTTACTCTAACTCTTACAGTCTCTGAGAAACAGGCGTTCATACAGTCGGACAGACGGACAGACAGACAGACGGACAGAGCTAGATGAACTCGTCTTGTCGTCCTGTTTCAGAATATATATACTTTATGGGGTCTCCGATGATGTGTTACATACTTTTCGATTTTGCACATTTCCAATAGCTCCGCTTTGCTTCTATTTTACAAAAAGGCAAGGGGCTAAAAATTTGATTGGTTAAAAATTGTACTTACGAAAATAAGGTATATTGGAATCTAAGTACAAATTTGGTTGCTCTAGCTCTTAAAGTCTCCGAGAAAGAGGAACTCATACACAAAGATATAAGGACAGACGGATAGAAAGCAGATGGATATGGCTAGTTCGACTCGGCTAATCAAGAATATATATCTTTATAGAGTCTCAGATGATTATTTCTACTTGTTACATACTTTTCCAAAAAAAAACCATTAGCTCCTTTTAAGTCTAACCTTTAAGTGTAATTATAATACTCTGAGCAATATTTATCAATTTTTATTGTAATATAACCATTCGTAGAAAATTTTTTCAAAACTTTTAAATATTAGAAGTAAATTATATTTAGGACAATTTTTTTTATAGTCAAAATTATTTTGTGTTAGTTGAAATACCTGTAAATAACGAACATCAAAGTATGTGGGAATTCTAGTTAAACATTCATTCTTATATTCATTATATACAATCTTTAATATACACATTTTTGTAGATTTCTCGTTTATTGTAGTTGTATTCATCAGTTACTGTTCTCTAATCCTCCTTTCAACTACTCTGCTGTTTCTGCTATTGCTAACACTTGGGGTGTTGTTCGCAAAATGGAATTGAGAGCTATGATGGTTTTGGTTGTGCAGTATGTACCATAGCCTGGGTTTGTGTTCAAATTCGCTTTTAGCCATATGTTAATTAACATGACTTTGTGGTCAAGCGCCGAGTCCGTAGTCGTAGTCATGGATGGAACCCTTTTGGCCAAGGTACACTCAACAGGCTCGAGTGATGCCGCATATTATTTATCCAACAACATAATGTGTTTGTTTGAATACCAAAGTGGCCACTCTGATTCTCATTCCAGCAATGCGAGGAAATAAAAACAATTTAAAAGGCGGCAAATCGCGGCAATTATGTACCGTGATCCCCTGAGAATTTTCACGTATAATTTTTTTTCGTAGCAAATGCTTGGTTCTTTTTCTATTCCATATTTTTTCCATATAACTTTTGTTGTATATTTACATATTTATATTTTTAGCACTGTTTCCCTTCCCATTTAAAGGTAAATAGGATTTTATTATGGCGCACTTTCTGCTGTCCAGTTACAAATGACGAAAACAAATTAATTGTTTTGCGGCTTTACGACTATTTAAATCAATTTTATATATATGTTTAATGCTAAGTATGGGAATGTGGACATTCAAAGCAATTGGAAAGTACCTAGAGAACTTTACCTAGAAACTCATAAAATTTCCAACATCCGATATGCTCAAACATCGCGCAGTCGCAGTGTAGCTATCTCCCAGTAGGTGTCGCTTTCGAAAGTACTTGGGGATATTTGACGCTAAAGGGATATTTGCGAGTTCTCTTAAGCTTACAGACATTACTTAGTAGTGTGATAACATTAGTGGAATATAAAAATCCACTTATGTTAAATAACAGAGGGTATGATCCAAAATGTAAAGATCGAAATATTGAAGTATGTAAATCAATAGTATCAATTTTTACGCTCTTTGCCTTTTTGTAAAAACAAGCAAAACGGAGCTATTGAAAATGTGCAAAATTCAAAAATATGTGACACATAGAAATAATCATCGGAGCCCCATAAAGTATATATATTCTGAATCAGGATGACAAGACGAGTTGATCTAGCCCTGTCCGTCTGTCTGTCCGTCTGTATGAACGCCTGTTTCTCAGCAAACAAACTTAAAGTCTAGATTCGTTATTTTCGTCGGTTATACGAGTTTGTTTTTGATTTTTGAATTTCCTCCCCTGACCCCCGCAAATCGAAAAAAACGACTATTAAGCACAATTTTCAACCGATCAAATTTATTTTTGGCACACATAATTAGACCATTCTTGATCCATGTTCTGAATCTGGGTAAGATTGAACTCGGAAGTTATACATTATCAAAAGTGGTGCGCGCAATGGCTAAGTGCATGCAAAATTGTGTGTATGTATGAGTATGTGTGTGTATAGCTGTATATGTAGGAAAAGGGGCTCTCGTAGTCGGGTACACTCGACTACAGATTTCTTACTTGTTTTAATACGTGGCCATTCCGTATTACACACTTATGATTTTAAATTTTTTGAGTTCACATTTAATGAACTGTAAAATACGAAGGTTGTGTTTTAAAAATAAAAATATTAAATGCATTTTAAATTTTATTTCCCTATCTGTACCTTCGTAGCTATGAGTGTTTTTAGAGAGAGCAACACCCTTATTTACATTTACTTAATTTTAAATGTAGTCAATATTTAGTTCGATACTATTCCAATGGTAAACATCACCCACAAAACTTATTGTGACAAGCGACCTGGCTCGCCCATATATATATACAAAAAGGCAAAGGGGCTAAAAAAATCAAAAGCAGAATATGCTTTGAGTAGGAATTATAGCAATTTTCATCTTTAACAGCATATCAAAAATGAACACCCTCTAAAAATGAATGGGCACAACGAAATGTATAAGATTTCGTTTGTCATATAATAAAAGCCAACTTAGTATTACTTCTGAATATGCATCAAATATAAGATGCCATAAACAATACGAGTGATAATTAAGATGATCAGGAATTTTTTTAATAAAATCAAATGTTTTTATTTTCAGGGAAAGTCAAAACGATTTATAAACAAGTAAGAAATCTGAAATTTAAATATCTAAAACTAACTAAGATTTCAAATTTGGTTTCTCTAGCTTTTATAACATACATACAGATTAGCGCCCTCGCTCCATAATGCGATACGTAATGTTGTATAACCTACGTTTTTTGGTTCAATCTTAACGAAATTCAAAGAGTAGATCAAGTAGATGTAATTATTATGTGTGCCAAAAAGAAATATAAGCGGCTAAAAATTGTGCTTAATAATCGTTTTTTTCGAATTGTGCTGGTCATGGGAGGAAATTCAAAAATCTTAAACAAACTCGTATAGCTTAAGAACATAACGAATCTAGATTTGGTTGGTTTGGTTGTTCTAGCTCTGATAGAGTCTAAAAACAGATCTTCATACAGACGGACAGGGCTAGATAGACTCGTCTTGTCGTTCAGATGATTATTCTTGCACAAATCCATTAGTTCCATTTTGCTCTTTTTTAAGGCAAAGGCACTAATAAAAAAAGACAATATTCATATAATGCTACAAATTTATAAGGTTAACATATTCTGTATATACATAAATACTTGTTTGTGTATCAATAAATGATTTAGACCAAGTGATATAATATACTTTACTGGAACGGGGAAAGGGACTGGATACATTTTATAACAAGGCTGCGGTACCAGCATTTATGCAACTGTTGTTTTCACGAGTGCTAACAACCAGCTTACAAATACATACACATACGTAGAGAAACACCGGTTACCGTTACTGTTACCGTTGAACGGCAAACGGCAAGGGTGTCCACAAGTAGGGGATACAAGAAGTTAATCGGCCGCCGGAGCAGCAGCCAGAGCCAGTTGAAAACCACGCGACGGTCATCACTCGCAGTTACAATTGCAGTTGTACTTGTAGTTGTAGTTGTTGTCACAGCCGCAGCCGTCCCAGCGTTTTTATGGTAGAATGGTCGACGCGACCGCGTAAACGTTTCCTAGCTCTGTAATTAACATTATATCATGCACATATACACGCAGAGCCGCATACACACATGTTCATTTGTAATAGTAATGTAAAAGTGCGTGAAAGGGATACAAAGTAAGGGCAAGGCACATGAACTGGTATTGCAATCCATTTACTACAAGAAAGGGTTTCGCATTGTAATTTATATTATTATTTTCGGTAAGCTACCAAAAAAAAAGAAAAACAAAACAATAAAAATAAAAAGATGAAATTAAAAACGAACAAATAAACTGATAGTTAAGTGCCTTCGCTAGTGTTTTCGTTGTTTTGTTTGTGTTATGTGGCCATCGTATGCACAGTTTATATATTATAGATATTCACATACGCACACAATATATGTTTTGTTTTTATTGTGCTTTTCGCTATAAATGATTCCCTTTTGAACGATTCGATGCATGATTTGCTTAGCAACCCCCACTATTACAACACTCTCGGACAATTAAGCAAGGCAGCAATGATAAATAGAGCTAAAGAAAGAAAAACGAAACAAATGAAATCGGTGGAGACGAACAAAAATGTGAAGCACAAGATACAGAAACAAACCACTGTATTTAAACTCTTATAAACTGTAGCACATTTTTTTAATAAAATAAATGTTTAAATTTTTGATAATTATAAAATAAATGTTGATATAAATAAAATATAATAACAATTTTAAAATATTAATAAAATTGTATTTAAATACAAATAATATAAATAAAAATAAATTAATAACTTTTATTAGATATTATTCTAAGAGTCAATTCAATTTATTTCATTTTTTATTTCATAGTTACTAATGTAACTAATAGATAACGTTCAATCAAACAAAAAATATATAATAAAACATTTATTTTTAGTTTTGTAAAGTATTATAGATGGAAATCATTCTTTCAATACCCACTGTATAAATAGGGCATAAAACAAAATGATAATTGAAAGTATAGGGACAACCTCAACCTCCAACTTCAACTCAAACCTTAAAAGGGACACCGTCAGCACTTCCTTGGCTGTGTTTTCCTTTTTTATCACTTCTACTTTTGTTGATTTTTCTGCTTTTAAAGAAAATTAAATTCTAAATTATTATACGCACTACGACGCCCGTAAGATAGAAAGAGGGAGTATAACTCATCTCACCACCTTACATCCGGGCCATGGGCCGAGACGTTCCACAGTCGGTTGTTTCCTCAATTATATTGTATTTGCTCACGATTTGTGTATGTACTTCCAATGTGAATGCCCGTTACCCTATCGTATTAAACTTTTTCTCCACTTACAGTAAATATTTCCATAACTGCTACCCACGACTCCGAAGCCGTAATCCCCCAAAACGAAGCGTGGCCATCGCTGTCCATCAACGTTGCTTCTGTTGCTACTGTTGCTATCGAGTACGTTGGTGCTAAAGAAAATTCGCTATGGCAAAAAATCTAGACACTGTTACTACCGACCGAACACAGCGACTATTCGGTTTGCGTCGTTGCAAAGAAAGTCTGGAAAAAACCGAGCACAGAAAATAAAAAGAAAATGTACATGGGCGGACTGGAGGTTTGACTGTCCGTTTATACCCAACAAATAAAATGGCAACTCCTTCACTTTTTCCTTCTTCTTGCAATGTTGCTTACAAGTATCTTAATATATTGTTGGCTTTTTATAATTTTCTTTTTCTTTTTATTTCATACTTTTAATCTTACCCTTGACTCACGACCCAAAAATCAACAGTAGCAACCATCTTTTCTATTCATTCAATCTTGGGTTCTTAGATGTACTGCTTTGCGCCAAATGATTGATTGTTGTGCAAGCAATGTTAACTTTCCGCCAAATAGAAGCAGAAATTCGAATGTAGAGTCTAGTCAGAATATACGATATTATATGGCGGCTACTCATAATTACTTATTAAAATAAGCTGGCTAGTATTTAAAGAGTATCTATCTACGAATATCTTTTTTTCGGAACTGAAACAGCTCTGATCAAATATGAACTGGACAAACCATATGCAAATGAGTTTATATTTAGCGGCTGGGGCTTGAACAAGGGATGTTCAAGGCAAATAGAAACGGATCGCAGCAGTACCCAACAGCTGTCAGCGATCCAATTGCTATCCGCAGCAAATGAACGTAGAGCCAAAACAGAAAGCAACAAAAAATCAATGTCCAACCCTTTACTTTATATACCCGTGTTCAGGCATTACCAGTTCATCTATCCATCTGTATGTTATAGTCGCGGTCCTCATGGACGAAGTGACGTTGTACAATTCTTGAATAAATTAACGGGCAGCAGGCGCTCCTTTCACATATACCGATATGACCGTCGTTGTCACTGACTGATCGGTCAGGTAGGTTTCCTTTCGCTATGAAATACGGAAATCACATCATCACACACATCTGCTGCGCTTATATATATATAATGATAATATTACAGAACTATATATATGATTATTATTTGGGGCTGTTGTCTGTTTAAGCTTTAGGGTTGACCGCTGCTATGAAAGGGGTTGCAGCATATAACATTTTCAAAAACTACAACCTTAGAAGGCACAGCACAGGATGCTGTCCCTTAGCCTTATAAACAATCATAGAGCCATAAATGTTATGGACAATACTGCACAGGTAGCAAGCCTAAAAAAATTGATTTATTTGTGCACGAACAGGAACAGGAGTACGAACAGAGCGAATGTAAGAAACGTAAATGCCGACATAGCATTTAAGGCGAAAATAATATAGCCAAGCTTATATTATTAGCCGCTTTGTCTTTAAAAAAGGCAAAAACAGAGCTAATGGAAATTTGAAAATCAAAAAGTATGTAACAGGTAGAAATAATCATCTGTGACCCATAAAATAAATATATTCTTGATCAGGACGATTAACTGAGTCGATCTAACCATGTCCGTCTGTCCGTCCGTCTGTCTGTCTCAGAGAGCTATAGCAAACAAATTTGGAATCTAGTAACGTTAATTTCGGACAAACACCCACACGTACATACATGATTACAGTTGTACACGCATTTGGATAAGTTGCACGCGACTTTAAGAGTTAAGATAAAATTAAGTCTACTTACTTTTAAATTAAGTATATTAATTATTTAATGATGATTAAGTACGTTTAAATATATTATATATTATTTCTTAAAGATTTAATTTATATATATATATAGTAACAGGGGTGAAATAACTCATGACCCATGAATTGCATTAACAATAAACAGTTTTGTTGTTTTAAGTTGTCTAGTCTTCTCTTGCTTTTTCCCTTATATATATATATATGAATCTATATATTTATATATTTATACATATGTATAAACAGAGTACATAGCAGTGAGTACATAATGTGGCATGTGGTCATGTACATACAGATATTTTGCTATTTTGTGCATATGAATCCGCACAATTTAATTATCTATCCCTGCTTTCTCTTACTCTTTCGTCTTTCCACCAACACATTCATGAATCTGTGTCTGTATATGTATCTTCCATAAAACAGATATGTGTATAAATTACCTCTCTCAAATTTACATATCTACATACTTATACACATAGTTGAAGCAAGTACTCTTATATAAACATCTTCATATACATATACATATACATATACATATACATATACATATACATATACATATACATATACATATACATATAAATATAAATATACATATACATATACATATACATATACATATACATATACATATACATATACATATACATATACATATACATATACATATACATATACATATACATATACATATACATATACATATACATATACATATACATATACATATACATATACATATACCTATACATATACATATACATATACATATACATATACATATACATATACATATACATATACATATACATATACATATACATATACATATACATATACATATACATATACATATACATATACATATACATATACATATACATATACATATACATATACATATACATATACATATACATATACATATACATATACATGTACATATATATACATATACATAAACATATACATATACATATACATATATATATACATATACATATACATATACATATACATATACATATACATATACATATACATATACATATACATTTGCATATACATATACATATACATATACATATACATATATATATACATATACATATACATATACATTTATTTTACATATATATACACATATATACAATACATAATAAATTATTAAATTATAATATACAATATATAACTATATATATATGACATATACATAAAATAAGAATACACAGCATACACATATACAAATATATCCACATGCATTTGTAACTCAATTGTAAATATAGCATATAATGCGTATGTATATTTATTTATATATTTGTATTGCATTTTCATTCTACGCAGTACAGTTATCCTGCAGCCTGTTCCGTGCTTTCGATATAATTATGCCCACATAGGCAAATACAGTGGTAAGAGGTTGATTTGTTTTGAACCATGTTCTTAACAGTAAGGTAATACTGATTAGACGAAATATAATTCTTTTTAAATATTTAAAACCTTTTTTATACTCAAATTAAACTATATACCAGAAATTAGTAAAAAAAAATATGTAGAATAACTCTATACTTAGAAGATATCTTTCAGATAATATGTTGTATGTAAGTATGGAAATATGCCATACAAGATATACATTTAACCAATCAGCGGTATAATTTTGTTATTTGTAGTCTTATGCTAAAATATAGAGCCCCTTTGCCTACATATACAGACATACACACACATACTCACACATACAAACAGTGGTACACGTACTTTAAGTCATTGCGCCCGCCTTTTAGCCCCTATAGCGCGATATTAATGTTGTATAACTTTCTTTTTTTTTGTGCATTGGAAATAAGATTCACAACGTAGATCAAGAATGGTATTATTATAATGTGTGCCCAGAAAAAATTCGATCGGTTGAAAATTTTGCAAAAATTTGTACAAACAAGTTTAAAGTGTGAACATAACGATTCCAGATTCCAAATTTGTTTGTTCTAGTTCTTATTTTGCGCGTACCACTTAAACCCACCGCGCTCCATAAAACGATACTTAATGTTGTATAATTTCCTAGTTTTTTGATCAATCTTAATGTGATTCACAACGTAGATCAAGGATGGTCTATTTATTATATGCGCCAAAAAGAAAAAGGTTTAAAATTGTACTTTACAATATTTTTTTTCGTATTGCGGGGGTCAGAGGAGCAAATTGAAAAATCTAAAACAAACTCATATAGCGTACAAGCATAATGAATCTAATTTGCTCTAGCTCTGATAGTCTCTGAGAAACGGACGGACAGACACACGGATGGACGGACATGGATCGCCTCGTCTTGTCGTCCTTTTTAGGAATATATACTTGACGGGGTCCCCGATGAATATTTCTACCTGTTACATATTTTTCGATTTTGCAAAAATCCATTAGTTCTTTTTTGCTCTTTCAAAAGGCAAAGAGGCTTATAATATTTAATATATTAATAATGATAAATAAATAAGACATAAGTTTTATATTATTAAAACAAATAATTCAATGTATCTTTTAGTACATGAGTTATTATGATAGTTAGTTCGTGTTAACTGTGATATCATCCCCTTGGGGTTTAAGTGAAAATTATCGTTGTCATTATAATATGGACATAATAAGACATAATAAACTAACTGTTCAGATTTCTAACCGGATATTAGGCATCTAATCAAAATAACTCGAACTAAACAGGTCGGAGATCGCGTATGTACTATCTGTTATATCTCTCCCTTAGATCTCTGTTATCAACTATAAAAACCTATGAAAGCTGCCATTTATATATATATATATATATATATTTATATATATATATATATAAGCAAGTAAACAAAATGGTAACATTTAATATACCATTTATTGTTCACCCACCCTTGATGCGGCTTAGCGCATTTAGTCCCACCCTCACTCACCTCAGCAATAGTATCACCCGCATGGAAAATGGCGACGAAATGTTAATGCAGCCGTACTGTAAATAAGTACATGCGGCGATACAACATGATTCCTAAGGTCGGTCCCGTTGTCTATTTCTACACGCTGTTTCGTCTATGCAACTATTTCTTTACAAGAAATTGCATACAAATCCACCACAACAACACATACTGATACACTCAAACACACATGTACACGCATACGCAATCAGCAATGTTAAAGAAAATTGTTGGACACAACTTAGACGATTGAGTCAGTGAAGTAATTAATATTGATACGAAATCGCTAAAGAAAACAAGTAAGAAGTCTGTAGTCGAGTGTACCCGACTACGAGAGCCCCTTTGGCTACATATAGAGCTATACACACACATACTCATACATACACACAGTTTTGCAAGTACTTAGCCACTGCGCGCACCTTTTAGCCCACCACGAAATTCACAACTTAGATGAAGAATTGTCTACTTAATATGTGTGCGAAAAAGAAATTTGATCGGCTAAAAATTGTGCCTTATAATCCATTTTTCCAAACTGCGGGGGTCAGGGGAGGAAATTCGAAAATCTAAAACAAACTCGTATAACGTACGAACATACCAAATCTACGTTCCAAATTTCGTTGCTGTTGCTCTTATTTTGAACGCACTACTATACCCCCCCGGGGCCCATAACGCCACTTTTGATAATTTTTCGCACACATATTAAATAGACCATTCTTCATCTACGTTGTGAATTTCGTTAAAATTGAACAATAAACACGGAAGTTATAGAACATTAAGTACCGCGCTATAGAGCGTGGGGGGCTAAAAGGTGCGCGCAATGGCTAAGTACTTGCAAAACTGTGTGTATGTATGAGTATGTGTGTGTATGGCTGTATATGTAGGCAAAGGGGCTCTCGTAGTCGGGTACACTCGACTACAGACTTCTTACTTGTTTTACATTACTTTTGCGCCAGTTTCCTGTTAAACGAAAAGAATATTGCATATACACATACAAATATACATAAAGGATATATAGGATATATATGATACCAGCATGGAAACATATTGTTTTTCTTATTGGCGTTGTTGTTGCTAGCGGCACATGTGGCTTGTTCAATTGACCCGGCATAACATGAAAACATGGCCCGGCCGACAACCTTGACATAGCTTTGGCCTTGCTTGTCCTTATCCTCATCGTCATCGCTTTTATTGCTAAGGTTAAACTCTCACATTAAAGTTGCGCTAGCTGCTGGACCAGATGCTTCTCCAAAACCAGAATAGAAGGAACTATTTGAATTGCACTAAAAATGTTAAAACAATCTTTTTTTAAATACTATCAAATTAGAAACATATATTTTAGCAATATCTATCCTAAGTCTATTCAACATTATTTCCCGTTTACATACATTTACGCAGTATGTATATAGTTTTATGCATAATAAACATATAAGTATAAATATATAAAAAAGCTGTTCACATATTTGCCTTGCGCAAACAATTCCATTAAATATATATACAAATATAATTTATATAAATATCCAAATTATTATCAAAATTCCTTCTACTTAATTATTACCTATACAATAGATGTCAAATTATTCTTTGCATTTTCAGAAGCTTTATAATAACAAAGTATGTTCCATTTAAAATGTAATTTAAATTATTACAGAGAAAATGTTTGTCTAAAAATAAGGTTTACACTTTTGAAGTTTTCGATAGAAAAAATGTGACTGTATATATTTAAGTCAAATTTTAATAAAAAAGAATTAAAAAAAACTGAAATCTGAAACAGATAGAAATCCACCAAGATCCACAATTAGATTTCAATTTTTTATTAAGATATTTATGTATGGGTTTAAATAATATACAAATATAATACACAATTATAAGAATTATACAAATAAGATTTAAATTATATGCAAATGTTACTCAGTTAAATTTAGTTAATGTTCTAAGTATTCAGGGACTCAATTTCTTTAACTGTATGAAACAATTTCAATTGAAATTCAAAGGAAGCAATGTAAATTTGGGCAAATCAATAACTTTGGGTGTCCGAAAATCGATGGTCCGGCTGCTGTGATGGTGATGACAAATACTTAGAATGTGCTCAGGCTATGATATTCCCTGAGCTCGCAAACACATATACATGTACACGCGTGCTCTATGATATATACGCATTTGCTTATGTATATACTAAAAAGCTTATATAATTATGAATACTTTAGTTCACAACCAATATATATATATATATATTTGGTAACGTATATATATATATATATATTGGTTTATATATTTATGTATATGTATTGCTTGTGTATGTATGCTTATATACTTTTACATAAAACTGCACTTAAATGCAACACCGTGACGATAAGCGGAAATGCATCCAGGCGAACACATACTTCAGCACACGTACATATATACTTACATATACATAAAGCTTTTATATTGCATAAACATAAACAGCCAGACAGCACAAGAGAGGGCAAAATTTATACACACACATCAATACGTAGTGAGAGAAAGAGAGACAAAGACGCAGAGGAAAACAGAGAACGTATAGAAAGAGAGAGTTCCTATATATATGTGTGAGAAAAAGAAAGCATGACTGCTTAAATATGTAGTAACAAAAGAGACAGAAATACCGTGAAGTAGACATTAAATCGTGCACAAATTTGCATGCCAGCGACCTGGCGAGCAACAACAACAGCAGAAGTGGGTGAGGGGGTCGCTCGGTACGTGAGCGGGGGCTGCAGTTGCCCATGCAGATTAGTATGAAACTTGGGTCCGCCGCCGCTTCAAAAATAAGGGATGTTACTGCAGAAAGTGCAGTGGGAGCTGCACTCAAATGCAACTCGTCGGAGTAATGGCGTCGGCGTTGGCAAAAACTGCATTTGGTGCAATGTATGTGTATTTATGTGCATGTGCATTTAGATGTGTGTCTGGCCAAAATGTGTGCAGGGAGTGGGGCAGACGAATTTTTGCGCTCCCTTTCCATAACAACACACATGTGACTGGACATAGTTGCCTAAATATGCAACTGCAACTGCAGCTGCCTATGCGGTTGACGCCGGTGTGAGCGCTAGTGCTGTGTTAGCGTTGGCGTCGGCGTTGGCGTTGGCGTTGGCGTTGGCGTTGGCGTTGGCGTTGGCGTTGGCGTAGGCGTTGGCGTTGGCGATGACGTTAGGCTCAGCTTTGAATTGACATCCAACATTTAGTCATAGTGGTGAAAAATACTTATTTGGTTAATAAAATGTGATGAAAATAAGCTTTATTTTATATGTATATATAATAAATTTAAATATTAATAATTTATAAAATTAATAGAATCGTAACTTATATAATCTTATGCATTTGTAAGTAAAAATTCATCCTACTGTGTTACAGGTAGAGCTAGATATCCAATATCCGCATCCGGTTGGTATGCAATAAATAAATCCGCAAAACATAACCGCTACTACTAATGTTACCGACGCTGCTTTCGCTGAAGTTGCCGCTGCCAACTCACATCTGTATATCACCCATCATTTTTTATCACATAATAAGCCTACTGGCCGCTGCACTCCTCGACCTCGACGCACACCGATTCATCTACATCTCTACATGTACATCTATATCCACACAACATCGACATCGACATCTACAAATACATCGAATTCGTTTTTCAAGCAACAGCAACCAATTTTTATGCTCTTTTCTTTAGTCGCTGCATTCACAAACGCAATAGTCTATGGAGTAGAACAGCCGACTGCGGATCGTCCAGACCTCGCGGAGCTTTTTATTTCTCAAATGTGAATACTTTGTGCTTTTTATGTGAAAAGAAAGACAGAAAGAAAGCAAGAAAAAAAATCAGAGCTACTATAAATTCATATATATTTTAAAGACAAAAGTCACTAATGAATTTTAGCTTCAAACAAAATCAAAATTAAAATTTCGGTGCATGCTATAAGCCCATTTAATTGCACTTTAACATGCATAAACACAAGCCTACATTACAGACACAAGCCTGAAACTATTTGAAAATTCCACTGATAGCATCATCTTTTTTTCGCTTTGATTTCAGATCATCATAATTTATCAAAAAACAATAGACCAAAAATGTTTTCAAGCCAAATATATTTGCAGTCACGAAGCAAATAAACAAACAATAATAGAACTCCAACCTAACCACAATTCAGTTTGAAATGCAATAGAACGGATACAGTTTAATCAAATTATTTTTTCTCATATAAATGCTCTTATAATAACAACAATTAAAACTCAATTAAACCCTTCAATTCTTCAAACTCAAAACCAAAATCAATCAAGAAACCAACAAAAACGATAACAAGAAAGATAAAAAATTACAACGAAATATTTAATTTCATTAAAAACGGAATGCAACAAAGATTAATAATTATTTTTAAAAGAATTTATTATAATCATTAGATTAATGCAAAATTGAAATCAAAAGTACCTAACGAAACAAAAGTTATATTAATACGAACATCAAAAGAAAACAAACTCAAAATTTTAACAAATTTAAAAAATAAATAAATAAACAAAATTAATACCACAACAAAAAATAAAGTAAATAAACCTTAACCTAAAATAAAAAGAAAGCAGTCTTTCATAATTAAATATATATATAGTATAAAAATAAATACCTTTTATAAATTTTTACTTTTATTTCTGATTTTCAAACGGAAAGCAAAAACTATTTTTTGTTAAATTCTTTCAGTCATAATTTAAAAGTAGATAATTTAAAAGTTTAAATATAATTAAAGTTGGCGGTCAACAAAAATAAATAAACACCGAATATCAACATTCAATGGTATAACAATTCAAAATAATTAAAATTTTAAATTTGCAACTTAATTTCAACTTTACGGGAGAAATTTTTTAAGTTAAGCGTCTGATCAGCATCAAAATACTTTCATTGAATGCTTATCGGCAACACACTGACACCGGCACAGACAGTTTTCAATACTATTTGCCATATAGTTAGTATACATACACACGCATACATTAACACTGGCGGACATAATAAAGCTAGAAATTAAGAAAGAAAAAATAGAAAACATAAATTAATTCACGCTGACTGTCAACAACTACAATAGATAAAGAAAAAATTTTATATATTTTATTTTATAATAAGCAATATTATGTATCCACATAAATTTAATATTAATTATTAAATTAGATATATATATATATATATATATATATATATATATATATATATATATATATATATATATATATATATATATATATATATATATATATATATATATATATATATATATATATATATATATATATAAATATATATATATATATATATAACTCAATGTATTCAACTACATTAAACTAGGGTAAACTTTAAATAAGCCAACTCACATACTTCTAAGAAAAGCTACTTATAGAGCTCAAAACATTAAATCAGACGATAAAACCAAAATATTATACAAAAAATCTAATAATTATAAGTTAAGGAATTTTCATTTGCATTCTTTTTAAATTAATATTTCATTTGTGATCAATAATATGCATATAAATTAAAATAATTCTAGAAATGAAAAAAAATTGCAAGAGATGTATATACATGAAATACATATATAAATGAAAATTATAAATACAATATTTTTGGTGATATTCTTGGCCTATATGTATGCAAAAAAATATATTAAACAAATTGTGATCTTGAAAAGAAGGTAAATTTAGTAAATAGTTAAATAACATAAAAACCGTTAACATTAACTACTTCTTCACAATGCATAACAATTACAATTTTAGAAATTTTTTGTAAATTTCATAATAAATCAATAAAAATAATAAAAAAAAACTACTAACCAAAACCAATATCGCGAGAGCGCAACGTGTGCCTTATTCCGGCCTTAAGTTCAAATTAGTTTCAATAATACATAATAATATATAACTATTTATATTTAATCGTATTAAATAATATATACAAAATATACACCAATCTGAAAATATAACGGAGGAATGTGTTGGGCATAGGTATTTTCCCAGGAATAATTCTAAGGTAAGAACTATAAAGTATATATATGTAGCATAAGAAACTAATAACAAATACACACACTGAGTATGTGTTCTAATGCTAAAGTTATTGCGTTGGTACTGTGTTACTTTCGTCAGTTTTAATTTAAATTCACATTCAACTGTTAATGTTACTGTTAACGATTTTTCTATCTATGCTGTTAAGTCTTCTTCTGATGTTAGTGCAACTTCTAATAAAACGCACTATTACAAAAACAGAGCTACCAAACTGAGTAGTTATTCCAATAGATTTTACAGAGAGTGCAAACTATACCTAAAGTTAAGAGAAAACAGAAAACTTCGTGGTTATGATTAATGTCGACGTTGAGACGAAGACACTTCGCCATGTTATGCCGAAGATGTTGAGGAGCTTGGCAAATACGAAGACGTTTGACTTACATTGCTATGCTTCAACAAAGTATAGACTCTAGTAAAGTAAAAGCGCCGAACGAATAAGAGGCACGCTTTTGGTTATTGTTTTTGCTTTTGTCCAAGTCTTACTTCTAAACTTCTAAGCAGTGATAGTCATATTTATACTTGTTCAACGCAAAGGACAAAATTAGTTTTTCAATGACTCGCGTGCCGCCAGGTTATCCTTATCTCTCTAAAACTGGGGTACCAACATTTACAATACGCCAAAATATTTGCGTGTGTGAAGAAAAATATTTTTGTGCTAGAGTCAGTGTCGAGATTGGGAACGTCCAGTTAGCAATAGCACGTTTGGTTTGTTCAATTTTGATAAAAGATTTGTCAAAAATATATCGCAGAACCAATGCAAATCAATTTTATTCCAAATTGTTAAATTCTTAATTAGTTGTTAATTAGTTTACCTAACAAAGAAATTAAAATAATAAAATCTTTCGAACTCTGCGACTAAAATTTTCTATAATATTTAAGAAAACCATAAAGTATATAAAAACTTCTCAAAAGTTAAATATTCTTTTCGACAAAATTTAAGCATTTTTTTTTGTGATGAAATTAATATTTATCTTTAAGACATTTATGTTATACATTTATGCTTAAAATATTTGTTTTTTATATTTATGTTAAATGTATATATATTTCACATAGGTTTTAGTAAATTACTTGTAAAATATAAAATGAAATTGTAATTTTTAAACTGAATTTATATTAAATTTATTTGTTTGGCTAACACAACGTCACTCCAGTTCGGTTCCTCGTATTATCACAAGTAATTAACAAAAATGATATTAGGAAACAACTGCAACAGGCTATTTAGTGAATGTTCTGCCATAGATGGAGATCGGCTGAATCCATTTAATAGAGCTCGATCGCTTCAAGACTACGAAGCATGGGATTAATTTTGAAAAAATTTTTTAATCTTCATTGTAATGTGTAGAACATGGCTTAACTTCTGTGTATACATTTTATGTAGAGATGTCTATTGAATTAAGAGAACGTTGCACAAAATATTTTTTTTTTAATATTTTAGACTTTCAAGGAGTGGACACCATACTCTTATAAATTATCTATCACCTTGGGTCCGGAAAAACTCTTATTACGATCGCAAGCAAAGGTGGATCAGTGGCTGCTTTTGCACTACTCCAGCGGCCAGAGGCATATGAACGAAACCGAACAGCAACAGCCGCAGACATATCATCATTTACATTCGTATACGCATTTACAACCGGACTTAATATCAAAAAAAGAACTGAAACCGGAAGAGCAAGAAACTCATCAGATCTCATGCAATAAGGATCCGTTTCATATTTTTAAAATGGATGCGGCTGACTTTTGGCAGCAAGCTCGACCACCCTTTGCACTGCATCAACACCAGCACCAACATCAGCAGCAGCAACCGCAACAACACTCGCATCCGCAACTAAATCAGCACTCCCAAACCCATACTCATCCTTTAACAAATCAACAGGAACAGCATGATAGCACTTCTAATAATAATAACCATCTGCCTTTAAACGGTAAAATGGAGACGAATCCAGTGCAACAGGAGCAGCAACAACAACAAATTCAGCAACAAGAACAGCAAAGACAACAGCTTATGCAGCAACATGTGGAGCACAGCTATACTAATGAATCTTTTGGAGCCCATCAGTCTATTTCAACGAAAACTACGTCTACACAGTTGAGCAATCATCATTTGTTGTTCAATGCAGCCGCTGCAGCAGCAGCAGCTGCTCATCTCAAGTCAACGGCTTTAAATAACCATAATCAAAGTTGCAATGCAAATAATTCGCCAACGCTACCGATTCCTGTTCAGAATTTTAATCTGCATGTTGCAGTAAAAACCAAACAGGATAATCAACAACAGTTACAGCAGCATCACATCGAAAACTCACGTCAACAACAGTCGGAGCGAACATATAGCAGTAATTTCTTTGTTGGATCGAGTGGATCTACTACTGGGCAGCCGAATCATCATCAGCAACAGGCTCAGCAAGCAACCCATCGGGTCCAAAGTCCAAGCCTAACACTTCTCGACAAGCCCATGTCCCAAGGTCAACAGTCACCCCAGCACTCAATTACCCCATCTGGTGGCAGTTCAACGCCCGATATTAAGTACAACAACGAAAAACTGGCCACTGAAATTCAGGTAAGGCAAAAATTATATATATATATTGAATATCGTTAAACCATTCCTACCTTGAAACCGCATTTGTGTATTAAGCATTATATAAAACCATGTCAGTTATAATTTACCAATTTAATTTACTATTTAGCTTTAGGTAGTTCCCCTTCTTAAATGCTTGTTTAAAATTGAAATGTTATTATTTAAACTTGTTAAAATTTGTTATGTATTTTTTTTAAATTATTATTAACTTTTGTTGCTTTCTGTTTTCATTGCACACCATTTAATTTCATTTAAACACTGCGCTGAAGTTTGAGGTTTTTATTTTTGTTGCTCTTTACTGTTTTCTGTTAAGTGCTGAGATCAATTTAATTAAATTTTAATAAATTTATAGATTGTTAGTTATTTCAGAATGTCTTTAAACATTTGTAAATATGTTATATTTAGGCAAGAATTGAGTGTATATATTAATAAATATATATATATAGTTATATATAAGTAATTATTCTAACAAAAAGTTCTAATAAGCACTACATTAATTCAGTAACTAAGAAACCCAAAAGAGTAGAATACAACAATCAATAAAATAAGATAATAATAAAACATTTTGTTAAAATTTAAAAAATTTGAAGGTTATTTTAATTTTTATATTATTTTTATATTTAATTCTAAGACGATGTCCTTGACAGTAGTTTTTTCATAACACAAGAAATTTATATATATGTTCAAACTTAATTTAAATTAAATTAAAATGACTAAGAGTATTTGATACTCTTATAGCACAGAGAGTTTAAAAAATAAAAAGAGTAAAACTCCCAAACAAATTTCCCCTTTAGATTAATGCCCTAAATATTTCGGTCTATAAGTGTGTATACACATACACATATACAAATACCCTTTTTTTATATGTGCAGCAGATGAAAGCTCACTCTCAACATATTCCAACTTAAAGGAGTTGAGCTAGACTTATATACTAAAACACACCACACCACACACACAAAAGATGTTACAAAATAAATTCTTTTTATTTAAAATTTGAATAAAAGTGGTTTTGTTCGTATTCTTTCGTATTTAGTTTTGCAGCGTGGCTAGGAAAATTGTAAGTTAACAACTAAACACTTACCTCTTTTACTTCATCGCATTTTTTTATTTATAATTCTACTATAATAAGGTGAAGATGTTAACAGTAACTTCCCCTGCTTTGTCCTAGAAAAAAATCCAGTTATGTTTATATGCCTGTGAGGACAGAGTGAGAGAGAGTAAAGAAAATAAACGGAGAAGACCGGCGAAAGAGACAAAATTCTTATCATATGCTTAGTTTTTAGGTGTCCTTTTTTTGTCTCAAGTAACCCTCATTTAATAAGCGTTTGAGTTCGCATCCAACCAACAACGCTATTTCTCCTGCATTTATCTGTGTATGTGTGTGTGTGTATGCGTTGTGTGAATATTGTATATTTGCGGCTGGGGTGGAATTCAATCTGTGGGTTACTTATTAGGGTGTGAGTTCAAATTTAGTTTTATTCCACTACATACACACATATAAAAATATACACAAATACTAATAAAAATATGTTTAAAAAAAGCAATCAGTATTCCTATGTTCCTGCGTCGGACATTTATTCTGCCGACTGTCTTTGCTCCCGTTTTTCGCTTTGCCGTCCGATTATGTTCCAAGTGCAAACAAACCAACCGAAAGAGAGAGCGAATTTTATATGTTATTTCTTCTCTTTTTTTGTATATGTTATTTTTTCGCGCATAATTTCTTCAAGAAAACAATACTACTACAGAACCTAAGCACACACACACACACATACATGTGTTCATTTATATCGATAAAATAGAAAGAGAAACAAAATTTGACGCTAGTAACAAAGCTAAAGCAGAAACGCTGACGCTGACGCAGGCATCGGCGATGGCAGCTACGACGACAGAAGTATAAGAAGAAGACGTTAGACGGGTATCCCATTTACGGATAAGGCAAAAGGCGTCTACCGGCAGAAGTTCAAAGGACATCGGGCTGTCAAGTTGTGTTCTTCCTACGCGTCCCACTATAGTGCATACCATAAAAATCCTCTAAACGCTTACTGCAAAAGGACAGTTGCAAAACAAATACAAAGTGTGAAATAAATATACGTTTACTATATGTTAGCACTCCCAATTATTTAGTCAACAAGTTAATAATTCCTTAATATCTTAGAATTGACACTGGCATTGAAAACTGCTCAAGATTTTACATTATCTGACATCAGCATCAGTCTCACTCTCGGTCTACGTTGGCCTCGGTGTACAAATATGTAAAAACATACATACAACTTTATATACACACATACGTATATATAAATGCACACTCATATGTGCTCACATAAATAAACAAATAGGCTAACAAAGACACAAACGAAGTTGTTGTTGTTATTCTTACATGGATATCCTTAATAATTTCAAGTGATATTTCAATAAACGCGTGTTAAAAAGAAAATTCAAAAAGTGTGGAAAACCTTAACAAAAAACCATAACACACAATTTGTGTTTATCATAATATAAAATAAATAGCAAAAACTATATCACAAAAGACTATAAAAAATAACATATAAATTATAGTTCTTCCATTTGTTAGTTTTTCAATCGCTCTAAATTCCTTTTGAGTATGACACTTGACTGTGAAAAGGAACACGATGTAATTCTGTTTTAAATTGAAAAAAATTAGTCAAAAAATAAACTAACCCTTCGTATTTAATTTCAATTTTGGTGGAATTTATGTTCATTTTATTATATTTACACTCTTGCTCTTAATAAATTTGGTTTATTTATTTCATATTTAATCATAAGTTTTTGCTGATATTGTATGTTTGTTAAGATTATAGTTATTAACACGGCTTGACTTCAATTACAAATATTGGGTGTGTTTGTCATATTTCTTTGAGAGGAAAATAAAAATGAACGGAGTTAACAAATATTTTTTTTATGTAAAAAAAAAAATTAAAAGTAGGCAAGTCATATAGCTATTTCAAATGCTGCCAAGCATTTTCATCAGTGACTTTTTACTTGAAAACATTTTTATAACAAACTTTTTCGTACCTGTTGTCTGCTGGGTTCGATCCTTGGTCTTCACGCTCTCAAAGAAATATGACAAATACACCCAACATTTGTAATTGAAGTCGAGCCGTGTTAATAACTATAAACTTATTTCATATTTATTTATTTAAAATTATTTGCTAAAATTCAATGAGTAGAAAAAATATATTTTAAACTTATTTATAGCAATTTAGAACGAGATATAAAATATAAATAGTTTAACATTTAAATTTTCATCTCTTAATTTTATTAATGAATATAAGAAACTAGAGTATACAAGTTTTCTCTAAAAAATTTAAAATCTTTATCGTTTGTCTTCTTATATGTATAATTTATATGAAAACAATTCAACCTAAGATTTTAATAATAAAACATTTTCGTTTTAATAACTTTAATAATAAATACATGATGTTAACTGTGTAGAGATTTTATACCGTATCTAAATTTAATATATCTAAATAGCTTAAAAGATTTATTTTTCTTCTTATCAAATGCAGTTATAGTTTTAGTTTTTGTTAACTTACTTATTATAATTATTTCATCATACCAGAATAGTTTCAGTTTAAGTGTGAGCAAAGAACACTAAAAAGTACAAAGACGACTAACCGATTGTTTGCCGGCTGGCTTATGTACAAAAGCACGTAATGTTACTTTAATTATTTAGTAAAAAGATTAATTATTTTTAAAACTTCCCAGACCTCAATTTTATGCTGAACTCACATTAACTTATATTTCATTTTATTTATTTTTTAAACCATGTCAAATTATGTGGAAAGTGCAAGATATCGCTTATGAAGTTATATTTGTTACGTGATATCTCATTTGAATAGCATGTATATATTGAGATTTTAAAAATCTACATTACTGTAGAATATTTTAATATAAAAAAACCGGAAATCCATAAAATTCATACCATCAGCTTAAAGTGCGTTTTGAAGCTGAACTTAACACGGCTCTTCAGCCTACTTACAATTCTAAATACGAATAAAAAGCTTAGGTTTAACTTTACACTTTAAGTTTGTAATGTAATATTATTAATTTTTTTCATAAGCATATATTTTTATATTAACCGACTATATTAATTATATTTAATTTCAGGCTCAGCTCTCAAGGTCGAGCAGCGCTGCCGCGATCAGTGAACGAACCCTTGAAGAATGTTGGTCGACCCTGCAACGAGTGAGTTGGCATCTCTTCCGTTGTGTATAGTACTCTTCCACGTTGAAGACACAAAATTAGCAGTTCTACATGCACAATATAGATACCTATATGTATCCATTTATCAATCACACACACACATACGAAAGCAAACACAACCATCTTGCACCGTAAAAAAAGATCTCCATTTCTCTTTTTGAATGGAAACAAAGAATTTTGCTATATGGTTAAAGCTCTAGCTAAGAGTTATATATAGCACTATAATATATATATAAATATACAAATTACAGTAGTATATAAAGGAATGTAAATAAAATATGTTTTCTTTCAAATTTAAATTTGATTTTAAAGCAGATTTCATTTGGTATGTAATATTTTTATTTAAGTTCATTATATTATTTCTTATTATTATATTGTTTATACAAAGCTCACTCAAATATTTTAAGGTCTATTATGAATTTTCGCAATTATGAGTATATTTATTATAACAACATTTATTGTTGTTGATTATCAGAGTCAAATTCATTTGACCGTGTATGTCTCTTTGTACATAGACTTCAGCAACAAATTTGCCTAATGGGGATTAAACTAAGAGACGTAGTTCAAGATGGGTTTGTAGTGCATTTGTTCTATGAAGAAGCAAAACAGGGCTAATAAATTACTTCAAACAGCAACAATATTTAAACGCCTGTTTCCCAAAGAATATAAGAGATAGAGAAACGAAATTTTACACAATTATCAAAGCATTAAATGAATTTTCAGTAATTACAATAATTGTACTATTCTTTATATAAACTGTAAATTAAATCATTAAGATTGAATAATAAACGCGGAATTTATTCAATAATAAAATATATCCTTTTAAAAACTCATTGAGCCTATTTAACCGTACATATGTATTTGTCGTATTGCATTAGTGTACATATGGGTAAATGGTTTCCTATATTTATAGATAAGTACTCCGCCGGTAAATAATATAGGGATTCCAAGTCAAAATTTCATATATTTTTATATATTTACATTAGAAAGCCTTAATATAGTGAACAATACTATATAGTATTAAGTACCAAATATTTTCGATTTTTATTTTTTATTGCAGTTGCGAACATTTCTGGTTTGCAGTGTAATGAGACTGAGTTGAATATATATATTAGATCATGTACTACTGGAAGAACCTATTCACTTTTATATAAAATGTAATTAAAATATTAATAATAAGTTTATATTGTCACTTTTAGTTAGAGTGTACTGTTGGAGTGTTCAAAATGATTTTTATTTTTTTTTATTAAATATTAAAATTTAAATATTTTTTTTGTGTTGCCTTTTCGTTTACCTTTTGCTCTTCAGTTTGGTTATTTTTTTCCTGTTTCTTACACTTACATTTACTTAGATAACTTACATTTACACATACATTCATACATCCATGCAAAGAATAGTGTGAGTGTAAAGATGGCAACTAAAAGAAAAAATTCTGTCCTGCTACATTCAAGCCGCATACATGACTTCAATAGATATAGATTATACGGTATATATAGGTACTAATACTTATGTATGTGTTGTTACATTTGTACGCTTAGAATTTGGCATGAGTTAATGAAGATTCTGAAGGACGCCTGCACACACAAACATGTATATTGTTGTGAACTTAACGTTTACATGCAACTGTCTGTGTGTGCGGATGTATGCTGCATATCTGCGTATAAGAAACAAGTAAGAAATCTGTAGTCTAATGAACCCAAGTATGAGAAGCCGTTCTCCTACATACACAGCCATACACACACATACTCATACATAGACCCAGTTCTACACGTACTTTAAGCCATTGCGCACCTTTAAGCTCTCCCCTCCCTCACTGATCTATAACGAAATAGTTAATGTTGAATAACTTCCAACCTTAACGAGATGCACACCATAGATCTATTATTTGCAGTACAAAAAAAATTTGATCGCTTAAAAATTGTGATCAATAATCGTTAGCCCCTTTGTCAAAAAAAAGCGGTACACGTCATAATTGAATCATTTGTAATCTCTGCTGTAAATTTCGTTAAGATTGAACAATAAACACGGAAGTTATAGTACGTTCAGTATCGCGCTATAGAGCGAAGGGGGCTAAAAGGCGCGCATAATGGCTATAAGTACGTATACAACTCTGTGTAGGTGTGAATATTTGTGTTTATAGCTGTATATGTAGGCAAAGGGGCTCTCGTAGTCGGGTGCACTCGACTACAGATTTCTTACTTGTTTTTTTTTTCGAATTGCGGGGGTCAGAAATTCAAAAATCTAAAACAAAATCAAATATAGCGTACGAACATAACAAATCTAGATTCCAAGTTTGATTGCTCTAGCTTGTATACAGAGAAAACAGATGTTCATACAGACGAACAGATAGACAGACAGACGCCAAGGGCTAGATCGACTCGTCTTCTCTTCCTGATTAAGAATATATACTTTATGGGGCAGCCGATGATTATTTCATTATGTTACATACTTTTCGATTTTGCACGAATCCATTAGTTCCCTTCTGTTCTTTTTCAAGGCAAAGGGAATAAAAAGTCCACAACTAACTTTTATATTGTATTTCCTATGAAAACTCCCTCTCTTAATGTTTTTTCTTCACTCCGTCATTTTTTGCGTCCATTTTATATTTTTTGCTTTCGACTTCTGTTAATTTTTTTTACCTTCATGTATTGTTGTTCCCGTACGTGTTAGAATACATATCTTACCCTCGGGCAGCAAACACATATACACACATACGTACATAAATACAGTACATCCTGTGAGAGTAAATAAAGACAACGCTGGCGAAGGCCAACAGTAAATATTCATTGGCTCTACTTCCATCTACGTCATCCCTCTAAACAAAGATCTAGTCGAAAACAAGTAAATAATCTGTAGTCAAGTGTACTCGACTACAAGAGCCCCTTTGCCTACATATAGTCACATACACACAGTTCTACAAATATTTTAGGCGCACCTTTTAACCCCCTGGCGCCCAATACCGCGATACTTAATGTTGTATAACTTCCGTGTTTTTTGCTTAATCTTAACGAGATTCATAACATAGATCAAGAATTGTCTAATTATTATGTGTACAAAAAAATAAATTTGAACGGTTGAAAATTGTGCTTGATAAGGAATCTAGGTTTAAAATTTCATTGCTCTAGTTTTTATAGTCACTGAAAGTCTGGCGTTCATACAGACGGACGGATGGACAGATAGACATACGGAAAGGGCTCGATCGACTCGGCTAGTCGTCCTGATTAAGAATCTATATACTTTATGGGGCTTTTAGATAAAAATTTCTACCTGTTACATACCTTTCTATTTTGCTCATTTCCATTAACTCCATTAGCCTTTTTTGAAAGGCAATGGGGCTAAAAATAAGAAAATGTAAAATATGTTATTCATATGCAGCTATGTATATACAGGTATATACCCAACTTCTACATAGAAACACAAATAGTAGAGTTAACTATTTACACTTATTATTTATTAATTTCCAGTATATGCGTCAAACTCAGGCGCTATATGACAATATGTTAGATATTTTATTTTAAAGTTATTTATTTTAAAGTTATGGTGTTCATGTAGTTAGGTATTACCTTACATAATGTACCAACTCTTATGTAAATGTGTAAATATATAAGTATTTTCTAGGGCTCAGCAGGATTTTGTCTAAATACAATATTTCCGCTCTATAGTAAAACCAAATACTGACCATTCCTATATTCAGTTTCTGCTATACTCGTAAGTCCACCGACATGCACACATACAATAACACACATTCAGGTGCAGGAAAAAAAAAAAAAATATATATATATATATAGTCGTGCCATTATCGTATTCTCATTTGCCGACGATTCACAGAACTGCAGTTGGCTGACAGGACAGCGCGTCTGTAATGTTCGCCATTTTTATGCGCTGCAAAGAGAGAGGAGAAAATCAACAGGAGACGACAAGGCAGGACAGACGCTAATGCCTGTTGCCATTGCTAGTGAAAATGTATAAAAACTGCAAGGAGTCGTTCGACCAAAGGCCGAGCGCCGTCGGCGAATCGCTGAAAATGCAAATAAACCGTTTGTAACTAACCAACCAGAGAACACGGAAAGAACAATGCGGCTTGCCCCTCTTTCTTTGCCGCTTTTTTTACCTCTTCTTTGTGTTTTCTGAGCTGTCATGTTCCCTGCGTTTGTCTTCATTCTCTGCTTGCTAAATAATTACAACTGATACTTCCAAATTTTTAGCTTATTTGTACGTTGTTAGACTCGTTATTTTTGTACGGTATACGAATTTGTTTTAGATTTTTGAATTTCCTCCCCTGCCCCCTCAATACGAAAAAAAAAACGATTATTAAGCACAATTTTGAACCGATTAAATTTCTTTTTGCACACATAATAAATAGACTATTCTCGATCAAATTTCCTTAAGATTGAACAATATACACGGAAGCTATACAACATTAAGTATAGCGCTATAGACCGCGCGGAGCTAAAAGCCGCGCGCAATGGCTAAGTAGATGTACAACTGTGTGTATGTGTATGGCAAAGGGGATCTCGTAGTGTACAGTCGAGTGTACCCGACTACGAGAGCCCTTTTGCATGAACGTACTTAGCCATTGCGCGCGCCTTTTAGCCCCCTGCGCTCTATTTTGTGATACTTAAGGTTTTATAATTTCCGTGTTTTTTGTTCAATCTTAACAAAATTTGCAATGCAGATTAAGAAAGGTCTAATTATGATGTGTGCGAAAAAAAATTCAATCGGTTAAAAATTTTGCTTAATAATAATTTTTTTCGAATTGCGGGGGTCAAGGGAGGAAATTCATGAGCCTAAAATAAACTCGTATAGCGTATGAAAATAAAGAATCTAGATTTCAAATTTGCTCTAGCTTTTATATTCTCTGAGACGCAGGCGTTCATACAGACGCACGGACGGACGGAGAGACAGACGGACATGGCTAGATCGAGTCAGCTAGTCATTCTGATAAGGAATATTTACACTTTGTGGTTTCTCAGAGCATTATAACTATCTTAATTTGTCTTTAAAGGGTATACCCCTTGTCGGGCATACACTAATCCCAGCAAAGAATTTTTTTATTTTTTACTCCATTAATTAAATGTATGTAACATGTAGAAGGTAGTTTTTAAGACCATAAAAATTGCTCTAATTTTAATTCAGTATTACCACCCGAGTCTATGTAGTCCTAGTGTAGTTTAGTATCATTATTTATATGTATATCTTTACACACCTAAAATAAACACAAGGATATTCCGAAAAAAATATAATCTAATTAATTGAAATTATTTGTAATTTCTTTTTCGAGCAACATTTGAATTTAATAGATTCGTTTAAAGTATTCAACATACTCAAAATATTTAAAACTTTTGAACAAAAGAATGCAATATTTTTCCAAAATATATATATATTTTTTAAATAATATTGGCTTCTCAAACCATTTTCTCTTAAGTAAGCAATGACAAATAGATAACCTTAATGTTACTTTGATCTTCCTTAGTTTAGATATATACATTCAACATATACATAATACACATAAAAAATCACATACTTAAATTAAGTATTAAATATTTATGCAGTTGACAACGAATTGGCTATTATAACGATCATCTGTAACCGACTTGTCACTCTTTTTCTCCTTTAGCTTTTTATGCACAAAAGCGCCATGCAACAGATCCAACAGCAGATACCTCGAGTCGGACTGGGAGCACACGGGATGGCCACCACGGCTAGCATGGGTGCGGGTACTACACCGGGGGCTGAGACAAAGCCCCATCAGTGCCAGCAGTGCATGAAGAGTTTCTCTAGTAATCATCAGCTGGTACAGCATATACGTGTCCATACCGGCGAGAAACCATACAAATGCTCCTACTGTGATCGTAGATTTAAGCAATTATCGCATGTTCAGCAACATACACGCCTCCATACGGGTAAGTAATATATATAAATATTTATTCTCAGATTGTTTTAAAAAACAAAATCATATTAAACAAGTAAGAAATCTTTAGTCGAGTACACTCGACTACGAGAGTTCCTTTGCCTCCACACACATACACATACAACCATCAGTTCTACACACAATTTAAGCCATTGCGCGCGCTTTTTAGCACTTTCCCCTCCTCGCGCGCTTAATAACAAGGTACTTAATGTTGTATAACATCCGTGTTTTTAACAAAATAAACAAGTAAGAAGTCTGTAGTCGAGTGTACCCGACTACGAGAGCCTCTTTGCCCACATACACAGCCATACATACACATACACACTGTTGTGCGCGCCTTTCAGCTCGCGCTCTATAGCGCGATACTTAATCTTGTATAACTTCGTATAATCTAAACGAAATCTACAACGTAGATCAAGAATTGTATAAATATTATGTGTGCCAAAAAGATATTCAATCGGTTGAAAATTGTGCTTAATAATTGGTTTCTTTCGTATTGCGGGGCTAAGGGAACGAAATTTAAAAATCTAAAACAAACTCGTATAGCGTACGAAAATAACAAATAAAGATTTAAAATTTGCTCAGGCGCTCATACAGACGAACGGATGAAAGGACATGAAAGGGATTTTTCAGGTCCTTGTATTTTTTCTCAATTTCTAATCCAATTTCAAATTTGGGCCTTTATAAGACCAAGCTTGATACTCTATTATTGTAATGAATATTTCTTTTTAGACCCTTTGCCTTTTTGTAAAAAAGAAGCAAAGCGGAGCTATTGGAAATGTGCAAATTCCAAAAGTATTTAACACATAGAAATAATCATCGGAGACCCCATAAAGTATATATATTCTGAATCAGGACGACAAGACGAGTTGATCTAGCCATGTCCATCTGACCGTTCGTCCGTCTGTCTGTCTGTCCGTCTGTCCGTCCGTCCGTCCATATGAACACCTGTTTCTCAGAGGCTATAAGAGCTAGAGCAACCAAATTTTAAACTTAGATTTTTTATTTTCGTACGCTATAAAAGTTAGTTTTTGATTTTCGAATTTTCTCCGCTGACCCCCGCAAATTGAAAAAAACGATTATTAAGCACAATTTTCAACCGATTGAATTGTTTTTGGCACACATTATAATTAGATCTTTTTTGATCTATATTGTGAATCTGGGTAAGATTAATCAAAAACTCGGAACTTATACATCATTAAAAGTGGTGTTATATGGCCCGGGGGGGTCAAGTAGTGCGCGCAAAATAAAAACTAGAGCAACGAAATTCGGAACGTAGATTTGTTATGTTTGTACGCTATACGAATTTGTTTTAGATTTTAAAATTTCTTCCCCTGACCCCCGCAATTCAAAAAAATCGATTATAAGGCACATTTTTTGGCACCCATATTAAAAAGATTGTTTCTGATCTACGTTGGGAATTTCGTTAACATTGAACGATAGGCACGGAAGTTATACAATATTAAGTACCGAGATATGGAGCGCGGGGAGCTAAAAGGGGCGCGCAATGACAAAGTACGTGCAGAACTGTGTGTATGTATGAGTATGTGTGTCTATAGCTGTATATGTTAGCAAAGGGGCTCTCGTAGTCGGGTACACTCGACTACAGATTTCTTACTTGTTTGAAAAAAAGGCAAAGGGGCTAAAAATAAACAAGTAAGAAATCTGTAGTCGAGTGTACCCGACTACGAGAGACACTTTGCCTACATACACAACCATACACACACTTATTTACACATACACACAGTTCTGCATGTAATTAGACATTGCGCGCGCCTTTTAGACCCCCACGCTCCATAGCGCGGTACTTAATGTTCTATAACTTCCGTGTGTATCGTTCAATCTAAATTCACAACGTAGATCAGGAATAATCTAATTAATACGTGTGCAAAAAAAAAATATGATCGGTTGAAAATTGTGCCTAATAATAGATTTTTTCGAATTGCGGTGGTCAAGAAAGGAAATTTTAAAATTTATAAAAAAAATCGTATAGCGTACGAACATAGCGAATCTAAATTCGAAATTTCGTTGCTCTAGTTCTTATTTTGCGCGCATTACTAAGCCCCCCCCGGGTCCCATAACACCACTTTTAATGATGTATAGCTTTCGAGTTTTTTGATTAATCTTACCAGGCGGAAGCACAGACGGACGGGTTAGATCGACTCTTCTTGTCGTCCTGATTCAGAATATATATACTTTATGGGTTCTCCCATGATTATTTCTATGTGTTACATACTTTTCGATTTTACACATTTCCAATAGCTCCGCTTTACTTCTATTTTACAAAAAAGACAAGGGGCTAAAAAAATGATGAGCATTTTAGCTACTTATGACAACTTAAAACTACAGCCAGACGCTGTGACACTGGCTCAATTTTAGCTAGCCCAATGTAACACAGTGGGACACATAATTAAAATAACAAGTTAGGTCGACGATAAAACAAAACTATAAAGACTGTGTTTGTTTAAGGTATTTGTAGAGCTTGTTATGAATAGACTATAGTTCTTAAATATATGCATAATTATATTTCACTAATATAATTCGTAGCAACCAGCAGTTGGCAATTACCGTTTTTTTTATAGTTTTCGATTTAGTAATTTGTGGTATACAAATAAACAACATAACGGGCATAAAATGTCTCGCAATATTAAAATTATTTTAATTTGTTCGAATTATTTGTAATGCAAAATATTAAAATATTTAAGAAGAAAATTCTTTGCTAAAATAAAATTAGGAATAATATAAAAACAAACTGAAATTTAAAAATCTTGTCTTACTTTTTTAGTTTTTATGTCTATAATTTGAAAAATGTATAGGTCCGATGAGACTACAATTATGATTTATTATCTATAAATATTATATTAATTTGACTAATTTCTTTTATTATTTCTTGATATTTAAATTTAACATTCTTTATATTTGCATTTTTCCTTTACATTCTTTAGTTTCGTTGCGCTTTGCACCAACATCTTAACTATCTTCATTGTAAGTATATCCGTTCCAATGAAAATAAAGTTCCATCTGCCTAATTATATATTCTTGTACTAATAATTATCCTTTTACATTTCAATATAAAATAAAATAAGTTTAAATTTATATCAAAATGCTTACGACGAAGCTTTTGCCATTAGCCCTATTCATTTCTAATAAGTTACAAGTAAGCAATTTGTAGTGAAGCGTACCCGACTACGAGAACGTCTTTGCCTACAGCTCTACACTCGGGGGTCAGGGGTGGAACTTCAAAAATGTAAATAAAAAACTTGTATAACATAAAAAAATAACGAATCCATATTTCAAATTTGGTTGCTTTAGCTGTTATAGTCTCTGAGAAATAGACGTTCATACAGACGGACAGGGCTAGATCGACTAACCTAGTCGTCCTGAATAAGAATACATATATTTTATGGACTCGTAGAAATTTTTACTACCTGTTACATATTTTTCGATTTTACACATTTACATTAGTTCCATTTTGTCCTTTTTTTAAAGGCTAAGCGGCTCAAAACTATTGCCAAAAATTATATGATATTTTTTACTGTGCGACGATAACTCTCGATTGCCTTACGATGCTATTGGACCATTCCTTTAACGCTCGTTTTACATATTAATTTTTCATTATTTTACTTCCCATTCTTTTCCGTTTTGAATTTTGAGCAAAGCGCAGCACAAATGTTTTATTACAAATACAGTTATCTAGGTTGGGCATTTGCCGAGTTGCCAAAATGACAAAATGCCAAAGATAATTTAATAAACTTTGAGTGCTTTCTGTCGCGACATTTCTTGACTGTTCTTCTTGTTACCATCTGCGACTGACTTTGACCGAAAATACCCATGATAATAAGGGTAGGGAATAGTAAAGGCAATATATGATCAAATTTTGGATATGAATAGCTATAGCTTTTGTCTATAATTATGCAACCTCATTAGGTGCATTCAAAAGTATTTTTTATAAAATCCCATTCTGTGCGTCTTCCGTTTAGTTCCAGCTTATTAAATTCACACCTGATTACAACGTCACAATCATTTTATATATTTTATTGTTTTTTATTTCATTTTTATTTTTTTTAACACATTTTTTGTGTTCACAAATGCTGAAAAAGAAATCAAATACGCTTTAATTAAAAACGAGTTCTGAGCCACGCAGCAGCCCCGAGAAAACGACCTTCAGATCCTACCTACCCCATTTTAAATCATCTTTGGGTAAACGGTGTTTTCTCCTGTTTTTGGTCCAGGAACAGGTTTGTGTTTAACGTTCTACGTTTTAAAACCTGGTCTGGGTAATTAGACAATGCAATGCTAATGGTCTCTTGTCGCAAAACGATTTTCTAAAGGGCTAAACTGGGCAACATTCAAACCATTGGCGCCAACAACTCATATAATGAAGAGGCTATTAAGCATCCAACCCTCAGTCATCAGCCGGTCATCACTTTAGCCATACTGAGTCTAACTAGTCCATCTCCCATTCCCATATTCTTTAAGTAAAATCCGCAGAACTCTAGTACGTTCAAGCGCGAGTCGCATGCTTTAAGGCTTTGAAAGGTGATATGACAGCATCAGAATGAAGCGCCTCTGTGAATACGTGTTACTAAGGTGTGAAGTGATGCGGATGCTGCCAACGCCAACAGCAAACGGTTAAGGGCATGCAGACAGGGTAAGGGTGAGGCTGCTACTATAGAAAAACTTAACGGATTCCTCGAACTCGCGACCGCATCTTTGTCTACTCGACTGCAGTTTGTAACTATTTATTTGCATTTACTGGTACTGTTACTGTTGTCGGTGGCAAAACAAAGTGACTATAAGTAGCTCAAACGTTTTAGTGTTTTACCTTACTTTCCTTACTGCACCCAGCACGCTGGAGCCCTTTTTGAGACGCGCTTATAGAAATGTCCTGCGTCACTGACCTTCCACTTTTTCATTTAATTGCGCGTTGAAATGAAATTAATTTTCCTGAAAATCTGAAACACGTAATTGCTACATAGCTATAAAATTTGAAACAGTTTTCCTCATCCGTCACACCGATAAACTGCACCGACGCAATGTGCCTCCCGAAATAATACTCCCAAAAAGCTTGTCTGCCAACGACAACGTTTCTTAAGTTCTTTCCTTTTAATCTTGTTAAAATAAAGTCAATCAGTCAATTACACCCCCGTTACAGCTCATGCAGCACGTTTAGCACATTAAAGCAGCCAAGCTCAAATGTTTTGTATCACTACACTTCAATATTTTGAGATTTGGCCAACTTTATCGAAAGTAAAGAACATATAAATGAACATATAAAAAGAACATATAAAAAGTCCGAACACTTATTTCGTTAAAGTGAACCAGAATGCAAATGAATAAATGTATCGAACAAGGTATGTCACAAATATATATATTCGTCCCTGATAAAGCACAACTAGCCGAGACAAGTGTCCGTCTCACTAAAGGATAAAAATAATAACAGGTTAGTTTTCCTGAGGTTAAGAAGCCATATTATTACCATTTAAAAATTTTTTTTCAAATGCAAAGTTTTTTGATTTCTTCCTTAGAATGATCTTTTAGAAATGTTACATAAAGTTGAAAATCATAATTGCACAATGTATATTGTATATATTTTTAGCCCCTTTGCCTTTTTTGTAAAAAAAGAGCAAAGCGGAGATATTGGAAAGTTGCAAAATCCAAAAGTATGTAACACATAGAAATAATCATCGGAGACCCCATAAAGTATATATATTCTGAATCAGGACGACAAGACGAGTTCATCTAGCCCTGTCCGTCTGTCTGTCCGTCCGTCCGTCCGTCCGTCCGTCCGTCCGTCCGTATGAACGCCTGTTTCTCAGAGACTATAAGAGCTAGAGCAACCAAACTTGAAATCTAGATTCGTTATGTTCGTACGCTGTACAAGTTTGTTTTTGATTTTTCAATTTCTTCCCCTGACTATTTTTGGCACACATCATAATTAGACCGCTCTTGATCGATGTTGTGAATCTGGGTAAGATTGATAAAAAATCTCGGAAGTTATAGATCAGCAAAAATGGCGCTATGGGCCCCGTAATGTAGTGCGCGCAAAATAAGAGCTTGAACAACGAAATTCGGAACGTATATTTGTTTTGTTTGTACGCTATACGAGTTTGTTTTAGATTTTTCAATTTCCTTCCCTGACCCCCGCAATTTGAAAAAATCGATTTTCAGATACAAATTTTAACCGATCAAATTTCTTTTACGCACACATATTAAGTAGACCATTCTTCATCTAAGTAAGTGAATTTCGTTAAAATTGAACAATAAACACGGAAGTTATACAACATTAAGTACAGCGATATAGAGCGTGGGGGGTTAAAAGGTGCGCGCAATGGCTAAGTACGTGCAGAACTGTGTGTATGTATGAGTATGTGTGTGTATGGCTGTACATGTAGGCAAAGGGGCTCTCGTAGTCGGGTACACTCGACTACAGACTTCTTACTTGTTAGAATACAAAACAGTCTAAACAAGTAAAAATGTAGTCGAGTGGAACCACATACACAAGCATACACACACACACGTATAAAGAAGTATATTATACAGACACAAACAAGCATGTCCACTTGATTATTTTGAGAAAAAGAATTCTTGCATCACCCAACCCCAGTGGAAGATAAACTCAACTAGGTGTCAGGTGTCTGCATTGGCTTACTACTTGGCTTTATTCTGTTTAAAACATCAGCCGGGCGCCAGAAAATAGCAATCCGTAGTCCGTATTGTAAAGCGGTCAACACTAGTGTAAAATTTGATTTGCGGGGAACATGAAAATGAGTATAGTTCTTTTATGGTTATTCCAGCTGCTTAGAATAGAGAACATACAGAACTGAAAATTTGTAAATCTAAAATAAACTTGTCTAGCCAACGAAAAACATAAATCTACATTCCAAAATTGGTCGTTCATACAAAAGGAATTGTAAACGGGTAAATTGACGTGCAGGACCATTTCGACTTGCCTTGTGATACTGATCAAGAATATCTATACAATATATTGATGGAGATGTTTAATCCTACCTATTACATATTTTTAGACCCTTTGCGTTTTGAAAAAAGAGCAAAGTGGAACTAATGGATGTGTGCAAAATCGAAAAGCATGTAACATAATTAAATAATCATCGGAGATCTTGATCATGACGACAAGACGAGTCGATCTAGCCCTGTTCGTCTGTCTGTCTGAACGCCTGTTTCTCAGAGACAATAAGAGCTAGAGCAATCAAATTTGTATCCGATTACGAGAAACCTTTTTGTCTCATAAAGACGCATACACACACAGATTCACAGTTTATTACGCACTTTAACTAGTTTTCTGCTCTTCTTTACGCGATACTCTATTTTGAATAATTTTCCGCGTTTTTTAAGCCCTTTTGCCTTTTGAAACAAGAAAGAAATCTGTACTCAAGGTTACCCTACTACGAGAGCTCCATTGCCTACATATACAGCCATACACACAAATACTCAGACATACACAAAGTTGTATACGTACTTTAAAGCATTGCTCTATAGAGCGATACTTAACGTTGTATAACTTCCGTGTTTATTGTTAGATCTTAACGAAATACACAACGTAGATCAAAAATGGTCCAGTTATGACGTGTACCGAAAAGAAATCGGTTAAAAGTTGTGCTTAATAATCGTTTTTTTTCGTATTGCGGGGGTCAGGGAAGAAACTCATAAATCTAAAACTACGCTTACGTCGTATAGTCTTGTTGTCTAGTTTGACTTGTCTTGCCGTCCCGCAATACGAAAGATACGATTATTAAGCACAATTTTAAGCCGATTGAATTTCTTTTTAGCACACATCATAATTGAACCATTTTTGATCTAGGTTGTGAATCTAGGTAAGATTGTGGAGCCCAAGGGTTAGGTGGTGCACCCAAAATAAAAGGTAGAGCAACCAAATTTTAAATATGGATTCGATAATTTTGTACACTATACGAGTTTGGTTTAGATTTTGTAATTTCTTCCCTTTACCCTCGTAATTCGAAAAAAAACGATTATAAGGCACAATTTTGAACCCATTGAATTTCGTGCGCGCAATGGTTTAAAGTACGTGTACAACTGTGTGTATGTGTGAGTATATGTGTGTATGGCTGTGTATGTAGGCAAAGGGGCTCTCGTAGTCGGGTTCATTTGACTACAGACTTCTTACTTGTTTTTTTTTGTAAAACAACACATACTAAAATAACTTCTGTAAGATAAATTGTATTTGTTGCAGGTGAGCGTCCCTATAAGTGTCACTTGCCGGATTGCGGTCGAGCTTTCATACAGCTCTCAAATCTTCAGCAACACTTGAGAAATCACGATGCTCAGGTGGAGCGGGCTAAAAATCGTCCTTTCCATTGTAATATTTGTGGAAAAGGATTTGCAACTGAGTCAAGCCTGCGTACGCATACATCTAAGGTGAGTGTAAAATTGGAATTCATATTCAGATTAGTATCGATACGTCGACATGCACCACCACCTTGCAGCTCAATACTTTTAATACGTTTTACAACCAATTCATTTTGCATTTTGTGTTTTAAGCTCGTAAGAAATCTGTAGTCAGTGTACTCGACTACGAGAGCTCCTTTGCCAATAAACACAGACATACACACAAATCTACACGCAATTTATTTCGCGCACCTTTTAGCCCCTCCCTGTTCCATAGCACTGTGGTTAATGTTGTATAACTTCCGTGTTTTAGATTAAGAATGGGTGTGCCAAAAAGAAATTCGATCGGTTGATAATTGTCCTAAATAATCGTTTTTTAGACGCTTTGCCATAAAAAAGAGCAAAGTGGAACTAATGGAAAAATGCAAAATCCAAAAGTATGTAACACATTGAAATAATCACCGGAGACCCCATAAAGTATATACATTCTTGATCAGGACGACAAGACGAATTGATCTAGCCATGTCCCTCCGTCCGTGTGTATCAACGCCTGTTTCACATAGACTATAAGAGCTAGAGCAACAAAATTTTAAACCTAGATTTTAGATTTTTGAATTTCCTCCCCTGATAATAATTATTATTACTATATTCACATCATAATTTAATAAAAATTATAAAGATTGAATATAACATACGGAATTTATTCAAAATAATTCAGTTATCCTAAATGCAAAGGGATTGGGAGGCTAAAAGTCACGCAGCAGCATTCAGGATGTATAGAACTGTGTATACGAGTATGTAGCTCAGTGTATGAGGGAAAAAGTGTGCTCTTAGTCGGATACACCCGATTACAGCCGACTTACTTGTTATCCACTTTGCGTTTAAAAAAGGCATAAAGGGAGTTTATGGATTTGTGCAAAATGGAAAATCGAAAGGGTATAAATAATCATCTGAGACCCCCTATAGTATATATATTCTTGATCAGCAGCACTAGCCGATTCGAACACCTTCTTACTTGTTAGCCCCTTTGCCTTTAAAAAATACCAAAATTAAGCTTATGGAAGTGTGCAAAATCGAAAAGTATTTAACAGGTAGAAATAATTAGCTAAAACCCCATAAACTAAATTTTTTTTTTTTTTATTAGAAAGAAATTATATATTATTAATTAATATACAAAATATATAATTTAATACTATTTTAACGAACACTAGCTGGATCGCTTCTCGGCCTTGTGGCTAAGATCAAAGTGTAAATTAAATATATTCTTGACCAGGACTAGCTATGTCGATCTTGTCATTGCATTGTCCGTCTATCCATCCGTACAAGAGATAGAGCAACCAAATTTGGAACCTATATTCTTTATGCTCGTACGCTATACGAGTTTGTTTTAGATTTTTGAATTTCCTTCCCTGACCACTCAATACGAATAAAAATAATAATTAAGCACAGTTTTCAACCGATCGAATTTCTTCAATAAATAGACCATAGTTGTGAATCTCATTCAGATTAAACAAAAATCTTGGAAGTAATACAACATTAAGTATCGAGTTATGGATCACAATAGCGAAGTGCGCACGAAATGACTTAAACTGCATGTTGAAGTGTGTGCATGAGTGCGTTTGTGTGTGTATGTCTGTGGATGTAGGCAAAGTGGTGCTTATAGTCGGCTACACTCGAGTACAGATTTCTTACTTGTTTTCTATATTGTTTTTGTATCTCTGCCCGTCCATTGTTATTATTGATTATGCTGCACCTACAACTTTAAATGGCATCTTATGATAACACCTGATCGGGTCCTCCTAGGAGCTACAGTTGCATCTTGGTGTCTTACAGCAGCATGCTGCTTTAATCGGTGGTCCCAATGCGACATCATGCCCTGTATGCCATAAGCTTTTCCTTGGTACCGAAGCGTTAATGGATCATATGAAACATGTGCACAAAGAAAAGTCCCCACCGCCGCCAGCACTAACCGATCCACGTAAGCTAACTATTTTTTGTGTTCTTTCCCGTGTGATAAATACATATATATATAAATATAAGTAATTCCATTTGCAGCAGGAGGTCAATTTGTTGATTGTTTAAATACTGGAAATGGAAACAGTGGAGGCGCAGCCAATCTTCATGCAACGCAATGCTCCACAGAAACAACCTGTGGGCAGATATCAACTAACCAGAATGACAGTTACCTCGGTAAACGTAGAACAGCTAACCACCCTTGCCCCGTCTGCGGCAAGCACTATGTGAATGAGGGGTCTCTACGTAAGCATTTAGCATGTCATGCCGAAACATCCCAGCTGACAAGCAGTCTGCGTATGTGGCCTTGTTCTGTTTGTCAGGCTGTGTTCACGCACGAAAATGGTGAGCATTAAATATGAATTAGAATTAGTTACGATTTACTCCTATTCTAACTAAAACAAGTAAGTAGTCGAGTGTACCCGACTACGAGAGCCCCTTTGCCTACATATACAGCCATACACACACATACTCATACATACACACAGTTCTGCACGTACTTAGCCATTGCGCGCACCTTTTAGCCCCCCACGCTCTATAGCGCGGTACTTAATGTTGTATAACTTCCGTGTTTATTGTTCAATTTAAACAAAATTCACATCGATCAAGAATGGTCTAATTATGATTTGTGCCAAAAATAGTTTCAATCGGTTGAAAATTGTGCTTAATAATCGTTTTTTTTTCGAATTGCGGGGGTCAGGGGAGGAAATTCAAAAATCAAAAACAAAACTCGTATAACCTACGAACATAACGAATCTAGATTTTAAGTTTGGTTGCTCTAGCTCTTATGAGAAACAGGCGTTCATAAAGACGGACAGACGGACAGATGGACAGACGGACAGACAGACAAACGGACAGGGCTAGATCAACTCGTCTTGTCGTCCTGATTCAGAATATATATACTTTATGGAGTCTCCGATGATTATTTCTATGTGTTACATACTTTTCGATTTTGCACATTTCCAATAGCTCCGCTTTGCTTCTTTTTTACAAAAAGGCAAAGGGGCTAACAAGTAAGTAGTCTGTAGTCGAGTGTACCCGACTACGAGAGCCCCTTTGCCTACATACACAGCCATACAAATAGTTCTGCACGTACTTTAGGCCTTTTAGCCCCCGCGCTCTATTGCGCGATACTTAATGTTCTGTAACTTCCATGTTCATTGTTTCATTTTAACGAAATTTACAACGTAGATCAAAAATGGTCTAAATAATATATGTGCTAAAAAGAAATTTGAATAGTTGAAAATTGTGCCTAATAATAAATTTTTTCGAATTGCGATGGTCAGGGGAGGAAATTCGAAAATCTAAAAAAAATGGTAAAGCGTATGAACATTAAGAATCTAGATTCCAAATTTAGTTGCTCTAGCTCTTATTTTGCGCGCACCACTTTACCCCCCGGGCACCATAAAACCACTTTTAATTTGTTTATTTTTTTTTTAGCCCCTTTGCCTTTTTTGTAAAAAAAGAGCAAAGCGGAGCTATTATAAAGTTGCAAAATCCAAAAGTATGTAACACATAGAAATAATCATCGGAGACCCCATAAAGTATATATATTCTGAATCAGGACGACTAGACGAGTTCATCTAGCCCTGTCCGTCTGTCTGTCCGTCCGTCCGTCCGGCCGTCCGTCCGTATGAACGCCTGTTTCTCAGAGACTATAAGAGCTAGAGCAACCAAATTTTAAACCTAGATTTATTATTTTCGTACGCTGTACAAGTTTGTTTTTGATTTTTGAATTTCCTTCCCTGACCCCCGCATATCGAAAAAAAACGATTATTAAGCACAATTTTCAACCGATCAAATTTATTTTTGGCACACATCTTAATTAGACCATTCTTGATCGATGTTGTGAATCTGGGTAACATTGATCAAAAATCTCGGAAGTTATATATCAGCAAAAGTGGTATTATGGGCCCCGGGGGGGTATAGTAGTGCGCGTAATTAAAGAGGTAGAGCAACGAAATTTGGAACGTAGATTTGTTATGTTCGTACCCTATACGAGTTTGTTTTACATTTTTCAATTTCCTCCCATGACCCCCGCAATTTGAAAAAATAGATTTTAAGATACAATTTTTAACCGATCAAATTTATTTTTGGTACACATTATAATTCGACCATTCTTAATCCATGTTGTGAATCTGGTTAAGATTGATAAAAAATCTCGGAAGTTATACATCATCAAAAGTGGCGTTATGGGACCCGGGGGGTATAGTAGTGCGCGCAAAATAAGATCTAGAGCAACGAAATTTGGAACGTAGATTTGTTATGTTTGTACGCTATACGAGTTTGTTTTACATTTTTAAATTTCTTTCCCTGACCCCCGCAATTTGAAAAGATTTTCAGATACAAATTTTAACCGATCAAATTTCTTTTACGCACACATATTAAGTAGACCATTTTTCATCTACCTTGTGAATTTCCTTCAAATTGAACAATAAACTTGGAAGTTATACAACATTAAGTACCGCGCTATAGAGCGTGGGGGGCTAAACGGTGCGCGCAATGGCTAAGTACGTGCAGAACTGTGTGTATGTATGAGTATGTGTGTTTATGGCTGTATATGTAGGCAAAGGGGCTCTCGTAGTCGGGTACAATCGACTTCTAACTTGTTTACAAAAAGGCAAAGGGGCTAACAAGTAATAAGTCTGTAATCAAGTGTACCCGACTACGATAAAGGGACGATAAGACACACAGCCTTAAAGACACATACGCATACATACACACAGTCGTACACACACCTGAAGCCATTTCTCGCGCTGCTTTTTATCCCTCCCCCCGCGGTTCATAGCACAATACTTAAATAAAAATAACTTCCGTGTACAATCTTAATGAGATTCAAGACGTAGATCAAGATAGGTCTAATTATTATGTGCACAAAAAAGAAATACAATCCGTTTGAAATAGTGCTTAGCTATCGTTTATTTCGTATTGCGGGGATCAAACAAACTGAGACTAGCTCTTATAGTCTTTGAGAAACAGGAATTTATACAGACGGATGAACGGACAGACAGACGGACAGGGCTAGATCAAATCGTGTTGTAGTCCTGATCAAGAAGGTATATACTTTAAATACTTTTGGTAACGAAATAAAAAGATTACTTGACCCATTGCATCATAAGTCATACAACACATGTCCAAACATCTTTGGGCAGATCAAAGTGCCCTTTTAATAAGAATTGTGCAGCTGCCATGATCTGTATGCTGAATGATTTTAAAATAAAATATATTTATTTATTTATGGCCATGCCATAGTTGGCTTCCATAACTCCAGATTAAAGCTATAATATACATAATATGCATAATAGTGAAATTGTTTTATGTGACCAACAGCAGTTCACGCACACGATTTGAGTGTTCTAATATGGGCAGAAAATGTCAGCCTGCTATCTAACCTGACAACAAGATATTTAGCTTTGTAGTGAAATTCTGTAAATTTACGATTTGTGCTGTACCGTCGCACTATTCACTTATACAGACATACAAACACATTAACGCATATAGACACATTTATATACATACAAACACATACACACAGTTCTAAATGCTGTGTAGGTTATTGTGACATTTAGACGCTTCGCGCTACTAGACAGGACTTTCTCGACTCAAGAATGTATGTTATGGGTTCTCCGGTGATTACTTTTGGATTTTGCACATTTCCATTAGCTCCGCTTTGCTCTTTTTATGACAAAGGGGCTAAAAATATCTTTATCTTGCTTCATTACTTTTTTTTTTTTTTTTTTTTTTTTTATTATTATTATTAAGGAAGCCGAGGTCCTAAGACCTCTTTGTGTCCTTTTTGCTTCATTACTAGATATTATTTTACTGTTACATTTACTTTTATATTTTTAGGCCTGCTAACTCATATGGACCACATGAGAATGGACCCCAAGCATCAATTCGCAGCGCAATACGTCTTGGTAAGTATACTTCCAACGCATAAATAAGTATAATATAAGTAAATTATGAAACTAATTTTTAACGTTTAAAATAAAAGAAATGGGTTAAGAGTTTGGCTTTTAAGTTACTGCGGGCGGATCCAGTTCCATTACCTCTTTTTCCGTTTTTAAATGCAAAGGGGCTTTAAATAAATGTTTCAGTTATTCAATGCGGTCAAAGCTGAATATATATATATGATATACTTTGTATGTAAGCACATTCGTAACAGGCTTCTGTAGTCAAGTACATCAGTCCACAGTGTACTTTTCATTTTGTTTTTCGTTTTAGTCACGTGCGGCAGCAGAGCAACGCGAACGGGAGACGTTGTTGGCAACTTTAGCTGTTTCTTCGGTGAGTAGTGGAGTTAGAGATAATGGTGGGACCTTACTACCCTTAAGTGTTGGCGCTGGAGTTACTCCGGGCGGATCTAGTTCGTTGTGCCCGTCGCCATCAGGAAACTCTGAATGTTCATCGAATGGTCGGCTTTCCTCCTCATCAAACTCAGAACAAGACCAAGATCAGGAGCTAGGCTTAAGCGAAAATGATAATAGTAGCCACAACAACACACCTAGTCATATAAACAACAACAACAACATGAATAATAATAATATTAGCTCTAGTTCCAACAAAATAAATTTAAATGAGCTACGTTTACCTAATTCAAGCCAATATAGCATGGATGCAGAGCTCCATGCCAATCGCATGTCTCTAATGGCAGCTGCTTCAGCTGCCGCTGTGGCTGTGGCAGCTTCCGCCAATTCCAGATCACAGGATGCTATTGATGCGGTAACAACAGGACCTGACAGTGCTGTGGTGCAAGCTGCAGTGGTTAATCTAGCTGCAGCCATGCGCATGAATAATCCACAGGTGGGATTAGTTTTATATATTTAATCATTATTTTATTAAATAAAAATTGTTCTATAACTGGCCATCAGCATGCGGAACATCATTTGCATCAACAAAATAGCCAGCCGCAGGCTCAGCATCACAATCATCATCACCACCATCAGCAACATCAGCAACATGAACAACATCAACACCATCAACAGCAGCTGATGTCATCACTGGACAACCAACAAACAACACATGATGGCAGCAACAGCAACCCGCAGCGACGTTCACCGACAATTAATATACCAAACCTACAAATGCAGACGGACACACCGTCCGTCATGATGAGCATGATGCGTGGCACCTTAGATCGATCATTGGATGCTGGTCTAGGCACCATGCATCAAATGGAGGCACTGCATCATCAACATCATCGATCGACGAATTATTCGCAACATGCCGTGACACCCACTTCTCATCAAGTAATCTCTCCATCCCATGCTCAGCATACACCTCATCCGGAGACAGCTTTGCGCATGCATCATCAGGCTGAAGCAATTTTGCGTTCGCATACTGAAGCCGCATTTCGTCTAGCCGCATCGGTGGCAGCAACAAATGGTGCTAGCGCGAATACCAATGCGACTCCTACCGGAGCCAATACTGATTCTAGTCCCGCTAATAATGGAAACAATAATGCTAATAATAATGGTAATAGCAACAGTACCATTTCCACTATAAACGACACAGCATCGGCACAACAAAGACAAATTAATGGAAGTGATCTTCATTCGTCACCGCATCGTTTCCTGCCCAATATAATCCAGCCACAACACCCGCAAACGAATTCGCAACAAGAACAGTCAAGTGCACACAATTCATGAAGGCTCAAGGATTAAATTGAATAGTGTCAGCCTTTTACTATGTTTAGTTGCCACAGTACTAACTAAACAGACTAAACACACAAGCAACCACGGATTTGGTACCTAAAATAGCAGCACTCATTACAGTGATTATGAAACTTGAAACTTTCGAACTTTGCCATTGCCGTTGATATGTGGACACAAAGCAGGATCAATTGGTCACGATTATTAATTATTTGATAATAAATGCCAGCCAAATTTCCCGCATAATATACTCCTCTCTATCAATAGATTTATGACCTGTAAAATATATATCAATGCATGTCCAACTCTCTATATACATTTAGAAATCCAACGAAAATACATTCATATACATATAGATTACAAATTTAAAAACGAATTCTCTAAGATCCAGACTTTCATCTGTTGTATGAATAAATAGAACAGAAGTAACAGTATTACATATAATGCAGAGTATTTTAATGCTTTGAGGTATTAAGTTACGTAAGTTGACGGTATGTCCTTATAATATTTTAATGTATTAATAAAAAATAGTTTCGATTTCAAATTGAAAAATTTTATTCTAAGTTATTAAAAGTATTAGTTTATATATGTATATATATATATATATATATATATGTATGTATATGTATATATATATATATATATATATATATATATTAGGATTATTATTTAAGCCATACCTCTATTAACTGTGAGATCAGACTGACAGCTGTGACTCAATTGCATAAACTTAGGATAATATTATATCATTTAAAAAAACGTTCGTAATTTTATAATACTTTATTTAATGTTAACTACTGTGTTCATTGTTTTATATTTAATATTGCATTGGCTGGACTGGTGAATGAATGTGCTCCTCTAGATTTGTTATTTTATTTTATTAGCCTCTTTGCTTTTATTTCTTTTAAGTCTTTTGTTAAATATAATATATAGTTTAAACTATAGAGTATGTACATTATTTCAGGTTTGTTACGAGTTTTAATTTAATTATCTGCATTATGTGGGAGAATTAAATTTCTGATATAATTAAAATTAAATAAAATTAAAATTAAAAAGGGAACGAGAAATCTTCATAAAACGCATAATTTTAAGTTGTATAAAGAGTGTAGAATAATAAGAATATTATATGTATATACTTGTAAGTATATAACGTAATTAAATAAAATAAAAATCAATCATTTAGTGATTGATTATTTCTCATTACTTCCACAGTGAATTTATATAACTATTTCAGCACAATTCTTGAAAATCTAGAATAATAGAGCCAAAATCTCTCTATTGATTGTATATAAATTAATATAATTAATTTATTTAGTTCTAACAAAATATATCCTTGACCTTTTGTATCAACAAGTATCTGCGCTAATATTATATTAATAATATTATCAATTGCTGTCTCCAATTGTTAGGCGGTGCCTGAACAATGAGACGCAACGGTCGAGTAAACGTGTTTACTCAGACTAGCCGATATGTTGATATACGTTTTGGATATTTTATATCAACAAACGTCTGCCTTAATATTATATAAATAATATTAACAATTGCTGTCTCTAATTGTTAGTCGGTGCCTGAACAATGAGTCGCAACGGTCGAGTAAGCGTTGTTTACTCAGATTAGCAGATGTGTGGCTGATGTATTCTGTGCTAACAAAATACGATAATATCAATTTTTGTCTCCCACGTGTTACACGTGTTGATGAATAAAAAGTCTTTGTGAATTTACTCCGCTCTGTGACGTGCTTTATTTAACTATCCAATTCCAACTGAACTCACCCAAAGCTCTTCATTGCGGCCATACAAACATGCAGTGTTACCAGCTAAGGATAAATGAAAAACAAGTAAGAAGTCTGTAGTCGAGTGTACCCGACTACGAGAGCCCCTTTGCCTACAAATACAGCCATACACACACATACTCATACATACACACGCTCTATATCGCGGTACTTAATGTTGTATAACTTCCGTGTTTATTGTTCGATTTTAACGAAACTCACAAAGTAGATGAAGAATTGTCTACTTAATATGTGTGTGAAAAATAAATCTTATCGGTTAAAAATTGTACCTTATAATCGTTTTTTTCGATTTGCGGGGGTCAGGGGAGGAAATCTAAAAATCAAAAACAAACTTGTATAGCGTACGAACATAACAAATCTACGTTCCAAATTTCGTTGCTCTAGCTCTTATTTTGCGCGCACTACATTACCCCCCCGGGGCCCATTACGCCACTTTTGATGATCTATAACTTCCGAGATTTTTGATCAATGTTACCCAGACTTACAACATCGATCAAGAATGGTCTAATTAGGATGTGTACCAAAAATAAATTTGATCGGTTGAAAATTGTGCTTAATAATCGTTTTTTTCGATTTGCGGGGGTCAGGGGAGGAAATTCAAAAATCAAAAACAAACTCGTATAACCTACGAACATAACGAATCTAGATTTAAAGTTTGGTTGCTCTAGCTCTTATAGTCTCTGAGAAACAGGCGTTCATACAGACGGACAGACGGACAGACGGTCAGACGGACAGACGGACAGACGGACAGACAGACAGACGGACAGACGGACAGGGCTAGATGAACTCGTCTTGTCGTCCTGATTCAGAATATATATACTTTATGGGGTCTCCGATGATTATTTCTATGTGTTACATACTTTTGGATTTTGCACATTTCCAATAGCTCCGCTTTGCTCTTTTTTTACAAAAAGGCAAAGGGGCTAAAAAGAGAAAAAGGCTTTCTGTGGCTAACTTAACATAAATACTGCACTATCGATTACTTATGTTAACTACTCCTCCATCAAGTTTGAGGCCACCCTCGGCCGATTCCAATCCGGCGATGACCTCCGTTGGATATTTAGTGGCCTTCTCCAGACTAACTTCCTTCTTGAATTCCTTGCTTGCCTTCACAATACTTTCAGTAAGGCATTGAAAGTAAGTGAGACTAAGAATATCTTCATGTTTGGCTTA
>JBAMBS010002636.1:0-83935 GCA_037044455.1 Zygothrica quintamaculata | reverse complement strand
GCTCCGGTGGCCGATACCAAAGTGTTATGACTTTGTTGGTGTAGGGGCGTTCACGATCATCAGCGTTGTACAATCGGGCCAGTCCGAAGTCTGCCAATTGCACTTTACCCCTTATGCAAAAAACAAATATGTAAATGGAAAGATAGTTATACATGAAAAATGAAATACGTTAAGACCTTACTTATTGTTCATTAAAATATTGTACCCCAATCTCGTACGTTATTTTGGGAGTCACGTCTATTCAAAATAACTAGACGTTGACGTGGAACAACTTTAATGCAATCGAATTTTTATTGCTGCTGTTGTTCTTGGCATTAGGTGTACCGATATCCTTAGGGCTGTCGATGACATCATCGTCGCCAAGCTCCTCACTGCCTTGTATAACTGGTGGCATGGCTAGTCTTAAAAGGCTTTTGTAAATATAAGCGTTTATATTCTTTTCTTCGGAAACTAATTTTTTTTATCATTAATAACATACGTACTACCAATAGTTTGATTTAGTTTAAGTATATCATTATCTTTGTTTGGCATTGGAATGTTAATTACGTCCAAATCAGATTTACCACAACCAAGAATTTCATTTGGTGTTGCACCTGTTGTAGACTGTGCCGTCATGAAAGACACAGGTCGATTCTCGGCTACATTGGGTGTATTATCATCTATCGAGGAACGGATTTCATTTATAGTCAAAGCACCGTTTTTTGCTGTTTTCTTCCAGTCTTACAACAATTAGCTTCAGCACCTTTTGGCGTTTATGGAGATCCTTCAGAAATTCGGCAAGTAGGCTGGTCTCGATTATCTTTTGTGTACGTGTGTGTATGCGTGCGTATGTTTGTGTATGGATGTGTCAGTAGGCAAAGGGGCTCTCATAATCGGGTAAACTCGACTACTTTCTTGTTTAGAATATTTTAATCCAAATTTAAATTTGTATCTTACAAACAATTTGTTTGTCGACTGTTCTTAGTCGACATTGAATAAATAAATAACTAAATAATATAAGAATTGCTGATTTCGTAATATTTAATACTAATTATCTACATAAAAGTATGTACATACGGGCTATCCGATAAAAATGAAGTTTACCAGATTTGTGGATGATTATCGTTTTGAATATCCAATTACAATTTTTTACAATCCCCACCCCACCTCCTTTTAAATTTCATAATATTATGTTGACTTTTTTCAGTCTCTCAATGATTTCTTTTATTATATAGTAATCTATATACACAATTCTTAAGCAGCTTGAAATATACTATATTAAAAATATAAGCTTATTAAAAATGTTACTTGTCATATTCCTTTTAAATTTTACAATTACATATTAATAACTATATATATATATATATATATATATATATATATATATATAAATATTATATATTATTTTTCATATTATATTTATATTTATTTTTTATAAATGAATTTATATATATTCGTGTTATAGATTTAAAAAAAAAACTTATTTTTTGAAGTACCGAATAGTTGCAGTTATTGAATAGCTATGTGATTCTAAATTGCTTATTGCCAATATTAATGGAAATTAGGTATTACCCCGAATATCGAAATTGCAATGATTTTTTTTAAACTTCAAACAATAATTAATGTTCAACGCATTCTAAACATAAGCTTACCATCTTTGTTGTTTGTTTCTTTTGTTATGACATAACTTTTATATTAAAGCGATTTGGTAGACATGATTTTATTTCTTACTTAATATTAACTTTTGCTACCATGCAAACTCCACATACGGCTGTTTATAGTCGGTAGCATATAGTAAATGCTAGGCATCCCCAACCATTGCGGCACCCTGTTGTTGATGCTTTGCTGAGCATATTGTACTTGGTTGCAGCGCTTCTTGCTGTTCACGCAGCTGTCGGCGACGTTTTTTACTCCAAAGTTCATGACAATCCTGCCACGTGGGTAATTGTGGCGTTGGCATTCTTTTAAATGATTAATACAGATTACAATATTAATTATTTAGTAGTTTTATTGTGAGCATTATCTTTCGATATTTAACTTACTCATCTGGATTAATGTTCTTAAGCCAAGGCGATTTAAGGGCATCATCTGCTGTAATACGTTTCTCTGGATCCGAATCTAACATTATATCGAGCAGGTCAAGTGCTGATGCTGGCATAAATTCAAAATCTTCCCGTAAACGCCGTCGATGTGTTTTTTAGCCACTTTGCCTTTTTTGTAAAAAAAGAGCAAAGCGGAGCTATTGGAAATATGCAAAATCCAAAAGTATGTAACACATAGAAATAATCATCGGAGACCCCATAAAGTATATATATTCTGAATCAGGACGACAAGACGAGTTGATCTAGCCCTGTCCGTCTGTCTGTCCGTCCGTCCGTTCGTCCGTCCGTGAATCTGGTGAAGATTGATCTAAAATCTCGGAAGTTATAGATCAGCAAAAGTGGCGTTTTGGGCCCCGGGGGGGGTTATGTAGTGCGCGCAAAATAAGAGCTAGAGCAACGAAATTTGGAACGTAGATTTTTTATGTTTTTACGCTATACGAGTTTCTTTTGGATTTTTCAATTTCCCCCCCTGACCACCGCAAATCGAAAAAAAACGATTATTAAGCACAATTTTCAACCGATCAAATTTATTTATTTTGGTACACATCATTATTAGACCATTCTTGATCGATGTTGTGAATCTGGTGAAGATTGATCAAAAATCTCGGAAGTTATAGATCAGCAAAAGTGGCGTTTTGGGCCCCGGGGGGGTATAGTAGTGCGCGCAAAATAAGAGCTAGAGCAACGAAATTTGGAACGTAGATTTGTTATGTTCGTACGCTATACGAGTTTCTTTTGGATTTTTCAATTTCCCCCCCTGACCCACGCAATTTGAAAAAAACGATTATTAAGCACAATTTTCAACCGAGCAAATTTATTTTTGGTACACATCATTATTAGACCATTCTTGATCGATGTTGTGAATCTGGTGAAGATTGATCAAAAATCTCGGAAGTTATAGATCAGCAAAAGTGGCGTTTTGGGCCCCGGGGGGGTAATGTAGTGCGCGCAAAATAAGAGCTAGAGCAACGAAATTTGGAATGTATATTTGTTATGCTTGTACGCTATACGAGTTTGTTTTAGATTTTTCAATTTCCTTCCCTGACCCCCGCAATTTGAAAAAATCGATTTTCAGATCAAATTTCTTTTACGCACACATATTAAGTAGACCATTCTCCATCTACGTTGTGAATTTCGTTAGATTTGAACAATAAACACGGAAGTTATACAACATTAAGTACCGCGCTATGGAGCGTGGGGGCTAAAAGGTGCGCGCAATGGCTAAGTACGTGCAGAACTGTGTGTTTGTATGAGTATGTGTGTGTATGGCTGTATATGTAGGCAAAGGGGCTCTCGTAGTCGGGTACACTTGACTACAGACTTCTTACTTGTTTTTGCTTAAGTGTATGAAAAAGAGGCAGTTTGATTACATTCGGCCAAACGGCGGGTATAGGTGAGCCACATATTTTTGAAATAGTTTCCAATTGTGCCATTTCGGCATTAGCTTGAAAAAGCAGGCGCTTTACAAATAGTTCGCCCAATATGCAGCCACAGGACCACACATCTATTGAAGACCCATACCGTTCCTCACCCAACAGCAGCTCCGGTGGCCGATACCAAAGTGTTATGACTTTGTTGGTGTAGGGGCGTTCACGATCATCAGCGTTGTACAATCGGGCCAGTCCGAAGTCTGCCAATTGCACTTTACCCCTTATGCAAAAAACAAATATGTAAATGGAAAGATAGTTATACATGAAAAATGAAATACGTTAAGACCTTACTTATTGTTCATTAAAATATTGTACCCCAATCTCGTACGTTATTTTGGGAGTCACGTCTATTCAAAATAACTAGACGTTGACGTGGAACAACTTTAATGCAATCGAATTTTTATTGCTGCTGTTGTTCTTGGCATTAGGTGTACCGATATCCTTAGGGCTGTCGATGACATCATCGTCGCCAAGCTCTTCACTGCCTTGTATAACTGGTGGCATGGCTAGTCTTAAAAGGCTTTTGTAAATATAAGCGTTTATATTCTTTTCTTCGGAAACTAATTTTTTTTATCATTAATAACATACGTACTACCAATAGTTTGATTTAGTTTAAGTATATCATTATCTTTGTTTGGCATTGGAATGTTAATTACGTCCAAATCAGATTTACCACAACCAAGAATTTCATTTGGTGTTGCACCTGCTGTAGACTGTGCCGTCATGAAAGACACAGGTCGATTCTCGGCTACATTGGGTGTATTATCATCTATCGAGGAACGGATTTCATTTATAGTTAAAGCACCGTTTTTTGCTGTTTTCTTCCAGTCTTACAACAATTAGCTTCAGCACCTTTTGGCGTTTATGGAGATCCTTCAGAAATTCGGCAAGTAGGCTGGTCTCGATTATCTTTTGTGTACGTGTGTGTATGCGTGCGTATGTTTGTGTATGGATGTGTCAGTAGGCAAAGGGGCTCTCATAATCGGGTAAACTCGACTACTTTCTTGTTTAGAATATTTTAATCCAAATTTAAATTTGTATCTTACAAACAATTTGTTTGTCGACTGTTCTTAGTCGACATTGAATAAATAAATAACAAAATAATATAAGAATTGCTGATTTCGTAATATTTAATACTAATTATCTACATAAAAGTATGTACATACGGGCTATCCGATAAAAATGAAGTTTACCAGATTTGTGGATGATTATCGTTTTAAATATCCAATTACAATTTTTTACAATCCCCACCCCACCTCCTTTTAAATTTCTTAATATTATGTTGACTTTTTTTCAGTCTCTCAATGATTTCTTTTATTATTTAGTAATCTATATACACAATTCTTAAGCGGCTTGAAATATACTATATTAACAAGTAAGAAGTCTGTAGTCGAGTGTACCCGACTACGAGAGCCCCTCTGCCTACATATACAGCCATACACACATACTCATACATACACACAGCTCTGCACGTACTTGGCCATTGCGCGCGCCTTTTAGCCCCCCACGCTCTATAGCGCGGTACTTATTGTTGTATAACTTCCGTGTTTTTCGTTCAATTTTAACGAAACTCACAACGTAGATGAAGAATGGTCTCTTTAATATATGTGTGGAAAAGAAATCTTATCGGTTGAAAATTGTGCTTAATAATCGTTTTTTTCGATTTGCGGGGGTCAGGGGAGGAAATTGAAAAATCAAAAACAAACTCGTATAGCGTACGAACATGACGAATCTAGATGCCAAATTTCGTTGCTGTAGCTCTTATTTTGCGCGCGCTACTATACCCCCCCGGGGCCCATAACACCACTTTTGATGATCTATAACTTCCGAGATTTTTGACCAATCTTACCCAGATTCACAACATCGATCAAGAATGGTCTAATTATGATGTGTGCCAAAAATAAATTTGATCGGTTGAAAATTGTGCTTAATAATCGTTTTTTTCGATTTGCGGGGGTCAGGGGAGGAAATTGAAAAATCTAAAACAAACTTGTACAGCGTACGAACATAACGAATCTAGATTTCAAGTTTGGTTGCTCTAGCTCTTATAGTCTCTGAGAAACAGGCGTTCATACGGACGGACGGACGGACGGACGGACGGTCGGACGGACGGACGGACGGACGGACGGACAGACAGACGGACAGGGCTAGATCAACTCGTCTTGTCGTCCTGATTCAGAATATATATACTTTATGGGGTCTCCGATGATTATTTCTATGTGTTACATACTTTTGGATTTTGCATATTTCCAATAGCTCCGCTTTGCTCTTTTTTTACAAAAAAGGCAAAGGGGCTAAAAATATAAGCTTATTAAAAATGTTACTTGTCATATTCCTTTTAAATTTTACAATTACATATTTATATATTATATATATATATATATAAATATTATATATTATTTTTCATATTATATTTTTTTTGTTTTTATATACGAATTTATATATATTCGTGTTATAAATTTAAAAAAAAAACTTTTTTTTTGAAGTACCGAATAGTTGCAGTTATTGAATAGCTATGTGATTCTAAATTGCTTATTGCCAATATTAATGGAAATTAGGTATTACCCCAAATATCGAAATTGCAATGATTTTTTTTAAACTTCAAACAATAATTAATGTTCAACGCATTCTAAACATAAGCTTACCATCTTTGTTGTTTGTTTCTTTTGTTATGACATAACTTTTATATTAAAGCGATTTGGTAGACATGATTTTATTTCTTACTTAATATTAACTTTTGCTACCATGCAAACTCCACATACGGCTGTTTATAGTCGGTAGCATATAGTAAATGCTAGGCATCCCCAACCATTGCGGCACCCTGTTGTTGATGCTTTGCTGAGCATATTGTACTTGGTTGCAGCGCTTCTTGCTGTTCACGCAGCTGTCGGCGACGTTTTTTACTCCAAAGTTCATGACAATCCTGCCACGTGGGTAATTGTGGCGTTGGCATTCTTTTAAATGATTAATACAGATTACAATATTAATTATTTAGTAGTTTTATTGTGAGCATTATCTTTCGATATTTAACTTACTCATCTGGATTAATGTTCTTAAGCCAAGGCGATTTAAGGGCATCATCTGCTGTAATACGTTTCTCTGGATCCGAATCTAACATTTTATCGAGCAGGTCAAGTGCTGATGCTGGCATAAATTCAAAATCTTCCCGTAAACGCCGTCGATGTGTTTTTTTTTTGCTTAAGTGTATGAAAAAGAGGCAGTTTGATTACATTCGGCCAAACGGCGGGTATAGGTGAGCCACATATTTTTGAAATAGTTTCCAATTGTGCCATTTCGGCATTAGCTTGAAAAAGCAGGCGCTTTACAAATAGTTCGCCCAATATGCAGCCACAGGACCACACATCTATTGAAGGCCCATACCGTTCCTCACCCAACAGCAGCTCCGGTGGCCGATACCAAAGTGTTATGACTTTGTTGGTGTAGGGGCGTTCACGATCATCAGCGTTGTACAGTCGGGCCAGTCCGAAGTCTGCCAATTTCACTTTACCCCTAATGCAAAAAACAAATATGTAAATGGAAAGATAGTTATACATGAAAAATGAAATACGTAAAGACCTTACTTATTGTTCATTAAAATATTGTACCCCAATCTCGTACGTTATTTTGGGAGTCACGTCTATTCAAAATAACTAGACGTTGACGTGGAACAATCTTTAATGCAATCGAATTTTTATTGCTGCTGTTGTTCTTGGCATTAGGTGTACCGATATCCTTAGGGCTGTCGATGACATCATCGTCGCCAAGCTCCTCACTGCCTGGTATAACTGGTGGCATGGCTAGTCTTAAAAGGTTTTTGTAAATATAAGCGTTTATATTCTTTTCTTCGGAAACTAATTTTTTTTATCATTAATAACATACCTACTACCAATAGTTTGATTTAGTTTAAGTATATCATTATCTTTGTTTGGCATTGGAATGTTAATTACGTCCAAATCAGATTTACCACAACCAAGAATTTCATTTGGTGTTGCACCTGTTGTAGACTGTGCCGTCATGAAAGACACAGGTCGATTCTCGGCTACATTGGGTGTATTATCATCTATCGAGGAACGGATTTCATTTATAGTCAAAGCACCGTTTTTTGCTGTTTTCTTCCAGTCTTACAACAATTAGCTTCAGCACCTTTTGGCGTTTATGGAGATCCTTCAGAAATTCGGCAAGTAGGCTGGTCTCGATTATCTTTTGTGTACGTGTGTGTATGCGTGCGTATGTTTGTGTATGGATGTGTCAGTAGGCAAAGGGGCTCTCATAATCGGGTAAACTCGACTACTTTCTTGTTTAGAATATTTTAATCCAAATTTAAATTTGTATCTTACAAACAATTTGTTTGTCGACTGTTCTTAGTCGACATTGAATAAATAAATAACTAAATAATATAAGAATTGCTGATTTCGTAATATTTAATACTAATTATCTACATAAAAGTATGTACATACGGGCTATCCGATAAAAATGAAGTTTACCAGATTTGTGGATGATTATCGTTTTGAATATCCAATTACAATTTTTTACAATCCCCACCCCACCTCCTTTTAAATTTCATAATATTATGTTGACTTTTTTTCAGTCTCTCAATGATTTCTTTTATTATATAGTAATCTATATACACAATTCTTAAGCGGCTTGAAATATACTATATTAAAAATATAAGCTTATTAAAAATGTTACTTGTCATATTCCTTTTAAATTTTACAATTACATATTAATAACTATATATATATATATATATATATATATATATATAAATATTATATATTATTTTTCATATTATATTTATATTTATTTTTTATAAACGAATTTATATATATTCGTGTTATAGATTTAAAAAAAAAACTTATTTTTTGAAGTACCGAATAGTTGCAGTTATTGAATAGCTATGTGATTCTAAATTGCTTATTGCCAATATTAATGGAAATTAGGTATTACCCCGAATATCGAAATTGCAATGATTTTTTTTAAACTTCAAACAATAATTAATGTTCAACGCATTCTAAACATAAGCTTACCATCTTTGTTGTTTGTTTCTTTTGTTATGACATAACTTTTATATTAAAGCGATTTGGTAGACATGATTTTATTTCTTACTTAATATTAACTTTTGCTACCATGCAAACTCCACATACGGCTGTTTATAGTCGGTAGCATATAGTAAATGCTAGGCATCCCCAACCATTGCGGCACCCTGTTGTTGATGCTTTGCTGAGCATATTGTGCTTGGTTGCAGCGCTTCTTGCTGTTCACGCAGCTGTCGGCGACGTTTTTTACTCCAAAGTTCATGACAATCCTGCCACGTGGGTAATTGTGGCGTTGGCATTCTTTTAAATGATTAATACAGATTACAATATTAATTATTTAGTAGTTTTATTGTGAGCATTATCTTTCGATATTTAACTTACTCTTCTGGATTAATGTTCTTAAGCCAAGGCGATTTAAGGGCATCATCTGCTGTAATACGTTTCTCTGGATCCAAGCTAACATTTTATCGAGCAGGTCAAGTGCTGATGCTGGCATAAATTCAAAATCTTCCCGTAAACGCCGTCGATGTGTTTTTTTTTTGCTTAAGTGTATGAAAAAGAGGCAGTTTGATTACATTCGGCCAAACGGCGGGTATAGGTGAGCCACATATTTTTGAAATAGTTTCCAATTGTGCCATTTCGGCATTAGCTTGAAAAAGCAGGCGCTTTACAAATAGTTCGCCCAATATGCAGCCACAGGACCACACATCTATTGAAGGCCCATACCGTTCCTCACCCAACAGCAGCTCCGGTGGCCGATACCAAAGTGTTATGACTTTGTTGGTGTAGGGGCGTTCACGATCATCAGCGTTGTACAGTCGGGCCAGTCCGAAGTCTGCCAATTTCACTTTACCCCTAATGCAAAAAACAAATATGTAAATGGAAAGATAGTTATACATGAAAAATGAAATACGTAAAGACCTTACTTATTGTTCATTAAAATATTGTACCCCAATCTCGTACGTTATTTTGGGAGTCACGTCTATTCAAAATAACTAGACGTTGACGTGGAACAATCTTTAATGCAATCGAATTTTTATTGCTGCTGTTGTTCTTGGCATTAGGTGTACCGATATCCTTAGGGCTGTCGATGACATCATCGTCGCCAAGCTCCTCACTGCCTGGTATAACTGGTGGCATGGCTAGTCTTAAAAGGTTTTTGTAAATATAAGCGTTTATATTCTTTTCTTCGGAAACTAATTTTTTTTATCATTAATAACATACGTACTACCAATAGTTTGATTTAGTTTAAGTATATCATTATCTTTGTTTGGCATTGGAATGTTAATTACGTCCAAATCAGATTTACCACAACCAAGAATTTCATTTGGTATTGCACCTGTTGTAGACTGTGCCGTCATGAAAGACACAGGTCGATTCTCGGCTACATTGGGTGTATTATCATCTATCGAGGAACGGATTTCATTTATAGTCAAAGCACCGTATTTTGCTATTTTCTTCGAGTCTTACAACAATTAGCTTCAGCACCTTTTGGCGTTTATGGAGATCCTTCAGAAATTCGGCAAGTAGGCTGGTCTCGATTATCTTTTGTGTACGTGTGTGTATGCGTGCGTATGTTTGTGTATGGATGTGTCAGTAGGCAAAGGGGCTCTCATAATCGGGTAAACTCGACTACTTTCTTGTTTAGAATATTTTAATCCAAATTTAAATTTGTATCTTACAAACAATTTGTTTGTCGACTGTTCTTAGTCGACATTGAATAAATAAATAACTAAATAATATAAGAATTGCTGATTTCGTAATATTTAATACTAATTATCTACATAAAAGTATGTACATACGGGCTATCCGATAAAAATGAAGTTTACCAGATTTGTGGATGATTATCGTTTTGAATATCCAATTACAATTTTTTACAATCCCCACCCCACCTCCTTTTAAATTTCATAATATTATGTTGACTTTTTTTCAGTCTCTCAATGATTTCTTTTATTATATAGTAATCTATATACACAATTCTTAAGCGGCTTGAAATATACTATATTAAAAATATAAGCTTATTAAAAATGTTACTTGTCATATTCCTTTTAAATTTTACAATTACATATTAATATATTATATATATATATATATATATATATATTATTTCATATTATATTTATATTTATTTTTTATAAACGAATTTATATATATTCGTGTTATAGATTTAAAAAAAAAACTTATTTTTTGAAGTACCGAATAGTTGCAGTTATTGAATAGCTATGTGATTCTAAATTGCTTATTGCCAATATTAATGGAAATTAGGTATTACCCCGAATATCGAAATTGCAATGATTTTTTTTAAACTTCAAACAATAATTAATGTTCAACGCATTCTAAACATAAGCTTACCATCTTTGTTGTTTGTTTCTTTTGTTATGACATAACTTTTATATTAAAGCGATTTGGTAGACATGATTTTATTTCTTACTTAATATTAACTTTTGCTACCATGCAAACTCCACATACGGCTGTTTATAGTCGGTAGCATATAGTAAATGCTAGGCATCCCCAACCATTGCGGCACCCTGTTGTTGATGCTTTGCTGAGCATATTGTGCTTGGTTGCAGCGCTTCTTGCTGTTCACGCAGCTGTCGGCGACGTTTTTTACTCCAAAGTTCATGACAATCCTGCCACGTGGGTAATTGTGGCGTTGGCATTCTTTTAAATGATTAATACAGATTACAATATTAATTATTTAGTAGTTTTATTGTGAGCATTATCTTTCGATATTTAACTTACTCATCTGGATTAATGTTCTTAAGCCAAGGCGATTTAAGGGCATCATCTGCTGTAATACGTTTCTCTGGATCCGAATCTAACATTTTATCGAGCAGGTCAAGTGCTGATGCTGGCATAAATTCAAAATCTTCCCGTAAACGCCGTCGATGTGTTTTTTTTTGCTTAAGTGTATGAAAAAGAGGCAGTTTGATTACATTCGGCCAAACGGCGGGTATAGGTGAGCCACATATTTTTGAAATAGTTTCCAATTGTGCCATTTCGGCATTAGCTTGAAAAAGCAGGCGCTTTACAAATAGTTCGCCCAATATGCAGCCACAGGACCACACATCTATTGAAGGCCCATACCGTTCCTCACCCAACAGCAGCTCCGGTGGCGGATACCAAAGTGTTATGACTTTGTTGGTGTAGGGGCGTTCACGATCATCAGCGTTGTACAGTCGGGCCAGTCCGAAGTCTGCCAATTTCACTTTACCCCTTATGCAAAAAACAAATATGTAAATGGAAAGATAGTTATACATGAAAAATGAAATACGTAAAGACCTTACTTATTGTTCATTAAAATATTGTACCCCAATCTCGTACGTTATTTTGGGAGTCACGTCTATTCAAAATAACTAGACGTTGACGTGGAACAATCTTTAATGCAATCGAATTTTTATTGCTGCTGTTGTTCTTGGCATTAGGTGTACCGATATCCTTAGGGCTGTCGATGACATCATCGTCGCCAAGCTCCTCACTGCCTTGTATAACTGGTGGCATGGCTAGTCTTAAAAGGCTTTTGTAAATATAAGCGTTTATATTCTTTTCTTCGGAAACTAATTTTTTTTATCATTAATAACATACGTACTACCAATAGTTTGATTTAGTTTAAGTATATCATTATCTTTGTTTGGCATTGGAATGTTAATTACGTCCAAATCAGATTTACCACAACCAAGAATTTCATTTGGTGTTGCACCTGTTGTAGACTGTGCCGTCATGAAAGACACAGGTCGATTCTCGGCTACATTGGGTGTATTATCATCTATCGAGGAACGGATTTCATTTATAGTCAAAGCACCGTTTTTTGCTGTTTTCTTCCAGTCTTACAACAATTAGCTTCAGCACCTTTTGGCGTTTATGGAGATCCTTCAGAAATTCGGCAAGTAGGCTGGTCTCGATTATCTTTTGTGTACGTGTGTGTATGCGTGCGTATGTTTGTGTATGGATGTGTCAGTAGGCAAAGGGGCTCTCATAATCGGGTAAACTCGACTACTTTCTTGTTTAGAATATTTTAATCCAAATTTAAATTTGTATCTTACAAACAATTTGTTTGTCGACTGTTCTTAGTCGACATTGAATAAATAAATAACTAAATAATATAAGAATTGCTGATTTCGTAATATTTAATACTAATTATCTACATAAAAGTATGTACATACGGGCTATCCGATAAAAATGAAGTTTACCAGATTTGTGGATGATTATCGTTTTGAATATCCAATTACAATTTTTTACAATCCCCACCCCACCTCCTTTTAAATTTCATAATATTATGTTGACTTTTTTCAGTCTCTCAATGATTTCTTTTATTATATAGTAATCTATATACACAATTCTTAAGCGGCTTGAAATATACTATATTAAAAATATAAGCTTATTAAAAATGTTACTTGTCATATTCCTTTTAAATTTTACAATTACATATTAATAACTATATATATATATATATATATATATATATATATATATATATATATATTATTTTTCATATTATATTTATATTTATTTTTTATAAACGAATTTATATATATTCGTGTTATAGATTTAAAAAAAAAACTTATTTTTTGAAGTACCGAATAGTTGCAGTTATTGAATAGCTATGTGATTCTAAATTGCTTATTGCCAATATTAATGGAAATTAGGTATTACCCCGAATATCGAAATTGCAATGATTTTTTTTAAACTTCAAACAATAATTAATGTTCAACGCATTCTAAACATAAGCTTACCATCTTTGTTGTTTGTTTCTTTTGTTATGACATAACTTTTATATTAAAGCGATTTGGTAGACATGATTTTATTTCTTACTTAATATTAACTTTTGCTACCATGCAAACTCCACATACGGCTGTTTATAGTCGGTAGCATATAGTAAATGCTAGGCATCCCCAACCATTGCGGCACCCTGTTGTTGATGCTTTGCTGAGCATATTGTGCTTGGTTGCAGCGCTTCTTGCTGTTCACGCAGCTGTCGGCGACGTTTTTTACTCCAAAGTTCATGACAATCCTGCCACGTGGGTAATTGTGGCGTTGGCATTCTTTTAAATGATTAATACAGATTACAATATTAATTATTTAGTAGTTTTATTGTGAGCATTATCTTTCGATATTTAACTTACTCTTCTGGATTAATGTTCTTAAGCCAAGGCGATTTAAGGGCATCATCTGCTGTAATACGTTTCTCTGGATCCAAGCTAACATTTTATCGAGCAGGTCAAGTGCTGATGCTGGCATAAATTCAAAATCTTCCCGTAAACGCCGTCGATGTGTTTTTTTTTGCTTAAGTGTATGAAAAAGAGGCAGTTTGATTACATTCGGCCAAACGGCGGGTATAGGTGAGCCACATATTTTTGAAATAGTTTCCAATTGTGCCATTTCGGCATTAGCTTGAAAAAGCAGGCGCTTTACAAATAGTTCGCCCAATATGCAGCCACAGGACCACACATCTATTGAAGGCCCATACCGTTCCTCACCCAACAGCAGCTCCGGTGGCCGATACCAAAGTGTTATGACTTTGTTGGTGTAGGGGCGTTCACGATCATCAGCGTTGTACAGTCGGGCCAGTCCGAAGTCTGCCAATTTCACTTTACCCCTAATGCAAAAAACAAATATGTAAATGGAAAGATAGTTATACATGAAAAATGAAATACGTAAAGACCTTACTTATTGTTCATTAAAATATTGTACCCCAATCTCGTACGTTATTTTGGGAGTCACGTCTATTCAAAATAACTAGACGTTGACGTGGAACAATCTTTAATGCAATCGAATTTTTATTGCTGCTGTTGTTCTTGGCATTAGGTGTACCGATATCCTTAGGGCTGTCGATGACATCATCGTCGCCAAGCTCCTCACTGCCTGGTATAACTGGTGGCATGGCTAGTCTTAAAAGGTTTTTGTAAATATAAGCGTTTATATTCTTTTCTTCGGAAACTAATTTTTTTTATCATTAATAACATACCTACTACCAATAGTTTGATTTAGTTTAAGTATATCATTATCTTTGTTTGGCATTGGAATGTTAATTACGTCCAAATCAGATTTACCACAACCAAAAATTTCATTTGGTGTTGCACCTGTTGTAGACTGTGCCGTCATGAAAGACACAGGTCGATTCTCGGCTACATTGGGTGTATTATCATCTATCGAGGAACGGATTTCATTTATAGTCAAAGCACCGTTTTTTGCTGTTTTCTTCCAGTCTTACAACAATTAGCTTCAGCACCTTTTGGCGTTTATGGAGATCCTTCAGAAATTCGGCAAGTAGGCTGGTCTCGATTATCTTTTGTGTACGTGTGTGTATGCGTGCGTATGTTGTGTATGGATGTGTCAGTAGGCAAAGGGGCTCTCATAATCGGGTAAACTCGACTACTTTCTTGTTTAGAATATTTTAATCCAAATTTAAATTTGTATCTTACAAACAATTTGTTTGTCGACTGTTCTTAGTCGACATTGAATAAATAAATAACTAAATAATATAAGAATTGCTGATTTCGTAATATTTAATACTAATTATCTACATAAAAGTATGTACATACGGGCTATCCGATAAAAATGAAGTTTACCAGATTTGTGGATGATTATCGTTTTGAATATCCAATTACAATTTTTTACAATCCCCACCCCACCTCCTTTTAAATTTCATAATATTATGTTGACTTTTTTTCAGTCTCTCAATGATTTCTTTTATTATATAGTAATCTATATACACAATTCTTAAGCGGCTTGAAATATACTATATTAAAAATATAAGCTTATTAAAAATGTTACTTGTCATATTCCTTTTAAATTTTACAATTACATATTAATAACTATATATATATATATATATATATATATATATATATAAATATTATATATTATTTTTCATATTATATTTATATTTATTTTTTATAAACGAATTTATATATATTCGTGTTATAGATTTAAAAAAAAAACTTATTTTTTGAAGTACCGAATAGTTGCAGTTATTGAATAGCTATGTGATTCTAAATTGCTTATTGCCAATATTAATGGAAATTAGGTATTACCCCGAATATCGAAATTGCAATGATTTTTTTTAAACTTCAAACAATAATTAATGTTCAACGCATTCTAAACATAAGCTTACCATCTTTGTTGTTTGTTTCTTTTGTTATGACATAACTTTTATATTAAAGCGATTTGGTAGACATGATTTTATTTCTTACTTAATATTAACTTTTGCTACCATGCAAACTCCACATACGGCTGTTTATAGTCGGTAGCATATAGTAAATGCTAGGCATCCCCAACCATTGCGGCACCCTGTTGTTGATGCTTTGCTGAGCATATTGTGCTTGGTTGCAGCGCTTCTTGCTGTTCACGCAGCTGTCGGCGACGTTTTTTACTCCAAAGTTCATGACAATCCTGCCACGTGGGTAATTGTGGCGTTGGCATTCTTTTAAATGATTAATACAGATTACAATATTAATTATTTAGTAGTTTTATTGTGAGCATTATCTTTCGATATTTAACTTACTCTTCTGGATTAATGTTCTTAAGCCAAGGCGATTTAAGGGCATCATCTGCTGTAATACGTTTCTCTGGATCCAAGCTAACATTTTATCGAGCAGGTCAAGTGCTGATGCTGGCATAAATTCAAAATCTTCCCGTAAACGCCGTCGATGTGTTTTTTTTTTGCTTAAGTGTATGAAAAAGAGGCAGTTTGATTACATTCGGCCAAACGGCGGGTATAGGTGAGCCACATATTTTTGAAATAGTTTCCAATTGTGCCATTTCGGCATTAGCTTGAAAAAGCAGGCGCTTTACAAATAGTTCGCCCAATATGCAGCCACAGGACCACACATCTATTGAAGGCCCATACCGTTCCTCACCCAACAGCAGCTCCGGTGGCCGATACCAAAGTGTTATGACTTTGTTGGTGTAGGGGCGTTCACGATCATCAGCGTTGTACAGTCGGGCCAGTCCGAAGTCTGCCAATTTCACTTTACCCCTAATGCAAAAAACAAATATGTAAATGGAAAGATAGTTATACATGAAAAATGAAATACGTAAAGACCTTACTTATTGTTCATTAAAATATTGTACCCCAATCTCGTACGTTATTTTGGGAGTCACGTCTATTCAAAATAACTAGACGTTGACGTGGAACAATCTTTAATGCAATCGAATTTTTATTGCTGCTGTTGTTCTTGGCATTAGGTGTACCGATATCCTTAGGGCTGTCGATGACATCATCGTCGCCAAGCTCCTCACTGCCTGGTATAACTGGTGGCATGGCTAGTCTTAAAAGGTTTTTGTAAATATAAGCGTTTATATTCTTTTCTTCGGAAACTAATTTTTTTTATCATTAATAACATACCTACTACCAATAGTTTGATTTAGTTTAAGTATATCATTATCTTTGTTTGGCATTGGAATGTTAATTACGTCCAAATCAGATTTACCACAACCAAAAATTTCATTTGGTGTTGCACCTGTTGTAGACTGTGCCGTCATGAAAGACACAGGTCGATTCTCGGCTACATTGGGTGTATTATCATCTATCGAGGAACGGATTTCATTTATAGTCAAAGCACCGTTTTTTGCTGTTTTCTTCCAGTCTTACAACAATTAGCTTCAGCACCTTTTGGCGTTTATGGAGATCCTTAAGAAATTCGGCAAGTAGGCTGGTCTCGATTATCTTTTGTGTACGTGTGTGTATGCGTGCGTATGTTGTGTATGGATGTGTCAGTAGGCAAAGGGGCTCTCATAATCGGGTAAACTCGACTACTTTCTTGTTTAGAATATTTTAATCCAAATTTAAATTTGTATCTTACAAACAATTTGTTTGTCGACTGTTCTTAGTCGACATTGAATAAATAAATAACTAAATAATATAAGAATTGCTGATTTCGTAATATTTAATACTAATTATCTACATAAAAGTATGTACATACGGGCTATCCGATAAAAATGAAGTTTACCAGATTTGTGGATGATTATCGTTTTGAATATCCAATTACAATTTTTTACAATCCCCACCCCACCTCCTTTTAAATTTCATAATATTATGTTGACTTTTTTTCAGTCTCTCAATGATTTCTTTTATTATATAGTAATCTATATACACAATTCTTAAGCGGCTTGAAATATACTATATTAAAAATATAAGCTTATTAAAAATGTTACTTGTCATATTCCTTTTAAATTTTACAATTACATATTAATAACTATATATATATACATATATATATATATATATATATATAAATATTATATATTATTTTTCATATTATATTTATATTTATTTTTTATAAACGAATTTATATATATTCGTGTTATAGATTTAAAAAAAAAACTTATTTTTTGAAGTACCGAATAGTTGCAGTTATTGAATAGCTATGTGATTCTAAATTGCTTATTGCCAATATTAATGGAAATTAGGTATTACCCCGAATATCGAAATTGCAATGATTTTTTTTAAACTTCAAACAATAATTAATGTTCAACGCATTCTAAACATAAGCTTACCATCTTTGTTGTTTGTTTCTTTTGTTATGACATAACTTTTATATTAAAGCGATTTGGTAGACATGATTTTATTTCTTACTTAATATTAACTTTTGCTACCATGCAAACTCCACATACGGCTGTTTATAGTCGGTAGCATATAGTAAATGCTAGGCATCCCCAACCATTGCGGCACCCTGTTGTTGATGCTTTGCTGAGCATATTGTGCTTGGTTGCAGCGCTTCTTGCTGTTCACGCAGCTGTCGGCGACGTTTTTTACTCCAAAGTTCATGACAATCCTGCCACGTGGGTAATTGTGGCGTTGGCATTCTTTTAAATGATTAATACAGATTACAATATTAATTATTTAGTAGTTTTATTGTGAGCATTATCTTTCGATATTTAACTTACTCATCTGGATTAATGTTCTTAAGCCAAGGCGATTTAAGGGCATCATCTGCTGTAATACGTTTCTCTGGATCCAAATCTAACATTTTATCGAGCAGGTCAAGTGCTGATGCTGGCATAAATTCAAAATCTTCCCGTAAACGCCGTCGATGTGTTTTTTTTTGCTTAAGTGTATGAAAAAGAGGCAGTTTGATTACATTCGGCCAAACGGCGGGTATAGGTGAGCCACATATTTTTGAAATAGTTTCCAATTGTGCCATTTCGGCATTAGCTTGAAAAAGCGGGCGCTTTACAAATAGTTCGCCCAATATGCAGCCACAGGACCACACATCTATTGAAGGCCCATACCGTTCCTCACCCAACAGCAGCTCCGGTGGCCGATACCAAAGTGTTATGACTTTGTTGGTGTAGGGGCGTTCACGATCATCAGCGTTGTACAGTCGGGCCAGTCCGAAGTCTGCCAATTTCACTTTACCCCTAATGCAAAAAACAAATATGTAAATGGAAAGATAGTTATACATTAAAAATGAACAGCGTAAAGACCTTACTTATTATTCATTAAAATATTGGAGCATTTAATATCTCTATGAAGAAAATTTTTTTTGTGGCAATAGTTGAGGCCATCTAATAGTTGTTTCATTATGCTCGCATTATTTTCCTCGTTAAAGTCAACCATGCCAGACTCAAGCAAGCCCATGAGATCGTGGTCCATGTACTCAAAAACCAGATAGAAGGAGCCTTTGTCTTTGCGAAATTCAATAGCATCCTGTTTGTCCGTTACGATCTCATGTAAGTTAACAATGTTACGATGATTAAGTTGTCTCAGTATTTTTATCTCGCGCACAGCCGTTATAGGAAATCCTTCTTTCTCATGCTCTAAACGCACCTTTTTTAATGCTACCATGTCGTTGGTATGATGGTCCCGCGCTTTGTACACCTAAATTTAAATAAAATTTTGCGGTTTTCAGATGTAAAACAAATGAAACTGTGCAATTTTTAATACTACCTGCCCATATGTACCCTCGCCAATCTGTGCAATAACCTCAAACACATCCACACATCGTTCGCCCCAATCTCGTACGTTATTTCGGGAGTCACGTCTATTCAAAATAACTGGACGTTGACGTGGAACAATCTTTAATGCAATCGAATTTTTATTGCTGCTGTTGTTGTTGGCATTAGGTGTACCGAAATCTTCAGGGCTGTCGATGACATCATCGTCGCCACTAAGCTCCTCACTGCCTGGTATAACTGGTGGCATGGGTAGGTTTAAAAGGCTTTTGTTAACATTAGCGTTTATATTCTTTTCTTCGGAAACTAATTTTTTTGTAGTTGTTGGTGTTGACTGCTTGTTCAAATTGGGTGGTGATGGCGTAGATTCGTTTATCAAATCAGCTGGTGTTATACCAGGTGGCATTGGCAATGCTGTGAGGCTCTTCAGTTTTAAATTTGTGTTTCCCTTAAGAGGCATTGTCATTGTGATTGAAGTATCATTAATAACATACGTACTACCAATAGTTTGATTTAGTTTAAGTATATCATTATCTTTGTTTGGCATTGGAATGTTGATTATGTCCAAATCAGATTTACCACAACCAACAATTCCATTTGGTGTTGTAGACTGTGCCGCCATAAAAGATACATGTCGATTTTCGGCAACGTTGGGGGTATTACCATCTATCGAGGAACTGTTTTCATTTATAGTCAAAGCACCGTTGCTATTGCTGTTTTCTTCCTGTCTTTCAATAATTTCCTTCAGCGCCTTTTGGCGTTTGTGGCGATCCTTAACCAATTCGGCAAATAGGCTGGTCTCGCTTATCTTTTTAATATACTCGTCACGTTTATATTTTATATTTCGGGACATTGGTGAGCGGGAACGCGAAGCTGAACTGTGACTACTGCCAGAACTACGTGAGCGTCTACGGTTCGCGTGACGGTATTGGTGGTTAAATTTCGGAGATCTTCGATATATATGCGAGCTTGTACCCGAGATACCTGGGGGTGAAGGTGGCGACGATTCATAATAGCGCGAGCTTGGCCGCGGTGAGCGCGAAGAATATGCTTCTACAGATATACCAATGCCACTACCAGTGTTTCTCTTGGAGGACGATTTCGATGCCATCGGAGGTGACGGCGAATAAGATGTTCCATATTTTTTATGCTTAAAGCCACTATTATTACTATGACGATATAGATTTGCACTACTACCACTTGGAGTCGCTCCTCCAGTCGGTGATATTTGACCGCGTGATATTCGGTGTACGCTTGGACTCCTAGTAAACATAATCAAATAAATATTAAATTCTTTTGTTTAAAGGTTACAGTGGTTTACTTTGACACACGTCGTGAATATCGATCTCTGCTGTACCGTTCATATTTAACAGCATGGTGCCTGCCGTGCTCAAATGTACTTGCAGATGACGACAAAGTTAAATCCCGTCCACCGCTAAACTTTCGTCGCTTATGCGGTGGTGTGTTTGGTTGATGATGATAACGATCCAATTCTAAAATATGTTTAAAGATTTTGATAAAATTATCAGATAGATACTTGTTCATTACATGTAGACTGATCAAGTGTATTTTAATTCCCTATTAAATGAAACTTACTGCTTTTCATAAAAGCGTCAAGTAAATTCTTGTAATTAAAAATATTTATTTATTTAAATACGTCCAGCTTACGTCCAAAGTAACAAATATTAGTTAGTACTGGCTGCTGAAGCTTTCGACTCTTTAGTACATTTAATACTACTGTAACTATTTACATCTTTTAGGAACTTTAGCATGATGCGTACATTTGTTTCTATTAGTAGGAGGTGTTGTAAAGAGTGTTTGCTATGATTGTATTGCTATCATAGTTGAGGGATTTCTAGAGGTCTTGGAGGTTGTAGTTGGGATAATGGGGCGTTAGGCTTTATTGGTAGCAAGGTGCGTCAGCTCACATTCCGCACACTTATACATTAAGTGCCGCGGTACAGAGCGTGGGGGTCTAAAAGGCGCGCGCAATGTCTAAGTACATGCAGAACTGTGTGTATGTGTGAATAAGTGTGTGTATGGCTGTGTATGTAGGCAAAAGGGCTCTCGTAGTCGGGTAAACTCAACTACAGATTTCTTACTTGTTTTTTAAATATAACTGACGAACAGCATAAAATATAAATTTAAGTAAACTTCTAAACGTGTGGTTTATTTTATAATAATCATTTAAATACAACGTATTTGCATATAACGCATGATTGCTTAAAAGGAAATATCGAATATATGCAAAAAGTTTTCTGCATTATAGGTTTTGCATATAAGCGGAATATACTGTATTTCTGTTTGTTGTTTTAACTTTTTTTCAGGTTTTATAGTTTTTAATTACATTAAACATTGGTGAATGTCGTGTACATATTTTAGCCATTTAAGAGCCCGCCCTCCCGCATTACAACTTTGTGAAAAATCGCGAACCCGCTCCACCACCCTGGAACGTAACGCAACGCTTTCAGAAAAAACAAGTTAGAAATTTGTTATCGAGTGTACCCAACTACGAAACCGCTTTGCGTTAATAGTGTCATATATACACAGATCTACACGCACTTTGAGTTGTTGCACGCGCCTTTTAGCACCGCGATCAATAATGCGATAATTAATGTTGAATAATTTTCGTGTTTAGAGAGTATGTAACAGGTAGAAATAATTATCTGACACCCCCAGAGACGATTTTTAATTTTCAAACGATCGATTTTCTTTTTAGCACACATAATAAAAACACCATTCTTGATCTACGTTGTAAATTTCGTGTGGGGTGAATATAAAACACGGAAGATATTCACCATTAGGTATCACGTAATTAAAAATATTTAAGCTACACTGTCGATAGTGCACTTCTTAAAAATTACCAATATTAATCATACGAAACAGATAATATTCATCACTTTGAGGACGAAGCTTAAGAGCCAATTGCAAAAGTAAAGGAGAAAATCTTTGTGCATTCAAATATAAAATTGATACTGCATAGCGTTACTTAACAAAACTGCCAGAAACCCAACTCCCCCAACCTGATGCGTTACGTAATATGTGCACGACCCCAATGGGAATAATTATAGATTCAGAAATTTTATTTGTAACGACTTGGTTTTTTTTTTTTTTTATCAAAATATGATGTATATGATCCTAATCTTTATAGAAATAAAATTATAGATAATTATAGAAAATAAAATTATTATTTGGGAAATATTTTTTTATATATTTATTATTTAACATAATAGAAAAATATAATATTAAATAATAAGCTCATTTGTATAATAAATACTTCTTATTTGTTCTCCTATTTAGCCCCTTTGCCTTTTTTGTAAAAAAAGAGCAAAGCGGAGCTATTGGAAATATGCAAAATCCAAAGGTATGTAACACATAGAAATAATCATCGGAGACCCCATAAAGTATATATATTCTGAATCAGGACGACAAGACGAGTTCATCTAGCCCTGTCCGTCTGTCTGTCTGTCCGTCTGTCCGTCTGTCCGTCTGACCGTCTGTCCGTCTGTCCGTCTGTATGAACGCCTGTTTCTCAGAGACTATAAGAGCTAGAGCAACCAAACTTGAAATCTAGATTCGTTATGTTCGTAGGTTATACGAATTGGTTTTTGATTTTCGAATTTCCTCCCCTGACCCACGCAAATCGAAAAAGTCGATTATTAAGCACAATTTTCAACCGATCAAATTTATTTTTGGCACACATCATAATTAGACCACTCTTGATCCATGTTGTGAATCTGGGTAAGATTGATCCAAAATCTCGGAAGTTATAGATCATCAAAAGTGGTGTTATGGGCCCCGGGGGGGTATTGTAGTGCGCGCAAAATAAGAGCTAGAGCAACGAAATTTGGAACGTATATTTGTTATATTTGTACGCTATACGAGTTTATTTTAGATTTTTCAATTTCCTCCCCTGACCCACGCAATTCGAAAAAATCGATTATTTAGCACAATTTTCAACCGATCAAATTTATTTTTGGCACACATCATAACTAGACCGCTCTTGATCGATGTTGTGAATCTGGGTAAGATTGATCAAAAATCTCGGAAGTTATAGATCAGCAAAAGTGGCGTTATAGGCCCCGGGGGGGGTAATGTAGTGCACGCAAAATAAGAGCTAGAGCAACGAAATTTGGAACGTAGATTTGTTATGTTCGTACGCTGAACAAGTTTGTTTTAGATTTTTCAATTTCCTCCCCTGACCCCCGCAAATCGAAAAAATCGATTATTAAGCACAATTTTCAACCGATCAAATTTATTTTTGGCACACATCATAACTAGACCGCTCTTGATCGATGTTGTGAATCTGGGTAAGATTGATCAAAAATCTCGGAAGTTATAGATCAGCAAAAGTGGCGTTATAGGCCCCGGGGGGGGGTAATGTAGTGCACGCAAAATAAGAGCTAGAGCAACGAAATTTGGAACGAATATTTGTTATGTTTGTACGCTATACGAGTTTATTTTAGATTTTTCAATTTCCTCCCCTGACCCACGCAATTCGAAAAAATCGATTATTTAGCACAATTTTCAACCGATCAAATTTATTTTTGGCACACATCATAACTAGACCGCTCTTGATCGATGTTGTGAATCTGGGTAAGATTGACCAAAAATCTCGGAAGTTATAGATCAGCAAATGTGGCGTTATGGGCCCCGGGGGGGTATTGTAGTGCACGCAAAATAAGAGCTAGAGCAACGAAATTTGGAACGTAGATTTGTTATGTTCGTACGCTGAACAAGTTTGTTTTAGATTTTTCAATTTCCTCCCCTGACCCCCGCAAATCGAAAAAATCGATTATTAAGCACAATTTTCAACCGATCAAATTTATTTCTGGCACACATCATAATTAGACCATTTTTGATCGATGTTGTGAATGTGGGTAAGATTGGTCAAAAATCTCGGAAGTTATACATCATCAAAAGTGGCGTAATGGGCCCCGGGGGGTATAGTAGCGCGCGCAAAATAAGAGCTAGAGCAACGAAATTTGGAACGTATATTTGTTATGTTTGTACATTATACGAGTTTGTTTTAGAATTTTCAATTTCCTTCCCTGACCCCCGCAATTTGAAAAAATCGATTTTTAGATACAATTTTTAACCGATCAAATTTCTTTTACGCACACATATTAAGTAGACCATTCTTCATCTAAGTTGTGAATTTCGTTAAAATTGAACAATAAACACGGAACTTATACAACATTAAGTACCGCGATATAGAGCGTGGGGGGTTAAAAGGTGCGCGCAATGGCTAAGTACGTGCAGAACTGTGTGTATGTATGAGTATGTGTGTGTATGGCTGTATATGTGGGCAAAGGGGCTCTCGTAGTCGGGCACACTCGACTACAGACTTCTTACTTGTTTTTTATTCTTAACGGCAAATAAACTCTTATGAAGATGCTTAATAGCCCCTTTGCCTTTTGAAAAACGGTTATTTTCGTCAAGATTGATTAAAAAATACGGAATGTATTCAACAATAAATACCTAACGCGCGAGGTGCTCGCAAGAGCTTAGTGCGCATGTACATAGTCGTGTATAACTAACTGCAGATATCTTTCTTGTTAGCCCTTTTGCCTTTTTGTTAAAAAGAAGCAAAGCGGAGCTATTGGAAATGTGCAAAATCGAAAGTATGTAACACACAGAAATAATCATCGGAGACCCCATAAAGTATATATATATTCTGAATCAGGAAGACAAGACGAGTTGATCTAGCCCTGTCCGTCTGTCCGTCCGTCTGACGGTCTGTCCATCCGTATGAACGCCTGTTTCTCAGATACTGTAAGAGCTTGAGCAACCAAATTTGAAATCTAGATTCGTTATTTTATTTAAATTTATTTTTCGCACACATATTAAATAGACTATTCGTGATCTAAGTTATAAATTTTGTTAAGATTCAAAAATAAACACGGAAGTTACAGAACATTAAGTATCGCTAAATGGAGCGCGGGGACTAAAAGGCGGGCACAATGGCTTAAAGTACGTTCAGAACTGTGTGTATGTGTGAGTATGTGTGTGTATGGCTGTATATGTTGGCAAAGGGGACCTCGTAGTCGGGTACACTCGACTACAGATTTCTTACTTGTTAGCCCCTTTGCCTTTTTTGTAAAAAAAGAGCAAAGCGGAGCTATTGGAAATATGCAAAATCCAAAAGTATGTAACACATAGAAATAATCATCGGAGACCCCATAAAGTATATATATTCTGGATCAGGACGACAAGACGAGTTCATCTAGCCCTGTCCGTCTGTCTGTCCGTCCGTCCGTCCGTTCGTCCGTCCGTCCGTCCGTCCGTCCGTCCGTCCGTCCGTATGAACGCCTGTTTCTCAGAGACTATAAGAGGTGGAGCAACCAAACTTGAAATCTAGATTTGTTATGTTCGTACGCTGTACAAGTTTGTTTTTGATTTTTCAATATCCTCCCCTGACCCCCGCAAATCGAAAAAAACGATTATTAGGCATAATTTTCAACCGAGCTAATTTATATTTGGCACGCATCATATTTAGACCATTCTTGATCGATGTTGTAAATCTGGTGAAGATTGATCAAAAATCTCGGAAGTTATAGATCAGCAAAAGTGGCGTTTTGGGCCCCGGGGGGGTATAGTAGTGCGCGCAAAATAAGAGCTAGAGCAACGAAATTTGGAACGTATATTTGTTATGTTTGTACGCTATACGAGTTTGTTTTGGATTTTTCAATTTCCCCCCCTGACCCCCGCAAATCGAAAAAAACGATTATTAAGCACAATTTTCAACCGATCAAATTTATTTTTGGCACACATTATTATTAGACCATTCTTGATCGATGTTGTAAATCTTGGTAAGATTGATCAAAAATCTCGGAAGTTATAGATCAGCAAAAGTGACGTTAAGTGCCCCGGGGGGGGTTATGTAGTGCGCGCAAAATAAGAGCTAGAGCAACGAAATTTGAAACGTAGATTTGTTATGTTTGTATGCTATACGAGTTTCTTTTGGATTTTTTAATTTCCCCCCCTGACCACAGCAATTCGAAAAAAACGATTATTAAGCACAATTTTCAACCGATCAAATTTATTTTTGGTACATATCATAATTAGACCATTCTTGATCGATGTTGTAAATCTTGGTAAGATTGATCAAAAATCTCGGAAGTTATAGATCAGCAAAAGTGACGTTAAGTGCCCCGGGGGGGGTTATGTAGTGCGCGCAAAATAAGAGCTAGAGCAACGAAATTTGGAATGTATATTTGTTATGTTTGTACGCTATACGAGTTTGTTTTAGATTTTTCAATTTCCTTCCCTGACCCCCGCAATTTGAAAAAATCGATTTTCAGATACAATTTTTAACCGATCAAATTTCTTTTACGCACACATATAAGTATCATTCTCCATCTACGTTGTAAATTTCGTTAGATTTGAACAATAAACACGGAAGTTATACAACATTAAGTACCGCGATATAGAGCGTGGGGGGTTAAAAGGTGCGCGCAATGGCTAAGTACGTGCAGAACTGTGTGTATGTATGAGTATGTGTGTGTATGGCTGTATATGTAGGCAAAGGGGCTCTCGTAGTCGGGTACACTCGACTACAGACTTCTTACTTGTTTTTAAATTGTTTTTAATGACGTCATTGAGCACTTACCTGGTGAAATACGTTTCAATTTTCTCGATTCAAGGCTGCTTCCTTGACCACTACCCAAATAACGCGTTGAGTACGTATTTCCTGGCCGTTGATGTGAATTTAAATCATCTTTTAGCGGACTTTGGACGTAGCGTGAACTACGAGAATCGCGCGCACCACTTATTACTGGATGTGAGTGGCTGGTAGATGGAGGTGGAGTTCGTGGAGAAGTACCATAACGGTGAGTAGTTCCACCACCACCTACACGTACCGGAGGTGAACGATGTCTAATGTTTGTATTCGTTTTGTTAGTCACTGTTACCTGTAGGCTACTTCCTAAAGGTTTAATTGATGTAGCTGTATCAGTTTCACTGTAAAAGGTAGTATTACTATTCGGACGTCGGGTAGGAGGAGTACCCGCTGAAATGGGACTGCTTTGACTGTCTTTATGTGGCGTATAAGAAGACAAGGCAGCACTGACTGTGCGCTCGGCGCTTTTGGCCCTAATAGGAACAGTTGGCGGCGTATAACGTCTGTGCCTGTCCAAAAGAGAATTAAGATTGCTATCTGATAAGGAGTCAATACTGGAATACGACTTGGCCCTCTTTTTCTTTCGTTTTTTTGATTTTTTTTTTGATTTATGCTTATGCTTGTCTTTTTTCAGCTTTTTACGTTTTTGTCTCTTCATTTCAGCTTCCAATTCATCAGTATCAATTGTATCACTAGACATGTACAACTCACGGTCCCACTGTATTTCCGCCTTCGAGCAATTAGCTATTGTCAACGCGATTTCCGAACGATGATTTGCCTTCTCATTGACAGATGCACCGCTTAGCCTACTGCTACTACTGGCAACTACTGAAACCTGCCTTGACCTTGTTCCACCAGCTGTAACAGATGGCATGGCTTCGTTCTTCTCTGTACGCCTTTTTCTACAATATTAAATAAAATGTTATGGACATCAAAATTTATGCTTTTTACGTAATTACCTATTGTCATTGCTTTTTGGTGTAAGCAAACTTTTTTGATTTTGTAGTTTCTTATTTGGAACTGTTAATGTTGGGATTTTACCAGCCAGCGCCACATCTGAGTCGATTTCTCCAACTTCGGGATCAGAAAAATCTTCCGAACTAACGTCTGAGTATTCCACAAGCGCGCTAGACGCTGCAGACGAGGAATGCATCTTATGCCTCTACTAAACCGTACTGAACTAAGGATAAATTCCATGTAATTTAAGATTTTATAGTGTTGTTTATTGTTCTTAGCGTTTTCGAGTATTTTTTGTTGAGTTTTGAAACACAACTCGCAAACCCAACCAGAACTAATGATGACATTTGAGATGTTGGTGACACACTACGTGACCTTTTCCTACCGGATTTATAGTAAATTTATCTATGTTGAAAAAAAATATGTAATTTAGCTTGAATTATTTAGATTATACTATTTGCTTAAGAACAAGCAATGACGATTAAACTTTAACACGTATTTAATATTTAGCACAACATAGAAATTTATTCAAGGATAGACTACGGATGGAAATACTCAATACTTATGTCTATAGACTCTCAGTAACTCAAATTGAACAAAAAAGAAATTTGTCACTTGTCATTTTTAAGGTTATATTTTATGTGTGACCACAGTTTGTGAAATATAATACCATCACATTAAGCAACTTTTATCCAAGCCAAGCACAAATCAATAACAATAACTGTGCCAATTTAATTTTTTTTTTCTAATACCTATTATCTGTTTTTTGTTTTCATATTGTATATTAAAAAAAGTATTCATCATCTTTATCCTTTAATATGATTAATAAAATACTATATTAAGCAGGTCACATTAATAAAATGATTGGACTGTCTTGTTTGAGTCTGATGCAAGTTACCGTATTTAATTATACTCCCTTATTTAGCGTTAAAATTTGTAATTACAAATAACTGTAATTATTATTGCATCAATTTACATAATTAGAAATTAACATACAATTGTATTTGGTAATTGGTACTTAAAATGATGTGTTCGTGTATTATATTTATTCTCAAAAAATATGTTGTGTAAATTTAGCCTCTCCCATATGTATGTATGTTTTATGTACTTACTAGAATTGATTTTTTATACAAAAACGTCTGGTTACGCAGTCACGTCTCTTCGTATTTTACATTATTAAATAACACATTTACAAACTTTTTTATTACTAAAAAGCGATTTAAGTGCTTTTGAAAATATATGTAAAAATTGTTCACATTTCTTAACAGATTTATTTTATTTATATTACAATTTTCATTTAATAATAATAATTTTAACAAAATTTTTTATATTTTTACTTAATGAAAAGCCCATGAAGCATTAAAATTCTTATAAATCCTACATACGACAAAGCAAGCAGAGCTGATAATTTACAAAACGAGGGTTGCAAAATGTATGAAAAAGAGTCTGCTTAAAACACGTAGTTCATAGTTTAAATACCAAAAAGATGTTAACCTTAAAATGGGGTAAAATATATCTTTTACAAGGGATTGACGGGGTTAAAGTAGTTGACGTCAGCGTTTAAAAAACTGCCATCAGTTTCATTTTATGTGCTATTGCTAATGCTCAAAATCAAATAGCATCATATATCAAGTAGCAGCAGCAGTCATCACTTTTCGTTTTTTGATATTTTGGAAGTCGCGATAAAATTAGCATACAATGCTGCCAGATAAGCTATTTAGTGGCTGATTCTAGCTATATAAAAAGTCCACAGCCACTAAAAAAATGATTTCAGCTACTTATTGAAAACTTAGATGCCGATAAAAAAAATTCAGTACACAAAAAAAGTGCAGACTTTGATTGTGACAAAAAAAGGTTCGTTTTTTATTTTGACAAAGGAAAATGCCTGGTGACTTTTTGTTGTCCTGACAAAATAAACTGTGAAAAAACAAGTGGGAAAAACAAATCATCAATTTTTCCAACTATTCCAGCGATTATCACCTGCCAAGTGGCTACACTCAGCTATTTTCCATTTTCAAAATCTGGCAGCCATGGTAGCAAACGATCGACTGCGGAAGTTGTCAGAAGTCGCAGTGTAAAATAGCAAACGATCGATTGTCGGCTACTATTGCTATTCTTACAGCTATTGTTATTTATTCTACTGCTGCTTTTGCTACTGATATTTCGACTACTCCTGCTATTGCTATTTGATATTTCGGAAGCACCTGCTGCTGACTGATTTGACATTACAGCTGCTATTTAGATATTTTAACTGATATTACTCCTGATATTTTGCTATTTCGCCTGCTACCGCTGCTGATATTAAGACTACTGTTGCTTTTGCTATTTCAACTATCGAATGACGCTACAATGCTATATGTAGACTATTTGCATTTCTGCGCGATCCCCAATGCAATAAGAACACTTTTTAATGTTTATGTTTTCTGTCGGTTACCTAAACTTGTGGGTATGTGCAGTAAAAAAGGCAAAGGGTTACTTCCATTAATTTTGACACCCTTTGCCTTTTGAAAAAAGATAAAAAATATGTAGGACTTAAGCTTAAATATGAAATTATTTAAATGCAATCTTGTAAAATAAACATTTTCTTAATAATATAACAAAAAAAAATTAAATTTTATTGCTTCAATTTAAAGATATAGCTTTAAAACTAAAAAAGTCATGAATTTGGCACCACTTAAGTCTTCGTACAGCTTATACATTTACATACGAGAAAAAGTAACGGTAAAGTGTCAAATGAGAAGAAATGAGCACGTGGCATGTATTTTTGGATTCTTTGGATTTCATGTTTGTTTCGGATAAGCTTCCTAAAATCCAGTCAATGTGTCTTACGTGATCGGCGTCACAAGTCCTATTTGCTCTCGCAAAACTTCGTCGATCACCCTCCGCAAGATTGTGCCCAAGTTCTTTAACCCGAATGGCAGTGGGCAAAACTTTTACTTGCCTCAACGTTTTCTCGCGTTCATTTTCTTCCAGGTATATCTGATTGGTAACCGGACGTAAGATCTAACGTGGTAAAATAGTAAGCCTTACTTAGGTTAGCTAGAATCATGGAAATATTGCTATAGTCTGCTCGTTGAGGTTTCTAGTCGAGGACAGGTCTTTTGTTTCGATTTTAGTATTCATCAAATCCTCTTTTATCCAGTACCCAAGTGGGATTATTATATGGAGATTTGGAAGGCCGAATATTTCCGTTTTTTAACAAGTCGGAGATTTCTTTATTAACGAAGTCTGCTACTCCCATCGGATATGGGTATACCCGAAAAAGAACGGGTTTATCGTCTATTGTGGGAATTGTCACCATAGCTGCAGTATTGAAAGGCAGCGCCACTTTATAGGTCGAAAATGCCTTAATCCTATTTGCAATAATTTTCTATAATTCGGTCCTAACAGATAATGGTACCACAGTATCATCTACATGGGTGAAATTGACGTCACGTTTCAACTAATCACGCCGGCCTTAAAGTCTAACGTAGCTGTTATTTGTGTTAACAAATCAAGGACTATGATGGCATCAAATTCTGACAACGGTTTTAAAATGAAGAACGGGGCGTTTTGGTAAATATATACATGAAACACTTCTGATTAATTTTATTAGCCTTTTAAAAAATCGCAACCGGGACCGATCCTTAAAAAATTTAGTGAATCATCTTCACCGTTAAAATTATTCTCATCTATTATGGGAGCCAGTTCCTGATAAATCTGGAAGTCTGAATTTCCTGCCTGCTCACCTATACGATTTATTCTTTGACGTCCCTGGTCAGTCATGCGCTCAGATGTACTCGAGAGTGCCACTTAAATGCTGTTTCTAGTTGGCTGCCTAAACTGAGACTAACATTCGACTTCCATGGGCTCGTATGAGCATTCTCTATTTGCTGCTATCTACCTAGGTCCTGTCTCTTAATATAATGAGGATTTATCTCGTTACCTCGATAAGTTCTATCCTTTCTTCCCTGCCAATCATTTTGGCTATTTGATTGCATATTGTTTGAAGTAGCGAAATTTCTCCCTTCCATAGCTCTGGCATAAGAGTTTCAAAAAAATTATCCTTTCTATGCTTTCTTCCACTTCTTCCCAACTATTAAATTTGGCAAACTATCGGCGGAGATTTTAAAATCAAATTTAGTAAGCTGTTCTGCCAAATTTGGATTTTAAAGTAATTTTAAATTTTACCAGGATAACGATCCCAAACATAAAGCCCACATGGTTCGCATGTGGCTGTTATACAACTGCAAAAAGGTGTTGGACGTGCACGCCCAGAGTCCAGACTTAAATCCCATCGAAAATTTATGGGTGTTCCTCAAAAGACGAGTGGCTAAAAGGCATCCAAAAACAATTACCCAAATATAATTTTAAAAATTTAATTTTTTCAATGAAAGATCGTCTGGAGGGTGTTGTTTCAACAAATGACGGTCATTGCAAATTTTAACAAAACTTTCAGTTCAATATTGGTCAATAAGTACCAAATCTACGAAACGTCAAAACAATTAGTTTACATAGAAATTCACATGACATGGCATTTTTTTGGTGTTATTGCTATGTATTTACAATGATTTTTAATTTTTTTTTGTTAAAATCATAGCTAAAAACATAAGATTTCATACTGTAAAAATAAATTGCTTAAATTCATAAAATATATTATATTTTGCTTATTGAAACTTTAATTATGTGATTTTCTTCATAGTCAATAAGTTGACATACTGTATCTTATGTTTTTGTTGTACACACTCTCTCAGGCAATAGTTTTTGTTTTTGCGTTCGGGTACACTCGACTACAGATTTCTTACTTGTTTTAACTTGGTAAAATTATCTTCCAGACCACCACTTTTAATGATGTTTAACTTCCGAGTCTTTTTAGCCCCTTTGCCTTTTTTTAAAAAGAAGCAAAGCGGAGCTATTGGAAATGTGCAAAATCCAAAAGTATGTAACACATAGAAATAATCATCGGAGACCCCATAAAGTATATATATTCTTGATCAGGACGACTAGCTGAATCGATCTAGCCCTGTCCGTCTGTCTGTCCGTCCGTCCGTCCGTCCGTATGAACGCCTGTTTCTCAGAGACTATAAGAGCTAGAGCAACCAAATTTTAAACCTAGATTTATCATTTTCGTACGCTGTACAAGTTTTTTTTTGATTCTTCAATTTCCTCCCCTGACCCCCGCAATTCATAAAACACGGTTATTAAGCACAATTTTCAACCGATCAAATGATCGATGATGTGATTCTGGGTAAGATTGATAAAAAAACTCGGAAGTTATACATTATCAAAAGTGGCGTTAATGGGCGCGGGGTGGGTATAGTAGTGAGCGCAAAATAAGAGGTAGAGCAACGAGATTTGGAATATAGATTTGCTATGTTAGTACGCCATACAAGTTTGTTTTAGATTTTCGAATTTCCTTCCCTGACCCCCGCAAATCAAAAAAATCGATTATAAGACACAATTTTCAACCGATCAAAATTCTTTTTTGCACTCGTACTAATAAACCATTCCTGATCTACATTGTAAATTTCATTAAGATTAATCAATTAACACGGAAGTTATACAACATTAGGCAACGTGCTATACAGTGCGGGCGGCTAAAAGGAGCAATGGCTAAGTACGTGCAGAACTGTTTGTATATGTGTGTATAGCTGTATATGTAGGCAAAGGGGCTCTCGTAGTCGGGTACACTCGACTACAGACTTACTTGTTTTTTATCAATCTTAACGAAATTAACAATGTAGATCAAGAATGGTCTAACTAAGTATGATGTGTGCCAAAAAAAAATTAAATGGGTTGAAAATTGTGCTTAATAATGGTTTTTTTTCGAGCTGCGGGGTCACGGTATGAAATTTAAAAATCTAAAACAAACTTGTATAGCGTACGAAAATAACGGATTTAAGTTTAAAGTTTGGTTGCTCTAGCTCTTATAATCTCTGAGACACAGGCGTTCATACAGATGGACGGACGGACAGACGGACCGACGGACGGACGAACTGACGGACGCGCAGACGGACAGACAGACGGACATGGCTAGATCGACTCGTCATCGATAAAAATTCTTATCTAGGCTTTCCCCGGATACCTCTGTTGATGTTTTCAATTAATACATTTTTATCAAATTTAAAATTGTCTGGTGTAACCTCTTAAGACCAGGATATTTTCATACAAAAGTTTAGCTTTAAATATGTTGGGGAAATATCCTCTATTAAATTTAGTGTCTCGGCTGATATTTTCAACACCGTCTGTTGCAAAATGTTCTGGACTAAGGATCTGGTTATTAAAGAGTTTGTTCCCCTTAACCGCAATCGGCCTACCATTGCGCTGCCACAAATTCTTAACTGCGTTTTTTTTTTTAAAAAATACTTTAGCTCACAAATCGCGCTCAACCCAAGGCTTTAAGGCACATACGACGTGGACCATGTTATTTACCATCTAGAGACTGTTCTCGTTACACCGGTAGGCAATGCAACTCCCAAATCTTTATACTCACCGCCTTGGCCAAAAAGGTCGAATGCACAGATAGAGCAGCTAGTTAAAGAAAAGCGCCGCTTAAGACGAGAATGGCAATCTCATAAATCGCCATCCGCTTAACATAATCTTAGAGAAGCCTCTCAAAAATTATCCAACGCATTAAAACAAGAAGAGTACTGCAGTACCAACGCCGATACATAGAGAAATTATTTCCCTCTAGCAGCAAATACCCATTATGGAAAGCTCACCTAACACTACACCCACCAGTAGAAGCTATTAAGCCAATAAGAAACTCTGCAGAATGTGCACGCAGCGACAAAGACATAGCATCTCTATTTGCCACGCACCTACAAAATGCAATTCAACCAAACCCTGCAACGAATGCATTTGCACTACCGCATCTACCAGATGACAACCAGAGTACGTATTCTTCAATCTCGTTTAGTCCGCACGTTGTAACTAAAATAATAAAGAAACAACTGCAACCCAAGAAGTCACCAGGATACAACCAAATTAATCAAAATATGATTATTGAGCTTCCTCAATGCGCAGTTCCCACCACCTTGGTGTACACCTCGACAGACGGCTTACCTGGCGCAGGCACATAGAGAAAAAAAAAATATCTCTAAATCTGAGGGCCAACAGTCTCCACTGGTCAGGTCATATTCTTTCCTTAGCCTCGACTACAAGATCTTACTATACAATACAGTTTTAAAGCCAATATGGACTTATGGCTCCGAGCTGTGGGGAGCTGCCAGTCACAGCAACATCGACATCATGCAAAGGGCAAAATCTAAGATTCTTAGAGCTATTACCGGGGCACCGTGGTACGTTAGGAACGAACACATCCACCAGGATCTGAACATACCACCCGTCAGAGACGTTATAGCCCAATGTAGAGTTAGACACCAAATCAAGCTCCGTGCCCACCCAAACCACCTCGCGAGAGACTTATTGCGAGAATTTGACCGGTGCCGCCTTCGTCGTAACGACATGCCAACCCAGCGAACAATATTTAGGGGCCCATACACTACATCCCAGCTACAGTCGTAACAGGTACATAATATAGAATTTAAGATATAAGATTTGTACAACTTTTTGTTAGACTCAAAAGAGAAGATTGAAGAATTAAAGCCAAGTTTAAAAAAACGACGAGACGTGACCGTTCATTTTGCCTTGGTTGTAACGTACTTATTGCCGTTCGTTCAAATCTTTCATCCGAATTAGAATTAGAATTAGACAGTCTGACAAATATTGAATTTACAGCTGAAAAAATTAATATAAATAATATTAATTTATACGTAACCTGTTTGTATATTCCTCCTAGTTCTGATTCCGCAATTAATTCTGAACATTTATCCGTCATCCGTTCTATCTCGTCCGAATTGTTCAGCAATCATTACTTGCTTAGTTTTAGAGACTTTATTCTTCCAAATGTGGACTGGTCACACAATCCTACCATGCCTTATGTTATGTCACCAGTATCAATTAATGAATTCATTGAATCACTATTAGACCTATCAATCTGTCAGGTTAATCCTGTTCGAATTTGCAATGGGCGTTTACTTGACCTGATTTTTGCATCGGACTCTTCTAATGTTAAAATAAAGCAAACTTGTCCTAATGTTTCTCCGGAAGATAGGTATCATCCAACCTTAATTGAACAATTTGATTCGGCTGCGTTTAAAAAATTTTCTTCAGATAACCCTGGGGCTAAATCCAGATGCTTGAAAATATGCAACTTTTAAAAACTTAATTCACTACTTTACGAGACTAACTGGTCTCAATTGTTCGCTTGTTTCGATATTAATAAGGCCACGTCGATCTTTTATAGTATCTTAAATATACTTTTTGATAGATGCGTTCCTTTACTGTCCCATAAGAGGACGAATAGACCTCCATGATTCTCTAAAGAGTTGGCAACGCTTAAAAATTTCAAATTTCGTTATTATAAAAGATTCAAGTCAACGAGTAGAATCTCAGATTGCTCTCGTTATGTTATTGCAAAAACAAATTTTGTTTCGTGCAATACGCGTTGTTACAATACCTATCTATCTCGTTGCCGTTTACAACTTCGGCAAAATCGTAAACAATTCTTTAACTTTGTTGATTCAAAGCGTAAAGCAAATATTTTTCCCAACTCGGGTAGTTATGAATGCATGACAGCAAACTCTGATCAGGCAGCACCCGATTTAATTGCAGATTTTATTCAATTCACGTACTTGCATACTGTTTGGACTCGTGAAAGTTACTATCCTCTAACTGTACTTTTAGCCCCTTTACCATAAAAAAGAACAAAGCGGAGCTAAGGGAAATGTGCAAAATACAAAAGTATGTAACAGGTATATATATTCTTCATCAGGACGACAAGACATTAAAGTCGGGTGGTTTAACGTGAACGCCTGCCACAATGGCTTAAGCTCACGGTGCCCATGCACAGGGATTAATTTAAGCGTCAATCAGCGCCCCATTGAATATACAAATATTCGCCGGTACCAATTGGAGCCATTTCTGTTTGGTCATGACTCCCTCCTTGGTTCGGAGCGAGGCCTATCTAACACCTCTGCTTGTGTATGGTATCACAGCAACCGGTTGGTTAAACGCAACTCCACGTCGAGCCAATGCTCTACCCGCATTTGGGTATTAAACCACAGCCACCACGATACTCCCCGAGGGGCCGCAACCAAAAAACCAGGACGGAACAAGTTCCGTGGGCTTCCTGATTACCCGTGGCACCATTTCGCATAGAAACTCTATACAACCCATGGTCAGGTCTCGTGCTCCAAGGAGCACTCCCAATTTTAACTCCAAAACAGTTAGGGGTTGGTGACCCCGAAATATGACACAGCTGTTGGGAGTATTAACAACTGGTGCAAGCACCAATCGTGATGGAACAGTATGGGCCATGCTCATGGACATGGCTTCTCACTGTGAGGAGCGAGGTCTACTCCAACCTCTTCCGCAATTGCGGCATTAACTATTGATTAAAATCAAACCGCCGAACGGCGGCCAGCCTGCGCCCCACAAATCCACAAAGGATGTGACGTATGGGCTGAGTAGTTGAGACCGACTCAGATCCCAAAACGCCAGTGGTACCAGAGAAGTCCTCTTGGTACAGACTCGTATCCAGAAGGATACTCCCAGTTGAGCACCATGATGCTCGGGGACTGGTAGCCCCTTGGGACAACACGAAAAACGGTGACACACATTCAACTCATACATACAGCTCTTTCATACCCCCCATTCATACCCCCCATTCAAATATTTCCACATACAGTCACACTCACACAGCCATTCACACAATTCCTCCGTTCGAAAGCAGACGCCGCCTGGAAAATGCAGCACGTGCGAACTCACTCATACATCTAACCCTGACGCTAGTAGAGAGTGTTTGACTAACGTCAAAACCCCCACTAACCTGCAGCACTCCAAACGCAGCCAGATCACGTAGATCTGCATACAACGGGCACTCACAGAGAACATGTAACCATGTCTCAGACGTCGAACCACAACGGCATTCCGGACTATCAGCCAGACCTCTCAAATGCAAAAATGCATTGAGGGAGCCATGGCCAGTCAACAGAAATCCGAGACTGAGGTTAAAACCAAAGTCCGGTCGACCACTGACAAACGTGACATCACGAATGTACTGGTAAGTAGCCCGCCCATTCACACTTGCATCCCATCTGACCTGCCAGTCAGATAGGACGCACTCATTCAACATCCTTTTACACTCACTAATCCCTAGACTCTCTACATTCCTATCCGCTAACCACTCATTCTGTGGCAATGGCAGCCGCCTCCGAATCCTGAAGAGCACGGCTCTACGCCGGACCTCCAAGTCCAAAGGGGCTGCTCCTAGCAGCACCTGCAAAGCCTCAGTAGAGACAGTGCGGCACACAGGCATACACCCTAGCAGAATCGCTCTCTGGCAAGCCAGCACTTTCTTCCTGCCAACAACAGTCTTCGCTGCTCTACACCATACAGACGATCCGTATGCTGCACAAGCAACAAACAGACCATCGTATATGGTGCGAACAGCGCGCCTGCTGAGGCCCCACTCACTCCGCAAAATCCGGCGTACTCGACTAACCACACCCACCAGCCGGTCCTTGAGACTGGCAAGATGAGGAGTAAAACTCATCCTCTCGCCAAAGGTAATGCCAAGGTATTTAACCTCGGACACATACCTAATGCACGTGCCGTTCAGCCGAACAATTGGATTTCGACTAGCTGACAAGCTACCCTTGAGCAGCATTGTCACAGTCTTGTCCATTGCCAAGCTGACGCCAACACTTTCACCCCACTCGTGAACAGTGCGCACGCACGCTCCTGCATTGGTCTCAATTTGCAACCTAGACTGGCCCTCAATCAAGATGAGCAAGTCATCAGCATACGCACAACATTTACATACAGGCTCGAGCTGCCTAAGCAGAGAATCCATCATTAGATTCCAAATAATTGGACCGCCGATGGATCCTTGCGGACAACCACGAACAACATCCACACTCACATCCTCACTCTTGCCTACAACACACGCCCTTCTGCCAGAGAAATAGCTCTTCCAGAGACCTATTTCACGACAGCCACACTCAACCAACTTTCGGAGCACACTGTCCCAACTCAAATAGTCGAATGCACCCTTGAAATCCACAAAAACTCCTAAGACGTACGTGGAGCAGCCTAGACTCAACGGAGTCATTAACATACTGCCACGCGTCTTCCACACATCTGCCCTGCCTAAAACCAAACTGTCTGTCAGACATTTGGCCATCCACACACTCTTGAAGTCTTTCCACCATTACTCTTTCCAGAACTTTTCCAAGAACTGGTAAGAGACTGATGCCCCTATAGGATCGAGGATTGCTCCTAACCCTATCAGGTGACTTCAAGAGCACAATCACCTTCGCACGCTTCCATTCACTGGGAAAACATTCACTATTCACACATCTTTCATACAACACATTCATATATTCTGGAACAGAGTTCCAGACACTCTTACACATTTCACCAGTGAAGCCATCCATACCAGGTGACTTCCTCGACTTTAACATCGAGAAAGCCGCCCCTAATTCACCCTCCCTGAGTGGGTCAACAGAGCCCACCACACTAGGTGGCGAGCTCTGCCGCACCTCTCTAGGGAAAAACTCATTCAGCAATACATTCACACAGTCCTTCCATGCCGTCAGCTGGGAGCCACCGACATTAAGGCCACACACATCCAGTTCCCTCATTCTACCTCGCACTACTTTATAAGCACAACCCCAGGGGTCATGCTTATTGCGCTCAACAAAGGAGCGCCACTCATCCTCTTTCACTCTTACAAGCATCTGCTTGTACTCATTCATACACCGACTATATTCAAACCTGAGCTGGGCAGCATTTTCAGCATTGGACGATCTCGCTCTTTGGAATCGCTTCCGCAGAGTCCGAACCGTCCGTCGCTTGATGCTCAACTCATGCGTCCACCATCTCACATGTTTAAGATTTACCTTTCGGCATCTCTCAAACATGCGATCATTCGCGCACGTTATGGCCCTATTCACATACAAGACTTGCTCATCCACATTCATAGCACTGAAAGTGCTAAGCGGAACTTGCGTTACCGCCTCTCTCACATACTCCCCATGAAGGGGCCACACCACTCCTCGAGTACGCCATCTGATGCTCCCGCCCCTATCATACACGGTGGCGGCGTGAGATACACAAACCTCAATGGGATTGTGGTCACTAACGCCATATCCACCCAGTACACGCCAGCTAAAGTCAAACACTCGCATCGCCACCTCATTCACAAAAGTAACATCAATGTCACTTTTCCCCCTTATGCAGTCATACGTGTACCACTCACTGGGTTCATTAATGACCCTTACAACCTGGGACACGGCCCACTCGGCCAGCATCTCACCCCTTGTATAGTTCGCATACCCAGACGCCACTCTGGATATTTTGCTGAACCATAAGGGGGATGATGCATTCGCGTCAATACCAAGGATGATTGGATCACTACTAGCCAGTAGTAGTACCTCATCCATGTACGTAACATACGGTTCGAGCTGCAGTATACGCTCGCTACTAACCCTACCAAAACTTCCTAACAAACAGACACACACACCCCAGTCAGTCGAATTCACAAGAGTGCATTCGATACTGACATCATTCACAACTACAGCAGATTGAGCCCTGCTGTCAGGAAATACCCGCATTCCTGCGGGTAAGCCACGTACGCAACCATTGGTTGCGTAGGGTTCCTGCAGCAGGGCACAAACGCTACCACGTTCACACATCAGTGCACCCAAATCGCACATGACTGCATACGACCTCTGACAGTTCAACTGAAGGAACTTGCTAGCCATTTTAATGTCTAGCACGGGCACGCTGCACAATCGCACTGTATATCGGACAGACCGGTGACATCATAAGATGTCCCGAAGGCTGCCCTTTAAACGCACAATTGCGGCAGCTCAGCGCATTTTTGCACTGAGCTACTCTGTGCCCACCTTGACCGCAGCGACGACAAACGTCCTCTTTGGCCTTGCATTCCGCCACCTTATGGTCAAAGCCCAGGCAACGGAAGCAACTTACTACAGGCTCAAAGTTCCTAACATGGAACGAGAACCATTTTATGTAGCAGCGACCGACTTCTAGAAGGGCATCAATGGCCAGGCCACACCCTTCCAGAACGACGTTCACTGCTCCATCCCCACCCACAGTCCACGGACGCTGGCCATACGGACACCTTTTTTAAAGGCCTCTCAGACATCCTGTCCTTTAGGTTCATCTCATACAGATCTCCCATGAACTCGTCAGGAGAGATCTGCGTATGAACGCCCTGCACAACCACCTTAGGTCCCAGACTGTCATTCACACTAACATCCAGACCTACCTCACCGAATTTCGCATTCTCCGCTATCTTCTTCCGCTCCGCTACGGATGGTGTGCGAATAATCACCCCACCATTTCGTAGAGGCTTAACCTCGTGCACTCTGACACCCAAGGTTGGCCCTACCTCCTTCACCACCGTCTCAGCCACGTCCTTAGCAGTTTTCGCAGCATCCTTGCTGCGAACAACCAGGGACCAGGTCTCAACTGGCTTCGGTGTCTCCAGGGTAGACGACACTGTCGACACTGGACCAGCCTTTCTGCCATGCACCGGCGGAAAGGACGCCTGAGAAGCACTAGCGGTTCCCACCCGCACATCTGTCGCACAATGGCGAGTAGCTTCCAGGCGCCCTTTGAGGCGTTCATTTTCCGCAATAAGCGAAAAAAGTAACGCCTCATACTGGTTTGTACAGTCCAAAAGACTGCAAACCAACTCCCTTGGGACTGCGCGACCTACTACTAAGTTCTGCACCTCCCCGCTAATCGCCTTCATTTTTTCAACGCGGTGCCCTTTTGCATCTTCGACAACCGTGTTCGCGGAACGCGACGTACATGGCGCCTCCGCAATAGAGCTCGCACTCATGCTCACATTGCTAGCGTTTGACCCACGTCTAGCCCGGGGAACAGCAAATGACCGTTCCGCTTCCTCCCCATTCGCACTATTCACAGCAGACTCAGAAGTTGCCTTCCTAATCCGCGTGGCCACACCCCCCCTCCGCTTTACCTCACCTGGTACTGAGCCATCGTCCGACTCAGAAGTCTGCCTTCCAGACCCCCCTTCGCCCTTTGGCTTTTTAGGCGGCATTACTGCCACCCACGTGTTATTGTTTCAACAACAAGAAACAATAACAACGACCAAATAACGGCTCGATGGGGACCACTTAGCAACGGCGGTATTATCACACACGCGTTTGTAACTCAACAACAACAATGCAGTTGATCAATACCACACAAAGATAGCACGTAATCAAAGTTTATACTACGTAACAGTTGTAATCCACTACTGTGACTTACACCGTTGGCACTAACAGCAACTGCGATCAAGCACACGCTAAAGACCGAGCAGCTGGTCGGTAGGGACATTAAAGTCGGGTGGTTTAACGTGAACGCCTGCCACAATGGCTTAAGCTCACGGTGCCCATGCACAGGGATTAATTTAAGCGTCAATCAGCGCCCCATTGAATACACAAATATTCGCCGGTACCAATTGGAGCCATTTCTGTTTGGTCATGACTCCCTCTTGGTTCAGAGCGAGGCCTATCTAACACCTCTGCTTGTGTATGGTATCACAGCAACCGGTTGCTTAAACGCAACTCCACGTCGAGCCAATGCTCTACCCGCATTTGCGTATCAAACCACAGCCACCACGATACTCCCCGAGGGGCCGAACCGAAAAACCAGGACGGAACAAGTTCCGTGGGCTTCCTGATTACCCGTGGCACCATTTCGCATAGAAACTCTATACAACCAGGTCAGGTCTCGTGCTCCGGAGCACTCCCAATTTTAACTCCAAAACAGTTAGGGGTTGGTGACCCCGAAAATGACAAGCTGTTGGAGTAGTACTACGGTGCAGCACTTATAGTCGGTGGATTAGATTTTGCTGAACCATAAGGGGGATGATGCATTCGCGTCAATACCAAGGATGATTGGATCACAACTAGCCAGTAGTAGTACCGCATCCATGTACGTAACATACGGTTCGAGGGGCTCCCCGAACTTGCAGTATACGCTCGCTACGTAAACCCTACCAAAACTTCCTAATAAACAGACACACACACCCCAGTCAGTCGAATTCACAAGAGTGCATTCGATACTGACATCATTCACAACTACACAGATTGAGCCCTGCTGTCAGGAAATACCCGCATTCCTGCAGGTAAGCCACGTACGCAACCATTGGTTGCGTAGGGTTCCTGCAGCAGGGCACAAACGCTCCCACGTTCACACATCAATGCACCCAAATCGCACATGACTGCATATGACCTCTGACAGTTCAACTGAAGGAACTTGTTAGACATTTTAATGTCTAGCACGGGCACGCTGCACAATCGCACTGTATATCGGAGAGACCGGTGACATCATAAGATGTCCAGAAGGCTGCCCTTTAAACGCACAATTGCGACAGCTTAGCGCATTTTTGTACTGAGCTACTCTGTGCCCACCTTGACCGCAGCGACGACAAACGTCCTTTTTGGCCTTGCATTCCGCCACTTTATGGTCAAAGCCCAGGCAACGGAAGCAACTTACTACTGGCTCAAAGTTACTAACATGGAACGAGAACCATTTTATGTAGCAGCGACCGACCTCTAGAAGGGCATCAATGGCCAGGCCACACCCTTCCAGAACGACGTTCACTGCTCCATCCCCACCCACAGTCCACGGACGGCTGGCCATACGGACACCTTTTTTAAAGGCCTCATCGGACATCCTGTCCTTTAAGTTCATCTCATACAGATCTCCCATGAACTCGTCAGGAGAGATCTGCGTATGAACGCCCTGCACAACCACCTTAGGTCCCAGACTGTCATTCACACTTACATCCAGACCTACCTCACCGATATTCTCCGCTATTTCTTCCGCTCCGCTACGGATGGTGTGCGAATAATCACCCCACCATTTCGTAGAGGCTTAACCTCGTGCACTCTGACACCCAAGGTTGGCCCTACCTCTTTCACCACCGTCTCAGCCACGTCCTTAGCGGTTTTCGCAGCATCCTTGCTGCGAACAACCAGGGACCAGGTCTCAACTGGCTTCGGTGTCTCCAGGGTAGACGACACTGTCGACACTGGACCAGCCTTTCTGCCATGCACCGGCGGAAAGGACGCCTGAGAAGCACTAGCGGTTCCCACCCGCACATCTGTCGCACAATGGCGAGTAGCTTCCAGGCGCCCTTTGAGGCGTTCATTTTCCGCAATAAGCGAAAAAAGTAACGCCTCATACTGGTTTGTACAGTCCAACAGACTGCAAACCAACTCCCTTGGGACTGCGCGACCTACTACTAAGTTCTGCACCTCCCCGCTAATCGCCTTCATTTTTTCAACCGCGGTGCCCTTTTGCATCTTCGACACCGTGTTCGCGGAACGCGACGTACATGGCGCCTCCGCAATAGAGCTCGCACTCATGCTCACATTGCTAGCGTTTGACCCACGTCTAGCCCGGGGAACAGCAAATGACCGTTCCGCTTCCTCCCCATTCGCACTATTCACAGCAGACTCAGAAGTTGCCTTCTTAATCCGCGTGGCCACACCCCCCCCTCCGCTTTACCTCACCTGGTACTGAGCCATCGTCCGACTCAGAAGTCTGCCTTCCAGACCCCCCTTCGCCCTTTGGCTTTTTAGGCGGCATTACTGCCACCCACGTGTTATTGTTTCAACAATAAGAAACAATAACAACGACCAAATAACGGCTCGATGGGGACCACTTAGCAACAGCGGTATTATCACACACGCGGTTGCAACTCAACAACAACAGTGCAGTTGATCAATACCACACAAAGATGGCAGCAATCAAACTGTATATAACAACAGTTATAATCACTACTGTACTTACACCGTTGCACTAACAGCAACTGAGATAAGCACAACTAAAAACACACTTCGGTAGCACAATCAATAACACTCTTATCGCAAAGCAACAACAAAACACTCGCACAACTGTATTCTCCGAAACCCGAATGCAACAACAATGCTTACTGTTACTCACCACAGAAGCACTTCGTACGCAACGGTAAACTTCGCGAAAATTGTCTTACGGCGATAGCGCTAACAAAAAACACGTCTGTTTTCAACGAGAGATCAAACGCAAAGCGGAGCTAAGGGAAATGTGCAAAATACAAAAGTATGTAACAGGTATATATATTCTTCATCAGGACGACAAGACAAGTCGATATAGCCCTGTTCGTCTGTCTGTCCGTCCGTCCGTTTGTCCATCCGTCCGAATGAACCTAGATTCGTTATTTTCGTACGCTACACAGGTTTGTTTTCGATTCTTGAACTTTTTCCCCTGAACCCCGCAATTTGAAGAAAAAAAGCTATTATTAAGCACAATTTTCAACCGATTGTATTTATTTTTGGCGCACATCATAAATAGACTATTCTTGATTTACGTTGTCAATCTCGTTAAGATTGATCAAAAATCGAAAGTTATACATCATTAAAAGTGTCGTTATGGAGCGCGGGAGGCTATGTGGTGCCCGCAAAATAAGAGCTTGAGCAACCAAATTTGGAATCTAGACTCGCTATGGTCGTACACTGTACGAGATCGTTTCAGATTTTTGAATACGAAAAAAAAGTTTATTAACCACAGTTTTCAATCGATCAAATTTGTTTTTAGCATACATTTTTGATCTACGTTTGCGAATTTCGTTAAGATTAAACAATATACAAGGAAGTTATACAACATTAAGTATCGCGCTATAGAGCGCGTTGGGCTAAAGGGCGCACGCAATGGCTAAGTACGTGTAAAACTGTGTGTATATGTGAGTATGTGTGTGTATGGATGTGTATGTAGGCAGAGAAATCATATAAATTTCCTCTTCATAAGAGGTTCAAAGTCAGATATTAAGAACTATAGGGGTATATCCAAATTGTCTGCTTTCCTTAAATGCTTGACAAATTGATAACGTCTCAGCTTCAGCACTTCTGTAGATTAATTATATTACCTAGCCACCATGGTTTTGTGAAATCACGTTCTACTACCAATAACCTACTTGAATTTAATACCACTGTTATTAAAGAATTCGAGAATAAAATGCAACCGATGTGATTTGCACTGATTTCAGTAAAGCTTTTGACTCCGTAAATCACACTATTTTGATTGAAGAGTTGAGTTTGATTAGATTTCCTCAAGACGTTCTCAACTGGATCGACGATTACCTTCGCTCGCGTATACAATGAGTTATTTTTAAATCATCCTTGTCTAAGTCCGTATATATTTTGTCCAGAGTCCCCCAGGGCAATCGACGGACCCTACTTTTTAATCTTTTTATCAAGGATCTTCCGATGATGTCAAGTTATATGCCACTTAAATTAACATAAAATGTTTTCATTTATTGCAGTTTTAAATGTAATTTATTACATCTTAACTTCTACAAATGTAAGGTCATGTCATTTTTTAGAGGTACACCTCTTAAGCAAGGCTACTCAAACTGTAGGATTCATTAAAAGATAGGCCAAAGAATTTGACGACCCTAATATAACGAAAATACTTTATACTGCCATCGTTCGACCTCTCTTGGAATACGGATCTTCTGTATGGTCTCCACAATATTCGGTACACCAAGAAAGAATTGAGTCTGTGCAGAAGAAGTTTCTTTCTTTGCTCTTCTTGTATCCGCACGGAGGAGCATGGGACTGCTAGATACTAGTCCGACTCCTATTCTGTTCTCGAGCAAGGCTTTTATATGTGAGCCCCCGGCGCGTTTGCCAACGGCTGCCAGCTTGCCCAATTCTGCACGGCAAGTGTGTAAGCCTAGTTTTGCATGGCGAGTTGGTATGCCTGTCACCAGTTGCATCCTTTGCCTTGTGCTCCAGTTGCAAAGTTGTATCGTCGTGGACCACGGAGAATACCCGGTCTTTCATGATAAAGTAAGCAAAAACTGTTTTTTAGATAATTCTATTATCGGAGTGGAACGCATTTACTTTGGGTATTTCCACTAACCCAAGTACGGTACCTTTGTGGTAAATTTAAAAGAATGGATTGCAAACTATTGTGATTATAATTATATTAAATACCATAATATTTAGCTAAAGAGGCCAGTAATTCAAACATCTGAATTCTTTATTTCTGGCCCGTAACTACTTGAGTACATCGACGTGTTTGCTAAACACCTTCTACGTGCTCCCTACTCAAATAAGCTGAGACTCTTTGAACTTTGATTTCTAACAAAAACAAGTAAGAAGTCTGTAGTCGAGTGTACCCGACTACGAGAGCCCCTTTGCCTACATATACAGCCATACACATACATACTCATACATACACACAGTTCTGCACGTACTTAGCCATTGCGCGCATTTTTTAGCCCCCCACGCTCCATAGCGCGGTACTTAATGTTGTATAACTTCCGTGTTTATTGTTCAATTTTAATGAAATTTACAACGTAGATGAAAAATGGTCTACTTAATACGTGTGCGAAATTTGATCGGTTAAAAATTGTATCTGAAAATCGAATTTTTTCAAATTGCGGGGGTCAGGGAAAGAAATTGATAAATCTAAAATAAACTCGCACAGCGTACGAACATAACAAATCTACGTTCCAAATTTCGTTGCTCTAGCTCTTATTTTGTGCGCACTACTATACCCCCCCGGGCCCATAACACCACTTTTGATGATCTGTAACTTCCGAGATTTTTGATCAATCTTACCCAGATTCACAACATCGATCAAGAGCGGTCTAGTTATGATGTGTGCCAAAAATAAATTTGATCGGTTGAAAATTGTGCTTAATAATCGTTTTTGTCGAATTGCAGGGGTCAGGGGAGGAAATTGAAAAATCAAAAACAAACTTGTACAGCGTACGAATATAACAAATCCAGATTTCAAGTTTGGTTGACTAGCTCTTATAGTCTCTGAGAAACAGGCGTTCATACGGACAGACGGACGGACGGACGGACGGACGGACAGACAGACGGACAGGGCTAGATCAACTCGTCTTGTCGTCCTGATTCAGAAAATATATACTTTATGGGGTCTCCGATGATTATTTCTGTGTGTTACATATTTTTCGATTTTGCACATTTCCAGTAGCTCCGCTTTGCTTCTGTTTTACAAAAAGGCAAAGGGGCTTAAAAGAAAGAAAACAAGAAAGAAATCTATAGTCGAGTATGCTTTACTATAAAATCATCTGTGTCTACATACACAGCCATACACACACATACTGACACATACACACAGTTGTACACGTGTCCTTGGGCACGCCTTTTAGCCCCCGCGCTATATAGCGCGAAACTGAATGTTGAATAGCTTTCGTGTTTATTGTTTAATCTAAACGAAATTCACAAGGTAGATCAAGAATGGTGTAATTTTTTTTGTATTGTGGTCAGGAGAGGAAATTTCTTTTTCGTGCACATAACACCGCATTTAATAATGTATAACTTCTTAGTTTTTTTTTTTAATCATAACGACATTCACAAAGAAAATCATGAATAGTCTACTTATTATGTGTGCCAAAAAGAAATTCAATCGGTTGGAAATTGTGCTTAATAATCGTTTTTTTTTTGGAATTGCGCGGGTCAGGGGCGGAAATTTGAACATCTAAAATAAACTCGTATAGCGTACGAAAATAACGAATCTAGTTTTTAAATTTAATTATCTAGCTATCATAGCCTCTGAGAAACAGGCGTTCATACGGACGGACAGACAAACGGACATGGCTAGATCGACGCGTCCTGTCGTCCTGATCAAGAATATATATACTTTATGGGGTGTCCGGTGATTATTTCTACCTGTTACATACATTTGGATTTTGCACATTCTAATTAGCTCCGCTTTGCTTCTATTTCATGACAAAGGGGCTAAAAATTTGTCTACTCTCACTATCTAAAGTTGTCCTTATGGACTTCCCTCCCTCTAATAAGAACAGATGTTCCTAGGTCTGCCTAAGTGGTCTCCTAAGTAATGGTTTATTTCTTTCAAGCTGGATCCTCTGGGCATTAGTAATATTCTTTTTAATTTAGTCTTTAAATTCTTTGCTTGATGCGTGCACCACATCTACATGCCTTTTACCTGTAATAGAGTGGATGGTTCGATTGTACTCAAGCATTGCTTGCATAATAATCTCCACCGTATCGTCACATTTTCTCTCCAACTTAAGGCACCTCACGATTTCGAGGAAACGCTCATCATGTCCTGTCGATGAACTATGCAATGGAGGAGCGTTTACAATGTCAATCCCAAATTGGGACATTTCGGAAAATAGTAGTCGGAAAGAATTTGATTAATATTTTCTTATGCGGCCCTTTGCGTCCGACCGTGTTCTGCTATAACTATTTGCCTTTGTGCGGGTTATCGGTAACGTTAATTATAAAATTTTTACAGTACCAAAACTTAGTAGCCGGAAAATGTGTTTTAAGTTCATCCTGCACATACACCAAAACGAACGTCCATTTTAGAGGGCACAACTATCTGATTCCTAAAGCAGTTAAGCAACTTATCTGTTGCCTCGACTGAGTAGGTCAGTGATAGTTTATTGTAAATGGTACCGCCATTGGATTCTATCTCATTTTGAGGAGCATTTAAATTTCGCGCATCTGACACGTAATTTTCTTTACCGGGCTTATAAAAAAAGTTTGGCATTATGTTCGTCAATAAATGCTTTCCACCCTTTTAATTTTTGCATTAGGATTTCTATCCGAAACCGGAAAGGTTAAGGGCTGGTGATCATTATAGATATTTAGGTCTTGAGTTCCATATAAATACTGCTGTAATTTCCCTAATGCCACACTAAAGCCTTTTCATTAGTTGCAAAATGTATGTCTGCATCTTTTAAAGTTCTGAAAATCATGGTGATTGGCTTGCAGCTATGTGAATGAACGGCTCCAATGCCATACGCAGATGCGTCTGTCGTTAAATATAACGTCCTCCGACGCAAGAATATTCCTCAGCCTCTCGAAGGCGTAATTTTTCGCCTCACTGAAACTAAAATCTTTCTCGACATATGCTTCCTTTCAGTAAGTTCGTTAGGGATCATGCAAACGCAGCAAAGTTAATGAAACACCTTTAATTGCTGGGTGAACCCAAAAAGCACCTTAGTGCAAACAGATTTTCAGGTACAGGATATTCCTGAATGGCCTTCACTTTCTGAGGATCTGTTTTTGCTCCGCCTTTCGTGACCATGAAGCCCATTAACAGTAAAAGACGTAAAATAGTTTGCCTTACCTAGGTTAGCTAGAATCATGGAAATATTGGGCACTGGTACTCAACGAGAAGTCTTTTGTTTCGATTTCCGTATTCATCGAAACCTATTTTATGTACTACCTAGGTGGGACTATTATTTGGAGATTCGGAAGGCCGAATAACTCCGTTCTTTAACAAGTTGGGGATTTCTTTATTAACAAAGTCTGCTACTCCCATCGGATGTAGATATAGCCGTGAAAAAACGGGGTTATCGGCTATTGTGCGATTTGCTACAGTATTGAAAGGCAGCGCCTCATTAGAGGTCAAAAATGCTTTAATCCTATTTGCAATAATTTGCTATAATTCGGTTCTAGCATGTAATTCTAATAACAATTTGTTATTAGCCCCAGACGCTTCTCAATCTCAGCATAGTACTCCCTCAGACTGAGATCGCCCTGTCCGGCCATTTCAAGGTTTTGCCGCAAAACCCGAAATGAGGTATTATCTGCGTAAGAGCAGTCTAGCCTAGAGATTATGGCATCGAAATTCAGTATCGCAGTTTGTTCTTCGACGGTCTTTGGCTATTTTTAGATCTGAGTGGTTCGACCAAAGGCTAGCTAAGACTGGCACGGATAGTGAGGCAATTCATTCATTGTGGAAGACCACACGAGCTATTAAGAGAAGATGTCCCAGGAAGGCGCCTCTGATGGATGCAAATGGGTCATGGTCTCGGTCAGATATCGAACAGGCAGAGGCTTTTGCTAAACATCTAGCTGGTAGATTTGTGCCCAATGACCTCACTTGCCAGCAGGATATTGACAATGTAATGGATACGCTTGACTATCCGCTCCAAATGGATCTGCCAATTCAGCCTTTTGAGCCAAGTGACCTAGCTTTGGTCATTGGACGTCAGCATTCCAGCAAAGCACCAGGCCATGATAAGATCTGTAATGCAACTTTAAAGGCTCTTCCAGATTATGCAATAAAATTCCTTACTATTGTCTTCAATTCAATAGTGAGGTTGGAATACTTTCCTGCGCAGTGGAAACTGGGTATCATTACCATGATCACAAAGCCTGGAAAGGCAGAAAGTAATCCTGCGTCTTACAGGCCGATTAGTCTTCTACCTTCAATATCCAAGGTGTTCGAAGGACTCATTGCGGCTCGAATTTCCTCATTTATTGAAACCAAGCAAATTATCCCTGATCATCAATTTGGTTTCCCTTCAGGACATAGTACCACGGAGCAACTGCATCGAGTAGTGGACCAAATTCTCCTAGCATATGAGAGCAAGGAATACTGTAACGCTCTGTTCTTAGACGTCAAAGAAGCATTTGACCGCGTTTGGTTCTTGGGACTTCTGGCAAAAATTAAGAATGCACTGCCGGCGCCTTACTTCTTGCTCCTTAATTCATTCCTTGCCAATAGGAAATTTGTTGTGAGGTTTCACACAGCAATATCTGCAAGATATGATGCAAAAGCGGACGTACCTCAGGGAAGTGTTTTGGCGCCATTGCTCTACTCCTTATTCACCTCTGATATGCCTCAGCCCAGCATTTATCTGGGTATTCAACCAAGCGATATGATGCTGGCTACGTTCGCTGATGACGTGTGCGTCACGTACAGGGCGAAGTGTGAATATGAGGCTGCAGATGGGCTACAGGAGTATGCAGAATCATTTGAAGATTGGGCAAGAAGCTCAAATATTGCCATTAATAAAGGCAAATGTACGAACGTTTGTTTCACACTGAAAAGAAACACACCGCCAGCAATAATGCTAAATGAAACTCCGAGCAAGCAAATCATGCAAGGTATTTAGGGATTATTCTGGACAGGAGGCTCTGTTTTGCAGCCCATATCAGGGTGCTAAAAACAAGGATCAGGGCCGCTGTGGGAAAATACTATTGGCAACTGTGTCCGAAAAGCAAATTATCTCTCAGCAACAAACTAACCATTTATAGGGAAATAATTGCACCAATTTGGATTTATGGCTGTCATATTCAAATAGCGCAAAATAAAGTGCTCAGGCTTATCACTGGATGTGAGTGGTATGTCAGAAACAAAACTTTACACAATGATCTGAAAGTTGCCACAGCATTCCAGCAAATTAATTTTCACTCAAGTCGCTACAATAGTCGCATTAATAAACACAGTAATAGGTTAGCCAAAAGGATGACTAGAACTCGCCCAGGACGACGCCTAAAAAGACGTCGACCTCATAACCTCATTAGCCGGATGCCCAGAAGGAGGCAAATTTAATATTTATTATATGAATTGTTAAGGCACACCTTAGTGTTAAGCCGGTGCGCCCAATTGGGCTTAATTTATTGATATAAAGGACACAAAGAGGTCTTAGAACCTCGGCTTCCCTAATAAAAATAATAAAAAAAAAAAAAAAAAATAAAAAAAAGTACCGTATTATAAGAAACTAGTTTCGCCCTTGTCGAACCTACAATTTCGTTTCTATCATCACAGCCTGGTAATGGCCCTCGCTACCCTAGAATTGTTTGAGCATTTTGTATTCATTTACTGCCGAAAGGCACCAGACCACATAGTCGCCTTGTTCGCCGTTAAACTTTACCGTATCTAACTTAATATTAGGATTGCATCTGTAAGCCAAAAATTTATTTGAATTCTGTGATTATATTAAATTTGAAAGAAAGAACAATTTTCTTGAAAGGGTCCAAGACTTTTAATTAAGCAAAACACTCTGTGGTGTTGATGCACAAAATCATGTAGGACACTGTACTAGTGAATCATCCACTAGCACAAAGTGTATGGCCGTTTATGTTACATCCTGAGTCCCCGAGAGCAGTCATCTGGGTCCGTTACTTTTTAATCTTTTTATCAATGATCTTCCACAAGTTTTCTCTTACACTAACATACTAATGTATGCCGATGATGTGAAGTTATATGGCACTTTTAAGGACATAAAATTTTTTCAAATCTAAAATTTAAAATTTAAATTTAAATATATTTATATATTTTTAATCTTAATTTAAATTTTACTTCAATTTTGTTAAATAATATTTTAAAAATTTAATTTAACTTGTTCCATTAAATAAATAAATAAATATTAATTATTTAATTTAATTAAATCCCAATTTTTAGCCCCTTTACCTTTTTGTAGAACAGAAGCAAAGCGGAGCTACTGGAAATGTGCAAAATCGAAAAATATGTAACACACAGAAATAATCATCGGAGACCCCATAAAGTATATATATTCTGAATCAGGACGACAAGACGAGTTGATCCGTCCGTCCGTCCGTATGAACGCCTGTTTCTCAGAGACTATAAGAGCAACCAAAATTTAAACCTAGATTTGTTATTTTCGTACGCTATACGAGTTTGTTTTTGAATTTTCAATTTCCTCCTCGACCCCGTAAGGCGCGCGTAGTGGCTTAAGTACGTGTACAACTGTGTGTATGTGTGTGTATGGCTGTGTATGTAGGCAAAGGGTCTCGCGTATTCGGGTACACTCGACTACAGATTTCTTACTTGTTTTTATTAATTAAAAAATTAAGAAATACAAATTTTTTGAATATTTTGGTTTTTGAATTTGATAGACTTTTTTTATATCTTTTAAAAAAATTTAAGTCGCAATTAAGCAAAATGCTCTGTTCTGTTGCTGCACAAAATTTTATACGACTGTGTACTTCTAGCTCACTTACGATCATAAGGTGTATGGCAATTATTAATTATTTAAATGTGATTGAACACTTTGTCTCAAATAATAATTTTTTTTTTTTTTTTTTTTTTTATTAATATTATTAAGGAAGCCGAGGTCCTAAGACCTCTTTGTGTCCTTTTTATCAAAAAATTAAACCCAATTGGGCGCACCGGCTAACCACTAAGGTGTAGCTTATTAAATAATTAAACATCAAATTTGCCTCCTTCTGGGCATTCGACTTATGAGGTTATGAGGTCGACGTCTTTTTAGGCGTCGTCCTGGGCGAGTTCTAGTCAGCCTTTTGGCTAACCTATTGCTGTGGTTATTAATGCGACGATTGTACCGACTTGAGTGAAAATTAATTTGCTGGAATGCTGTGGCAACTTTCAGATCACTGTGTAATGTTTTGTTTCTGACATACCACTCACATCCAGTGATAAGCCTAAGCACTTTATTTTGAGCTATTTGGATAAGTTTTATTTGGCTATCGCAAGCAAGCCCCCAAATTTGACAGCCATAAATCCAAATTGGTGCAATTATTTGCCTGTAAATGGTGAGTTTGTTGCTGAGAGATAATTTGCTTTTCGGACTCAGAAGCCAAAAATATCTTCCCACAGCGGAATTTAGGAATTTGAATTTTTTGAATTCTTTGGTTTAATTTAATTTTTTTAAGGCGGGACCAGTCAAATTCTCGCAATAAGTCTCTCGCGAGGTAGTTTGGGTGGGCATGGAGCTTGTTTTGGTGTCTAACTCTAAATTGGGCTGTATCTGACGGGTGGAATGTTAACATCCTTGTGGATGTGTTCATTCCTAACGTATCACGGTGCCCCGGTAATAGTTCTAAGAATCTTAGATTGTGCCCTTTGCATGGTGTCGATGTTGCTGTGACTGGCAGCTCCCCACAGCCCGGAGCAGTTAGTTCATATTGGCTTTAAAGCTGAACTGTATAGTAAGATCTTGTAGTCTGTTAAGAGTGAAGGTAACGTGCTTGCTTTTCTGCTCGTTGACTTTTATGCGCCAGTTAAACGTCCAACTCCCAATGTCAGCCAGGTAGGATCAGTTGTTCTGTTGCTCGTGAAGGGCATTTGGAGCTAGTGATGATCGCGGTGTCATCGGCGAATGTAGATAGTACCAATTTGCTGATTGTAGGAATGTCTGCCGAGTAGAGTAGATATAGTGTAGGACCAAGTACACTGCCTTGAGGAACTCCAGCTTTTGTTGTGTGGAATTCAGACATCGCCGAATTGCATCGCACAGAGAATTTTCTGTTGTAGAGGTACGACTCTAAAAGGTTGTGAGTGCACGTTGGGAGCATTGTTTTGAATTTGTACATTAGACCATCTAGTCAAAATCTGTCAAAGGCGTGAGCTACGTCAAAAAAGATCGCTGAGCAATATTCTCGATGCTTAAATGCCGTGCGAATAGTTAACGTTATTCGATTGAATTGTTCGGCGGTTTCGTGGTTTTTACGGAAGCCAAATTGGTGTGATGGTGTTTTGCTATGGCTGTTCAAATATGGCATAATGTACTCCAGTATGCATTTTTCAAAGAGTTTCGATAGGCACGATAGAAGACTATAGGTCTATATGATGAGGGAACCGTGTGATCCTTTCCGGGGTTAGGTATCATGATTATGTTAGATTTTTTCCATTTGTCTGGAAAGTAGCCAAGTTTGGTTATCGCATTAAATAACAAGTAAGAGGTCTGTAGTCCAGTGTACCCGAGTACGAGAGCCCCATTGCCTACATACACAGCCATACACACACTTACTCACACATACACACAGCTCTGCACGTACTTTAAGCCTTTTAGCTCCCGCGCTCTATTGCGCGATACTTAATGTTCTGTAACTTGCGTGTTTATTTTTCAATAATAACGAAGTTCACAACGTATATGAATAATGATTTAATATATTAAATATATAAATTATGTTAGCCCCACTGCCTTTTTTTATAAAAAAAGAAGCAAAGCGGAGCTAATGGAAATGTGCAAAATCCAAAAGTATGTAATACTAGAAATAATCATCGGAGTCCCCAAAAAATATATAAATTCTTGATCAAGACGACAAGACGAGTCGATCTAGCCATGTCCGTATGTCCGTCCGTTGATTATTAATCACAATTTTTTATTTACTTACTTATTTATTTAATGTCAACTATGAACTGTCGACCAAAAATTTTGGTACAAAATTGAAATAAAATTAAAATTAAAGATTAAAAATATATAATTATATTTAAATTTAAATTTTAAATTTTTAATTTAAGTTTTAAGTTTTAAGTTTTAAGCTGGGAGTATTAAAATTGATTTAAAATTGATCCAACATATGTTGCACAGAATTGGGAAAACCCAGAAAAACCCAATTAGATTATCAGTATTAGTAACAATGTTAATTATTATTAGTTAAAAAGTTAAGAATTAAATTTTTGTTAGTTTCTAAGGGTAATTCCGTACTGATAACTCTGTAGAGCTTGTTATAGTCAGAACAGATTACCCTGAAAGGTTCATGCAATAAGTAATTAGTGGTACATGTGTTAAGGTAGATTGGGTTAAAGTTTCGCGAAAATGTAGAAGGAATACGAATATTAATATTACTTAATAAAACACTAGAATCTACTAATCCTAAAAGCAATTTGTGTAGGAACATAACTCCAAGCATAATACGGCGATTAGTAAGGGATGGAAGATTAATTAGTAATAGTCTACTTGCGTACGAAGGAAGATCCGTACCAGGAACCCAGTTAAAACCCCGGAGAGCAAAAAGAAGAAACTTTTTCTGTACAGACTCAATTTTATCTTGATGTACTGAATATTGTAGTGACCATACACAAGATCCATATTCTAAGATAGGTCGGACAATGGCAGTATAAAAAATTTTAGTTATATATGGGTCATCAAATTCTTTGGACCATCTTTTCACGAATCCAAGAGTTTGAGTAGCCTTATTTACAGTGAGAGCAACATTGGCATTAAAATTTAACTTAGGGTCAAGTAAAATTCCCAAGTCCATGACACTCTCTAATCTGTCAAGTGTATACTGACCGAGAGAGTAATTAGATATAAGAGGTGATCCTCTATAAAATGACATTTAGAGCAATTAAGATGTAATAAATTACATTTACATCAGGCATAAAATAGGTCTAGTTGCGACTGCAATAAATGAGAAACTATTATGTCATTATAAGTAACGTATAACTTCACATCATCGGCATACATTAGTATGTTACAATTGGAGAAAACTTGAGGAAGATCATTTATAAAAAGATTAAAAAGTAACGGACCTAAATGACTGCCCTGGGGGACACCAGATGAAACATATACGGACTTAGATAATGATGATTTAAACATTACGCGTTGTATTCGCGATCTAAGGTAATCGTCGATCCAGTTAAGAAGGTCTTGAGGAAATCAAATCAAACTGAACTTAGTAATCAAGAGAGAGTGATTTACGGAGTCAAAAGCCTTACTGAAATCCGTGTGAATAATATCAGTCTGCATATTATTCCGAAATCCTTTAATAACAGAGGAACTAAATTCAAGTAAGTTAGTGGTTGTAGATCGAGATTTCACAAGTAGTGGTATAGTAGTGGACGCAAAATAAGAGCTAGAGCAGCGAAATTTGGAACGTAGATTTGTTATGTTTGTACGTTATACGAATTTGTTTTACATTTTTCAATTTCCTTCCCTGACCCCCGCATTTTGAAAAAATCGATTTTCAGATACAATTTTTAACCGATCAAATTTCTTTTTGGCACACATCATAAATAAATCACTGTGGATCTATGTTTTAAATCTGGGTAGGATTGACCCAAAAACTCGGAAGTTATACATCATTAAAAGTGTTGTTATGGGGCCCGGAGGGGCTTAGTAGTTCGCGCAAAATAAAAGCTAGAGCAACCAATTTCGGAATCTAGATTCTTTATATTCGTACGCTATACAAGTGTATTTTCGATTTCTTCCCCTGACCACTGCAATTCGAAAAAATCGATTATAAGGCACAATTTTAAATTTTGTGCAACGGGGAATCGTTTACAATGTGAATCACAAACTGAGCCTTTAGCAAAGACGTTAAAGTTTCTGAATGAAATGCCGTTTTATTGTCACAGTATATTGTCCTGATCTTGGGCAAAATGTTTACAAACTGAATAATTGGAATTTTAACGTATGTTATTATTCCAGGTATTATTGGCAAGTTTTTTATCGGAACAGGTTAAAAACTATTTTCTGTCGGTTAAGAAATATTTTTATGCAGCATTTACCCGCATACGATAGTATCAGGGATACTCTGAGTATTTCGCTCTGGTGCAGACTTCGCAATTCGATATCACCTCAGCTTGGACATTTTTGGAGAAAAGTAGTCGGAAAGAATTTGCTTAAAATTTTCTTATGCGGTCCTGCGCGCAGGACCGTGTTCTGCTATAGCTATTTCTCTTTGAGCGGTTTTATCGGTAACGTCCTAGTAACAGGAAATGTTCTTTTAAATTCATCTTGAACATACGCTAAACTGCTACAATAGATTGCATTAACAACATCTCCTTTCACCTTCTGTTTTAGCTCTCGACGTGCTTCTTAATCGTGTGTAAAAAATACCAATTGCCGCACTTTCTCCCCGAATAACACGAACGTCCGTTTTAGAGAAAACTGCGCTTCTTTCACAGCTATCTAATTCCTTAAGCCGTTAAGCGGCTTATCTGTGGCCTCTACCGAATGGGCTAGTGATAGTTCATTATTAATGGTAGCTCCATCGAATTCTATCTCATTTTATAGAGCGTTTATTTTTTGGCGCAAGAGCGCATCTGCCAAGTAATTTTCTTTACCGAGCTTATCAAAAAGTATGGCATTATATTCGTTGATAAATGCTTTCAACCTTTTATTAGCTCCTTTGCCTTTTGTAAAAAAGAAGCAAAGCGGAGCTATTAGAAATGTGCAAAATCGAAAAGTATGTAACACATATAAATAATCATCGGATATCCCATAAAGTATATACAGCTGCCTAATGTAATCTCTTCGTACAGCAAGTAGTTTGGTCTTTATAGCCAAAAATGGGTAGGACTTAAGCCGAAATTTGTAAATATTTTAATACAATCTTGTTAAAATATCTATTATTTTTGTAGTAATATAACAAAAAAAAATTTAATTTTATTGATTCAATTTTAAATTATAGCCTTAAAACTAAAAAAAGTCATGTTTTTCGCTCCACTTAAATCTTCTTATAGTCATACATTTTGCTTATGCTATTTTAGTTCTAAATTCATTGCTCTAAAAACTCGGAAGTGCTACAAGTTTGTTTTAGATTTTCGAATTTTCTCTCCGGACCACCACAATTCGATAAAATCGATTATAAGACACAATTTTCAACCGATCAAAATTCTTTTTTGCACATAAGACCATTCCTGATCTACATTGTAAATTTCGTTAAGATTGAACAATAAACACGTAAGTTATACAACATTAGGCACCGCGCTATAGAACGCGGGCGCCTAAAAGACGCAATGGCTAAGTACGTGCAGAACTGTGTGTATGTGTGTGTATAGCTGTATATGTAGGTATATTATAACAAAAATATCGAATTAACAAGATTGCATTTAAATATTTTCGAATTTCGGCTTAAATCCTACACCTTTTTTGCCATTGTCTGTCCGTCCGTCTGTCCGTCCGTCCGTCCGTCCGTATGAACGCCTGTTTCTCAGAGACTATAAGAGCTAGAGCAACCAAATTTTCAGCCTAGATTTGTTATTTTCGTACGATATATGAATTTATTTTAGATTTTTAAATTTCTTCCCGTGACCACCGCAATTCGAAAAAAATCGATTATGAAGCACAAATTTCAACCGATCGAATGTCTTTTTGGCACACATCATAATTAGACCATTCTTGATCTATGTTGTAAATCTGGTAAGATTGATAAAAAACTCGGAAGTTATACATCATTAAAATTCGTGTTATGGGGCACCGGGGTTAAGTGCTGCGCGCCAAATAAGGGCTAGCTAGTTCCATATAAATACTGCTGTAATTTCCCCAATGCCACACTATAGCCAATAGGTCCTTTTCATTAGTGGCAAAATGTATTTCTGCATGTTTTATAGTTCTGGAAAACATAGTGAGTGGTTTGCCGCCATACGAAAGAACGGCTCCAATGCCATACGTAGATGCGTCTCTCGTTAAACCGAACGGCTTTTTGAAGTCTTGGTAGTTTAATATAACTTCTTCTGACGGAAGAATATTCCTCAGCCTCTCGAAAGCGTTGTTTACCTCAGCGAAACCAATTAAAATCTTTCTCGACATATGCTTGCTTACCAACCCGTTACTTCCTTTCAGTAACTTCATTAGGGACCATGGAAACGCAGCAAACTCCTTGAATCATCTATAATAGCTGGATAAACACAAAAAGGAACTTCGTGCAAAAAGATTTTTAGGAACAGGATATTCCTGAATGGCCTTCACTTTCTGAGGATCTGTTTTTGCTCCGCCTTTCGTGACCACGAAGCCCAAATATTTCAAACTTTCTTTAAAGAAATGTATCGCTTGTTTGGCCTTTTTAACCCCTTTGCTTTTTTGTAAAAAAGAACCAAAGCGGAGCTATTGGAAATGTGCAAAATCGAAAAGTATTTATCACATAGAAATAATCATCGGAGACCCCATAAATTATATATATTCTGAATCAAGATGATAAGACGAATTGATCTGGAAATGTCCGTCTGTCCGTCCGTCCGTCTGTCCATCCGTCTGTATGAACGCCTGTTTCTCAGAGACTATAAAAGCTAGAACATCTAAATTTTAAACTTAGATTCGTTATTTTCGTACGCTAAACGAGTTTTTTTTTGATTATAGAATTTTCTCCTTTGACGCTCGCAATTCGAAAAAACGATTATTAAGCACAAGTTTCAACCGATCGAATTCTTTTTAGCACACATCATAATTAGACCATTCTTCACCTATGTTGTAAATCTGGGTAGGAATGATAAAAAACTCGGAAGTTATACATCATCAAAAGAGGCGTTATGGGGCCGGGGGTATAGTAGTGCGCGCAAAATAATAGCTAGAGCAAGATTGAACAATAAACACGGAAGGTATAAAACATTAAACATGGGGGGCTAAAAGGCGCGCGCCATACAACCACATACTCACATATACACACAGTTCTGCACTTACTTAGCCACTGCGCGCGCCTTTTAGCTGTGCGCCAAAAAGAAACTCAATCGGTTGAAGATTGTGTTTAATTATCGTTTTTTTCGAATTGCGGTGGTCAGGGCAGAAAATTGAAAAAGCAAAAGCAAACGCGTATAACCTACGAACATAGCGAACCTATATTCCAGGTTTGGTTGCTCAAGCTCTTATAGACTCTGAGAAACAGGCGTTCATACACTTTGCCTTTTTGTAAAAAAGAAGCAAAGCGGAGCTATTGGAAATGTGCAAAATCGAAAAGTATATAACCGGTAGAAATCATCATCGGAGACCCCATAAAGTATATATAATCTTGATCAAGACGACAAGACAAGTTGATCTAGCTCTGTCCGTCTGTCTGTCCGTCCGTGTGTCCGTCGGTCCGTCGTACCGTCCGTATGAACTCCTGTTTTTCAACTATAAGAGCTAGAGCAACCAAATTTTAATCTTATATTCGTTATTTTCGTACGCTATACAAGTTTGTTTTAGATTTTTGAATTTCCTCCCCTGACCACCGCAATTCGAAAGTAACGATTAGTAAGCACAACTTTCTACCGATTGAATTTCTTTTTAGCACACATCATAATAAGATAATTTTTGACCTATGCTGTAAATCTGGGTAGGATTGATCAAATAAGTCGATAGTTATACATCATTAAAAGTAGTGTTATGGGGCCCGGGGGGTTTAGTAGTGTCCGGAAAATAAGAGCTAGAGAAACGAAATTTGGATTGTAGATTAGTTTTGTTTGTACGTTATTCAAGTTTGTTTTATATTTTTGAATTTCCTCCCCGGACCCACACAATTCGAAAAAACCGATTATAAGACTCAATTTTCAACCGATCAAATTTATTTTTCGCAAACGTAATAATTAAACTAATTTTGGTCTAAGCTGTGAATTTTGCTAAGATTGGAAAATAAACACGGAAATTATACAACATTAAGTTTCACACTATGGAGCGTAGGGAGCTAAAAGGCGCGCGCAATGGCTAAGTACTCGCAGAACTGTGTGTATGTATGAGTATGTGTGTGTACGGCTGTCTATGTGGGCAAAGGGGCTCTCGTAGTCGGGTACACTCGACTACAGACTTCTTACTTCTTAGCCCCTTTGCCTTTTTGTCAAAAAGAAGCAAAGCGGAGCTATTGGAAATGTTCGAAATCGAAAAGTATATAACACGTAGAAATAATCATCGGAGACCCCATAAAGTATATATATTCTTGATCAGGGTGACTAGCTGAATCGATCTAGGCCTATCCGTCTGTCTGTCGGTCTGTCCGTCTGTCCGTATGAACGCCTGTTTCTCAGAGTCTATAAGAGCTAGAGCAACCAAATTTTAAACTTAGATTCGTTATTTTCGTACGCTATACAAGTTTGTTTTTGATTGTTGAATTTCCTCCCCAGACCACCGCAGTTCGAAAAAAACGAATATTAAGCACCGATTGAATTTTTTTTGGCACACATCATAATAAGATCATTTTTGACCTATGTTGTACACTTGGGTAGGATTGATCAAAAAACTCAGAAGTTATACATCATTAAAAGTAGTGTTATAGGGCCCGGTGGGGTCTAGTAGTGCGCGGAAAATAAGAGCTAGAGCAACGAAGTTCGGAAAGTAGAATTGTTATGTTTGTACGTTATTCGAGTTTGTTTTAGATTTTCAAATTATAGGGCACAATTTTTACCCGATCAAAATTCTTTTTGGCACCCATAATAAAACGATTGTTTCTGATCTACGTTGCGAATTTCGTTAACACTGAACAATAGACATGGAAGTTATACAACATTAAGTACCGTGATATGGAGCGCGGGGAACTAAAGTACGTGCAGAACTGTCTGTATGGGTTACTATGTGTGTCTATAGTTGGATATGTAGGCAAAGGGGCTCTCGTAGTCGGGTAAACACGACTACAGATTTCTTACTTGTTTACAAAAGGCAAAGGGGCTAAACACAAGTAAGAAATCTGTTGTCGAGTGCCATACACACACATACTCACACATACACACATTTCTGCACGTATTTAGCCATTGAGCGCGCCCTTAAAGCCCAGCGCTTTATAGCTCGATACCCAATGTTCTATAACTTCCGTGTTTACTGTTCAATATAAATGAAGTTCACATAGATCAAATGCCTAATAATCGATTTTTTCGAATTGCGGTGGTCAGGGGACGAAATTCTAAGATCTAAAACAAACTCGGCTAGCGTACGAATATAACAAATCTAGATTCCAAATTTGGTTTCTCTTCGTCTTATTTTGCGCGCATTACTTAGATCTTCCCGCGCTCCATGATGCTGTATAACTTTCGAGTTTTTTGATCAATCTTACTCAGATTATCAAAAATGGTCTAATTATGATGTGTGCCAAAAAGAAATTCAATCAGTTGAAAATTGTGGTTGTTATTCATTTTTTTCGAATTGAGGTGGTCAGGATAGGAAATTGAAAATTCAAAAACAAACTCGTATAGGTTTGAAATTTGGTTGCTCTAGCTCTTATAGTCTCTGAGAAACAGACGAACATACAAACGGACGTTCGCACGGACGAACGGACAGACGGACGGACGGACGGACAGGCAGGCGGACAGGGCTAGTTAAACTCGTCTTGTCGTCTTGATCAAGAATACATATACTTTAAGGGGTCTCCGATGATTATATCTATGTGTTACATACTTTTGAATTTTGCACATTTCCAATATCTCCGCTTTGCTTCTTTTTTACAAAAAGGCAAAGGGGATAATAATATTTAGCTTAAGTGACAAGTAATAAAAACTTCTGAATTTTTTATTTCTGGCCCACAACAACTCCAGCACATTAGCGTGTCTGCTTCTTAATTTCCTCTTCATATGTGTTTTGCGCTAAATACCTTCTACTTGTTTCTTACTTAAATGAGCTGAGACTCTTTGAACTTTGATTTTTGACAAAAACAACGTCCTAGTAACAGGAAATGTTCTTTAAATTAATCTTGAACATACGCTAAACTGCTACAATAGATTGCATTAACAACATCTCCTTTTACCTTCTGTTTTAGCTCTCGACGTGCTTCCTCATCGTGTGTGAAAAATACCATGTGCCGCACTTTCTCCCCGAATAACACGAACGTCCGTTTTAGTGAAAACTGCGCTTCTTCCACAGCTATCTGATTCCTTAAGCAGTTAAGCGGCTTATTTGTGGCCTCTACCGAGTAGGCCAGTGATAGGTTATTATGAATGGTAGCTCCATCGAATTCTATCTCATTTTATAGAGCGTTTAGTTTTTGGAACAAGAGCGCATCTGCCACGTAATTTTCTTAACCGAGCTTATAAAAAAGTTTGGCACTATGTTCGTCGATAAATGCTTTCCACTCTTTTATATTTGCATTAGGATTTCTATCCGAAACAGCAAAAGTTAAGGACTGGTGATCATTATAGATATTCATGTCCAGATCCATATAAATACTGCTATTATTTCCCCAATGCCACACTATAGCCAAAAGGTCCTTTTGATTAGTGGCAAAATGTTTGTCTGCATCTTTGAAAGTTCTGGAAAACGTGGTGATTGGTTTGCCGCCATACGAAAGAACGGCTCCAATGGCATACGCAGATGCGTCTCTCGTTAAATCGAACGGCTTTGTCTGGGTAGCTTAATATAACGTCCTCCGAAAATATTCCCCAGCCTCTCGAAGGCGTAATTTTTTGCCTCACCGAAACTAATTCAAATCTTTGTCGACATATGCTTGCTTACCAAGCTGTTAGTTCCTTTCAGTAACTTCGTTAGGGACCATGGAAACGCATCATACTCCTTAGTGAAACATCTATAATAGCTGGATAAACCCAAAAAGGAGCTTCGTGCAAACAGATTTTTAGGAACAGGATATTCCTGAATGGCCTTCACTTTCTGAGTATCTGTTTATTCTGTCCATATAATAATAAGGACCTAAGATCTTATTATTATATGCCCCCCACGGAGGTACAGCCTGTTGCACAAGCTCCCTCCACGCGTTCCTATCCTGTGCGCGCGTCCTCCAGTTGGCGATACCAAGCGTCGCCAGGGCTTCCGTTACTTGGTCACGCTACCGTAGCCGGGGTCTTTCCCTCCTACGTTGTCCACCAACTACCGCATCAAACACCCTACGAGCTTGAGCTTGTTCTTCCATACGGGCGACATGACGTAGCCAGGGAAGTCTCATAATATGAATTCGCATGACGACATCAATGTCCCCGTTGAGCTCATACAGCTCGTCATTCCATCTGATGTGATATGCACCGTTAACGGTTGTAGGGCCATATATCTTCCGGAGGATTCTCCTCTCAAACACTCCAAGAGCATCTGCAACCATTTGTGTAACTGTCCAGGCTTCTGCTCCATACAGAATCAATGGAAGGATGAGCGTCTTGTGGAGTGTTGTTTTTGTCCGACGAGAGAGGGCTCTGCTGTTGAACTGCCTTACGAGCCCATAGTAGCACCTGTTTGCAGTTGTAATCCTTCTTTTGATTTCTAGGCTAACATTATTATCGCCCGTCATGGTGGTGGAGCCGAGGTAAGCCAATTTGCTTACGGCCTCAAAGCTATAGCTTCCTGCCGCCAGTCGAGAGTCAAGGCGTCGTGATTCTCTGCTGTGTTTTTACCACGTTTACATGGAGCCCTACTTTAGCCGATTCCCTTTCAATAGCGCCAAAGGCTCCCATCACTTCTGGTTTGGTACGGCCAATAATGTTGAAATCATCATCATATTCAAGCAGCTGGACACATCTGTTCGTCAGAATTGTGCCAGTCCGATGAACGCCAGCCTTTTTTATAATACTTTCCATCAGTAAATTGAAAAGCATACAAGACAGTGAGCTACCACGCTTGGTATTAAAGGTTTCAGAATGGTTACTTCCTACCTTGATAGAGCTCTTAGTGTTGCTCTATGTCATTCTGCAAAGCCGTATTAGCTTCGAAGAAATACGAAGCTCAGACATGGCAGCATACAAGGAATCCCGCCGTGGGCTACCAAAAATGGCCTTGTAGTCGACAAAAAGGCGGTAAGTGTCGATCTGGCTCTCATGCGACTTCTCCAGGATCTAGCGCAGTGTGAATAGCTGGTCAACAGTGGACCTGCCTGCTCTGAAACCACACTGATAAGGTCCAATCAGTGCTTCAGCAAATGGTTTCAGTCTTTCACACAATACGCTCGTCAGAAACATATTTGCTACTGGCAGTAGGCTGATGCCACGGTATTTTGCCCGTAGCATGGCATCACCCTTCTTCAGGACAGGACAGATCAAGCTAAGGTTCCAATCATCGGGTATGCTCTCCACAAGCCATACATTGCACAGGAGTTGGTGCATTAAACTTACCAACTCTTCGCCTCCTGCCTTGATCAATTCAGCTGACAATCCATCAGCACCTGCTGCTTTATTGTTCTTGATCCGCTGTACTGCGGCCTCGACTTTATATGGCTAAGGGTTGGTATGCTTGGGGCTTGTAAATCACTTTCTCCTATGTTAAAATATAAGTCATCGCCCTCCTTGAGACTTGAGAAAAAGACTTGAGAATTTTGTCATCATCTATGCAGATCAGCCGTCCAGTTTTATATCCTTGGGTAAATCGCTTCACCCTCTGGTAAAAGTGTCGGGCATCATTTCTGTTTCTACTACACTCCATTCTCTCACACTCCAGCCTATCTAAGTCACTTTTCTTGCGTTTAAAAAGGCGCTTCTCCTCAGAGAGAGTCGTGTGGAGAATTCATCCTCACTCCGTTGTGATTGCAGCCTTCCGATGTCCATCTTTCATGACATACTTCAACGTGCGATTTTTGCTACACATAGCTGCGCGAACCTTGGCTGCAACAAGGTAATGGACCATTGCTCGAGGTGGTCTCATGAAGACTTTGCTGCCCGACGGTTGCCCCAAAGACACCTTCCCGTCCAATCTTGGCATTAAATTCTCCAAGCAGGATATTAATGTCATGAGTTGGACAGCGGCCGTATACACGGTCAAGCCCCGCATAAAAGGCGTCCTTCGTATCATCGTCTTTGTCTTCAGTTGGGGCATGTGCACAGATCAAGCTGATATTGAAGAATTTGGCTGTAATTGGGATCCTTGTTATTGTCTTATTTGTTGGCACAAACTGAGATACTCGGTGTCGGAGTCTGGCTCCCACAACAGATCCGCAACCAAATTCATGTCTATCAGGATGGCAGCTGTAGTATATGTCACAGTTGTTCCTCGTCATACACCCCTGTCCTTTACATCGCATATCCTGGATAGCGGTAGTGTCAGCCTTGATTTTAGTTGTTGAGCAGCACCGGGCCTGTACAACGTACGTACATTCCAGGTGCACACTCTCAAATCTAAGTCCTTGTTTCGTTTGCGGTGGTCGTCAACATAGTTTGGGGTCCGTTCCGAGGCAGTTTAAGCATCTTTCATTGAGTTTGTAGAACCAGAATTTAGAGGCTCAGGGGACCCGCCGCGCGCTTTAGTTCACCACCCAATGGGTATTGAATGGCTATACAGGAGGAACCACGTGGAGGTAGTGCGTCGACTTGAAGAAAGTAAGCACAAGGATCATGCTGGAAATCACCAAGTTGAAAGCAATCAAACACTTTACATTGGCTTCCCTCTCTCGCAATCCCCCCAAAGACCTAAGATCTAACACGGTAAAATAATAAGTCTTACTTAGGTTAGCTTGAATCATGGAAATATTGCTATAGTCCGCTTGTTGAGGTTTCTAGTTGTAGACAGGTCTTTTGTTTCGATTTAAGTATTCATCAAATCTTTCTTTATCTACTACCCAAGTGGGATTATTATATGGAGATTTGGAAGGCCGAATAATTCCGATTTTTATCAAGTCGGGGATTTCTTTATTAACAAAGTCTGCTACTCCCATCGGATATGGGTATAGCCGTGAAAAATCGGGTTTATCGTCTATTGTGGGAATTGTCACCACAGCTGCAGTATTGAAAGGCAGCGCCTCATTAGAGGTCGAAGATGCCTTAATCCTATTTGCAATCATTTTCTATAATTCGGTCCTAACATATAATGGTACCACAGTATCATCTACATGGGTGAAATTGACATTGTCACGTTTCAACTAATCACGCCGGCCTTAAAGTCTAACGTAGCTTCTATTTCCGTTAACAAATCTAGGACTATGATGGCATCAAATTCTGACAACGGCTTTAAAATGAAGAACGGGGCTTTTTGGTAAATATATACATGAAACACTTCTGATTAATTTTATTAGCCTTTTAACAAATCGCAACCGGGAGCAATCCTTGAAAATTTAGTTTTTTTTTTTTTTTTATTATGGAAAAAAATTAAAATTAAATTAAATTTAGTGAATCATCTTTACCGTTACAATTATTCTCATCTATTATGGCAGCCATACCTGACAAAGCCTGTTCGTGATAAGTCTGAGAGTCGGAATTTTCTGCCTGCTGCCAATAATTTAGGTGATTCGATTGCAAGCTGCTTGAAGCAGCAAAATTTCTCCCTTCCATAGCTCTGGCATAAGAGTTTGAAAAAATTATACTTTCTATGCTTGTTTCCGTTTCTATATTGTTGTGGTCAACGCAGCCGGCAAATCCCTGGTCAGTGCGGGCAACACTACAGATTTCAATGACCTTTTTAGTCCTGAAACAATAGGATGAAGGGCGTCGCGTCGGACTTCTTTACTCAATAGATTGGCGGCGTTTGGAATGTGCGTCATAACTATTTTTTTTTTTTGGTTATTAGCGCCAGACGTTTTTCAATCTGATCATAGTATGCCCCCAGACTGAGATCGCCCTGTCTGTCCATTTCAAGGCTCTGCCACAAAACCCGAAGTGAGGTATTATTTGCGTAAGAGCATTCTAACCCAGAGATTATGGCATTTAAATTAAGTTCCGTGTTATGAGAAACTACTTTCGCCTTGCCGATCTTCCAATTTCGTTTCTATCATCACAGCCTGGTAATGATCCTTGCTGCCATAGTAATGCCTAAGCATTTTGTATGCATATACTGCCGACTGCCATTAGGTCACATAGTCGCCTTGCTCGCCGTTAAACTTGGGAATGGACTTTACCGTATCTAAGTAAATATCGCATATAATATGAGGATTGACAGTTGACCAATCTTGAGTTTCCTTTTGTGGTGTTTCTATTCGTTGGCTGTTCATCTACTTTGTCATAGTCTCTTTTGCTGAGTGAAGCGTTTGCCTAAGGCGATTTTTTTGATCTATTAAAGCACTGCTAAACGCAGCCTCTATGTTCGCCCTAACCTGGAGTGGGTCCATTATTGAGCCATTGTGACACGAATCTTTCGCTCTGTGAATAAACGGTCTTGACTATCCCACTCTTGTTTTATTTCTCACGGTACCCATCTCATAAGTTGTTAATAGGTTGTCAGTGAAATCACTAAAACACACACGCTACAAAACTATAAATACCATTAACGAGTTCTAAATAAATTGTCACATAAAACGTAAATTTGCTTAAATTAACAGAATTAAGAAACAAGTAAGCAATCTGTAGTCAAGTGAATCCGACTACGAGAGTACCTTTGCCTATAGACATAGCCATACACAAATATACGCACACATACACACAGTTCTACACGGTCACTAAGCCGTTTGCGCGTGTTTTAAGCCCCTGCGCTACATGACGTAGCGTATGAGCAAATCGGAGATAATGGAAATGTTCAAAATCCAAGAGTATGTATTACATAGAAATAATCATCGGAGACCCCATAAAGTATATATATTCTTGATCAGGACGACAAGATGAGTCGATCTAGCCCTGTCCGTCTGTCCGTCTGTCCGTCCATCCATATGAACGCCTGTTTCTCAGAGACTATAAGAGCTAGAGCAACCAAATTTTAAACTTAGATTTGGTATTTTCGTACGCTATACAAGTTTGTTTTTGATTTTTGAATTTCCTCCCCTGACCCCCGCAATTCCAAAAAAACAATTATTTAGCAAAATTTTGAACGCATTGAATTTCTTTTTAGCACACATCATAATTACATTCTTGATCTTTGTTATGAATTTGGGCAAGATTGATCAAGAAACTCGAGAGTTTTACATCATAAAGTACCGTGATATAGAGGGAAGCGGGGGACTAAGCTGCGTGTTTGTTATAAAAGCTAGCGCAACCAAATTCTAATTTTTTTTGTCAGATCAAATTTCTTTTGGGTACACGTTATAATTGGATCTTCTTGATCTACGTTGTGAATTTCGTTAAGATTGAACACAAAACACGGAAGTTATACAACATTTAGTACCGCGCTATAGAGCGCAATGGCTTAAAGTATGTGTACAACAGTGTGTGTGTATGAGTATGTGTGTGTATGGCTGTATATGTAGGCAAAGAGGGTCTCGTAGTCGGGTGCACTCGACTACATATTTTTTACTTGTTTTTTGTATAGGGTCGCAAGCCTTTCAAGCCGGAGTGTGGGACTTACACCCACTAAAACCTAACCCTACTCCCCGTTCCCTCCCGAGGAACTGAAACGATAGGTATGACTTCACGAGGGAGAGACGGCTGAAAGCCTCGTCTATAACTCGTTTAGAGTCTGAAGTTTAGGTTACCCTGTCTAACAGCACGACGCAGTGACTTGATGATTACCGCACAAGTGTGGCTAATCGCTAGCCAATTATTTTCTGAGCTAAGCAGGATGTCTAAAAAGTCAGTGAAGGGTCTCCCAATGATTAGGCCTGTTCTGTAGTAAATCGTGTACAGACAGGAAGGACATGTACAACGTATTCAATTGTCCGTGTACACTGTGTACAAAACGGACTATCCATATAGTGGAACCTAAACAAATATGCTCTAAAGCATACGTGTCCAGTCATCAGTTGCGTAAAGTAGAAATCCAACTGTCCATGTTCCCTATCTAACCACTGTCCTACTTCCGGAATAATCCTTCCCATCCAGTTGCCTCTGGTTGATTGAGACCACCGCTGTTGCCAGTGCTGCAGGGTAATCTGTCACCTTTTTTTTGGTGTGGACTCTGAGTTTCTCGATTCTGCCTCTAGAAGGTCGATTGGGATTATGCCTGACAGCACCAACACTGCATCGTTGGATACTATACGGAAGGCACTAGTGACTCGTAGAGCGTACGTGCGGTAAGTGGTCCTACATGCCAGCCCGAGAGTCTTCATCGACATGGCAGTGGCCCAGATCGGTGTCGCATACATTATTACCTAACCACTTCCATTATGAGCCACCGGTTCATTGGCAGGGACTTCCAACATTCGCCATGAGTCGACCGAGTGGTATTGCTGCTTTGGCTGCTTTTTCAACAGCATACTGTAGGTCGTACTTGAAAGATAAACGATGATCTATCTTGACCCCTAGGTTTAGGAGTGCAGGCTTGGAATTTGTTTTAAACTTCCACCACCTGCAGTTGTTTGGCGACTACGACTATGGCGATATCGTCTGCTAATCCCACTATTCGGATTCCCTGCGGTGCATTAAGTTGCAGTAGTGCATTATACATCACGTTACACAGTACTGGGCCCTGCACCGAGCCTTGTGAAACACCGCCTGTGATGTTGTACTGCCCTCCTCAGGTACTTTGGTACACCTAGCTATTCTAAGGCGCTGGTTGTGCAATGCAAATTTGCGGAGTTGAAGGCATTTTTGCTTTGTACCACCTTCCATCGCGTATCCTTTATTGCTGCGGTAGCGATCTCCTCCACTGCATTGATAGCATGGATGGTACTTCTTTTTTTCCGGAACCCAAATTGCCAGTTTGAGACCCCTTGCTGTTCAGCGCCATTACTAGTCTTTCGCTTAAGATCAGAGGAGTCTGTATGCTGATGGGTCCTCCGGTGGTTTGTTGTTCTTCGGGAGCAAGACCAGCCTTTGTAGCTTCCAACTTCCTGTTGTCTTCATGGTAGCGAAGGTTTTTACGGCTTAAGACGGCAATCCATCGGGTCCTGGAGCTTTCCCGTTTCGGATCCGCTTTGCTGCTTCCGATTTCCCTCACGTCTGTATATTTCACTATACCTCGGTACTATTTTTTGGGTAAGTGACTGGTGGTTGCCTCGGAAATAGCGCCTTCACTATCGAGTTTAACTGGACAGGAACGACTGGCATCGGGCGTCTACATAGTTTTTTCATGACTATTTTGTACGCCGATCTAAAGGGTTGCAATTCGGCATCATTGTATAGTTTTTCCAGCTCCGGTTCTTGCTATATCTTATTGTTTCCGCGAGTTTGCGTCTCCTGTTGCGAAGCGCTTCTAGATGGAGATTTAAATTGGGACTGCAACGTGAGCGTTTCACCAGTCTCCTCGCTCTAATACTCTCTCTCCTGGCCAACGCTATGTCCTGATTCCACCAATAGACTGGCTTTCGTTTGGTGCTAGTGTGTTTGTCTCCTTGGCATAGATGCGTCACATGCATTAGCTAAGGCACCAGCAACATTATCGGCGTATGAGTTCGGGTCTGTGCTTTGCTCAATCTGAGCGTGAGATATGGACATTCTCAAGGCTTGTTTATTCATTAATTTTTGGGACCAGCGAGCGTGGCTTTCTTGCTGCATTCGTTGGTGTTGCCGTTAAATCGACAAAGAGAACATTAAAGCCACTGACCAAATCGCTCCCCGTGTTAGGGTAGGACTAGTGAAAGTGATGTTTATGGTCGAGTGTTTCTTTGCTTTAGCAAAAGTGTGCTCTATGCCATTATTAAGTAGGATCACATTAGTTGATGCCACGGTTTCTAACATGATCCTGTCTTTGGGAGATGTCCTGGCACTCTCTCATTCGACTGCCCATTCATTAAAGTATCCAGCTATTACTATTGGATAGTTGCTCGGCGGATCGTCTAGCATGGCATTTACTCATGTGGTAAAATCTTCGATGGAAGCGCTTGGGGCTATGTAGCAGCTGTAAATTAATATATCACCCCACTTAGCCCGTACTTAGGCATTACCACACGCGATCTGTGAGCTGATGTGCTGGTTGTCCACAGCTTCAGATTGCCGCTCCCGCTCTTTGGCTTTGCACCCAGATAACATCATCACTGTTCTCGTATGGTTCCCTTGGGATGGTTAGATCGATTGCGTGCTCCCTAACAGTCTGTGCGAGGAGATCTTGCGCAGCTCTGCAGTGATTTAAGTTAAGCTGAATTAAATTAATTGTGGCGGTTGGTGGTGACCTTCAAATACTCCGGGCACATTTTGCTTATGGTATGGTGTGCCTAGTTTTTCCTGCTTTCCGCGTGCAGAGTATGCAGAACGGCTTGTTTTGACAACCTTTGGACACATGGTTGTCGGTTCCGCAGTTTAAGTATATCTGGGAGGAATTAGCTTGTTTTCTGCATCTACCTGCTATATGTCCGAACTCCAGACACTTGTAGCACCACTTAAGCTCTATTTTAATGCGGATCGGGCAGTACGTGATTGCCAATTCCTTCTGCAGGGTTGGGATGGCTGCCCTGTAGCCTTTGCGCAGCTTCGGAACAGCTTCGGCTGCTAGATTACCATCTATGAACATAGATACCTCTTTCAGCACCTCATCGGTTTCCGTCCATATCGGAATGTCTCATATTTCTACAAGTACCTTTTCCGTAATGATTTTAACTATTTTTCAATCCCCGAGAGCATCCTGTGCGGCCCGCTGCAGTTTTAAAGGTTCGGTGTTTCTAAGGTTCCACACAAAGGATCTACACAACCTCTCCTTTATTGCAAATGAATCTGCTTCTACTTTACTTGTAACTGTGTCCACTGCGCGAATTTAGCATGACACTGACGCAGTACTGCTCTTTCCTGTAATGGGTGCTAGGGCCTCCAGAATCCGTGCTCCTGCCGTGGATGGTTCCACGGGTGGATTTTCATTATTGTGACTGCTACCTGGAGTAATTAAGTTTCCACAAACATTATACTTTTTATTTGTATTTTATCCCTACTGCCAGGCTGATGCTATTTGTTTGCCAGCATCCGGTGTTGATAAGTGCCGGACGATTCGGCTCAGAACCAGACCACTACACCGCTCAGTATGAGACAGACGTGTATTGGATTTTCTTCTTCCAATCTCTTATGTCGTTGCCGAATGCAGACGTGTTTTCTTTACTGCGTGAAATATTAAATTATTAATCAAATAAAAATAAATAAAACAAGTAAGTAGTCGAGTGTTCCCGAATACGCGAGACCCTTTGCCTACATACACAGCCATACACACACATACACACAGTTGTACACGTAATTTAGCCATTGCGCGCGCCTTGCGGGGGTCAGAGGAGGAAATTGAAAATTCAAAAACAAACTCGTATAGCGTACAAAAAAATAACAAATCCAGGTTTAAGTTTTGGTTACCATTATAGTCTCTGAGAAACATACGTTCATACGGACGGACCGACAGAGCTAGATCAATTCGCCTAGTCGTCCTGATCAAGAATATATATACTTTATAGGGTCTCCGACGTTTATTTCTACCTGTTACATACTTTTAGACTTAGCACATTTCCATTAGCTCCGCTTTGCTTTTTTATGGAAAAGGGGCTAAAAAGAAAAAAAGTAAAAAATCTGTAGTCAAGTGTACCCTACTACGAGAGCCACTTTGCCTACATATACAGACATACACACATATATACACAGTTCTGCACGTAATTGGCCATTGCGCGCGCCAAAATTCGTATAACCTACGAACATAACGAATCTAGGTTTCAAGTTTGGTTGCTCTTGCTCTTAAGTCTCTGAGAAACGGGCGTTCATACAGACGCACTGACGGTCAGACGGACAGACAAACAGATGGACAGGGCTAAATCAACTCGTCTTGTCGTCCTTATTCAAAATATATATAGAGATACTTTATGGGGTCTCCGATGATTATTTCTATGTGTTACATACTTTTCGATTTTGCACATTTCCAATAGCTCCGCTATGCTTCTTTTTTACAAAAAGGCAAAGGGGCTAAAAACTTAAACACTTATTTCTTGTGTGCCAGATCGGTAATACCGCTGATAGCGCACAAAACGATGTTTGGGCCATGCGTCAAAGTGAAGAAGATAAACGCCGTCTCTCTAAGCAGCGTAGCAACGCGTACTTTTCATATGTTTCTACTGAACCCGCGCAAAACGCCGAAATTAGTGCTATCCATACGAGGTCGCTCACCTCGCGTTCTTCAAATGTACCAATAACAATCGACAGAGCGCGGTCTTGCTCACTGTCAATCCCAACATCTAACACCACGATAGTGAGCGAACAGTGCAGTTCTCCCTTGCCGAACCCCACCCTGCAACAAGTGCATACGAAAGTGCTATGCACTCCAACTGTAATTAGCACTGTAACTGCTCTCTCAAACACGAGCGCCATAACAACAACTGCTAAAGTAACAGCCGCTCGGCCGATTGCTTCGTCGGTTACAACTAAGGCAGCAACGCTCTCTGCATTGTCAACAAAGAAAGAGTCTACTATACAGACTGGCATGGATTCGCTACATACAAATAAAGCGCAAATTAAGCCAACAAAATTTAACAATAGGGAACCAAGCGAAAATTAATTGCAAAAATCCAAGTCGCACAACAAACGACAGTTACAGATTTGTCATCCTCGCAGAAAATCAAGATATACCTGTCGACAAAATAGTTGAACTTATTGGAAATGATAATTTCTACGTTATCCCCCTATCTAAAGGCAACATCCAAGAGACTAAAGTCCAAATCAAAACGGATAGATAGGTAGATTCAGAATGCTAACCAAATTCCTCTCCGACAACAATCGTTACTTCTATACTTATCAACTCAAAAGTAGCAAAGGCCTGCAAATGGTTCTAAAAGGTATAGAACCAGATGTGATATTTCAGAAGCATTGAAGGTACAGGGCTTCAACACAACGTCGGTATTCAAAACCCTAAATAAAGAAAAAAAGCCGCACCCAATGTTCAGAGTCGAACTCGAACCGGAATCACATGCACTTAAGAAGAATGAGGTGCATCCTATCTACAAAGTCCAGATTTTACTGCACCGCAGAATCACGGTGGAAGAACCGCACAAGAGGAAAGTACCAGTGCAGTGTGCTAACTGTCAAGAGTACGGTCATACAAGGTCGTATTGCACGTATGTAGAGCATGCGGTGAGCTCGATTCTGCAAGCTGCCCACTTAATAGGGATGACTCCAGCAGTAAGAAGTGTGGTAACTATGGAGGTAACCATACAGCAAACTACCGAGGTTGTCCGGTGTACAAAGAATTAAAATGCCGCCTTAATCAACGAATGTCTTTAGCACCTCTTAAAAGTAGTTGGAGTACTTCTATGCCCCCCCAATCTAATGAGAACTTAACATCAGTAGATACATCTACTCGATCCAAATTAAATGAAAACTTCTCATTTGCAAATGCACTTATCACAATCTCTTAAAGATTTATCATCGGACCACTCAACTGTCCTATTAAACCTTTCCCATCGCACGGAGATTGAGGACCAACCGCAAACATTGACGTCCTGTAGAACTAACTGGATTAAATTTAAAAATACGTTAGTTCACACATCGCGTTTAATCCAAGGCTCCACAGTACAGACGACGTGGAACGACGAATGTCACCCACCATGTAGAGACTGTTTTCGTTACGGCACGCAATGCAACTCCCAAGACTTCAAACGCACCGCCTTGGCAAAAAAAGATCGAATGCACAGATAAAGCAGCTACTTAATGAACAAGTAAGAAGTCTGTAGTTGAGTGTACCCGACTAGGAGAGCCCCTTTGCATACATATACAGCTATGCACACATATACACACAGTTCTGCACGTACTTAGCCATTGCGCCTTTTAGCCGCCCGCGCTATTTAGCGCGGTGCCTAATGTTGTATAACTTACGTGTTTATTGTTCAATCTTAACGAAATTTACAATGTAGATCAGGAATGGTCTTTTTAGTACATGTGCAAAAAAGATTTTTAATCGGTTGAAAATTGAATCCTATAATCGATTATTTCGATTTGCGGGGGTCAGGGGAGGAAATTCGAAAATCTAAAACAAACTTGTATAGCGTACGAACATAACAAATCTATATTCCAAATTTCGTTGCTTTGGTTCTTATTTTGCGCGCACTACTATACCCCCCGGGCCCAATAACGCCACTTTTGATGATGTATAACTTCCGAGTTTTTAGATCAATCTTACCCAGAATTACAACATCGATTAAGAATGGCCTAATTATGATGTGTGCCAAAAATAAATTTGATCGGTTGAAACTGTGCTTAATAATCGTTTTTATCGAATTGCGTGGGTCAGGGGAGGAAATTGAAAAATCAAAAACAAACTGGTATAACCTATGAACATAACGAATCTAGATTTTAAGTTTGGTGGCTCTAGTTCTTATAGACTCGGAGAAACAGGCGTTTATACAGACAAAGGGGCTAAAAACGTCGCCTAAGGCGAGAATGGCAATCCCATAGATCGCCATTTGCTAAAGAAAATCTTAGAGAAGCCTCTCGAAGATTATCCAAAGCATTAAATTAAGAAGAGGACTGCAGTCAACGCTGCTATATAGAGAAATTATCTCCATCTAGCACTAAATATGCATTATGGAAAGCTCACCCAGCACTACACCCACCGGTTGAAGCTATTAAGCCAATAAGAAACTTTGCAGAATGGGCACGCAGCGACAAAGACAGAGCATATGTATTTGCCACGAACCTACAAAATGCATTTCAACCAAACTCTGCAACAATTGCATTTTCACTACCGCATCTACCAGATGACAACCAGAGGACGCATTCTTCAATTTTGTTTAGTCCGCACGTCATATCGAAAATAATAAGAGAGCAACTGCAACCCAAGAAGTCACCAGGATACGACCAAATTAATCAAAAAACAAGTAAGAAGTCTGTAGTCGAGTGTACCCGACAACGAGAGCCCCTTTGCCTACATATACAGCTATACACACACATACTCATACATATACACAGTTCTGAACGTAATTAGCCATTGCGAGCACCTTTTAGCCCCCACGCTCTATAGCGCGGTACTTAATGTTGTATAGCTTCCGTGTTTATTTTTCAATTTTAACGAAATTCACAACGTAGATGAAGAATGGACTACTTAATATGTGCGCGAAATTGGATCGGTTAAAAATTGTACCTTATAATCGATTTTTTCAAATTGCGGGGGTCAGGGGAGGAAATTCGAAAATCTAATATAAACTCGTATAGCTTAGGAACATAACGAGTCTAGATTCCAAATTTCGTTGCTCTAGCTCTTATTTTGCGCGCACTACTATACCCCCCGGGCCCATTAACGCTACTTTTAATGGTGTATAACTTTCGAGTTTTTAAATCAATCTTACCCAGATTCACAACATCGATCAAGAATGGTCTAATTATGTCTGCCAAAAAAAAAATTTCATCGGTTGAAAATTGTGCTTAATAATCGTTTTTTTCGAATTGCGAATTTATTTACTCTAGTTATCCTCTAATAAAACAGATGTTCTTAGGTCTGCCTAGGTGGTCTCCTTAGTGATGGGTTATTTCTCTCAAGCTGGCTCCTCTTGGCATCAGTAATATTCTTTTTAATTCTCTCTTTGAATTCTTTGCTTTAGGCGTGCACAACATCTACAGGCCTTATACCTGTAATAGAGTGAATGTTTCGATTGTACTCAGGCATTGCTTGCATAAAAATTTTAAAACTATCCTTACATGTTCCTTCCATGAACTATGCAACAGGGAAGCGTTTACAAACTGGGCGTTTGGCAAAAATCTAATAGTCTCTGAATAAAATGCCGTTTCATTGTCACAGTAGATTGTCCTGGTCTTGGAGGAAAATGTTTATGTTGGAACTTTAACTTCTGTTATTATTCGAGATATTATTGTGTGTGCTATGGCAAATTTCAAAAACTTATTGATGCAGGTCAAAAACTGTCTTTTTAAAATCTGGGTAGTTTAATATAACGTCCTCCTTCGCAAGAATATTCCTCAGCCATTCGAAGGCCTCATCGAATCTAAAATCTTTGTCGACATATGCTTCCTTTCAGTAAGTTCGTTAGGGATCATGCGAACCCAGCAAAGTTAATGGAACACCTTTAATTGCTGGGTAAACCCAAAAAGGACCTTAGTGCAAAAAGATTTTCAGGTATTGGATATTTCTGAATGGCCTTCGCTTTCTGAGGATCTGTTTGTATGTATAGCCGCAGTCGGGTACACTCAACTAAATTTTTCTTACTTGATATTTTTTTGTGTATAGGGGGGAAAGCATTTAATGCCGAAAAGTGTTGTACTTGCACCCACTAAAAGCTGACCCTACTCTCCGCTTTCGCTCTCACGGAACTCAGGCGCTAGATATTAAGACGCGAGGTGGAGATGGACTAGGCTTTGAAATCTGAATTGAATTCTGTTTGCGGTGTTTTTCGGTGCGACGCAAGGATTTAAGAACTGCTGCACAAGTGTGACTAATTTTTAACAAATTGTTTTGCGAACTGAGCAGGATGTGTAACAAGTCAATGACTATAAATGGACTCCCAATGCTTAGGTTCAGTTCTTCCCGTTCAGCAGTAAAACGCGGACAGACGAAAAAGACATTTTCTGCGTCCTTTGTGGACCGCGCACAGTGTATGCAAAACGGATCCGTCTCGTGCTTAAACCTATATAAATAGGATTTAAAGCACCCGTGGCCAGCCAACAGTTGCGTCATATAAAAGTCGGTTTGACCGAACTTTCTATCAACCCACCTCAGTAAACAGGTTTACATCTACTGCCTCCATTGGACTTCCTTATCATATAAGCATCACATACAATGATGAGCGGCTGCGTTACACTCTGCGCTTGAGTCTCCGCATCTGAGTCTGTGGAAACTTGTACATCGCCAATAGTTTGGAGAAGCGCCTGTTCATTCAAACTCTCCGGGACCCAGCTCATCTATCTTGGCTGTCTCCTGCGTTCTATATGTGCCTCAATTGTGTACACAATTGCGTAGTAGTCGATATGTGTGTACTCTTGAGACACTATCCAACTCGCCTTCCTGGCCAGGATTCGACTTGCAAATGTCAGGTCAATTATTAACCATCTTCCTGTTTTGCTGAACGTTAGCGTGTTGCCTGTGTTCAGGAGAGATACATTGAGCAAAGCTAGAGCGTCGAGCAGTAGTCTCCCCTTCGCCGTAGTCCTTGCGCTTCCCCATTCTACTTCCCAACCATTGAAATCACCTGCAATAAGCACTGAAGGATGACCTTTAGCTTCACCCACAAGCTCATCTACCACTTCTGCGCAGTCCGTGATTGACGTACTGGGTGTTATGTAGCAGCTATTGATGTAGATGCCGCTCACCATAGGTCTGACGCAACTGTCCGAGGCGCCCATGGTGGATAGTTGCTGTGCCGGTTGCCTACAACTCCATAAGGCTGCTGTTCCTTCTTATTCTGTTCCGACTATTGACGGCCTTCACGAAGTGCGGACACCCTTTGTTAAGCGTTTCGCTCCCCAGACCTTGTGCACAGTATACACCGGACTCCTTTGTTACATTCCTTAGAAAATTGTCTTTCTCCGCCGTAGTTAAAACAGTTGGCAGACGCGTCCACCTTGCTCCTGAATCTGGCAGCGATATGCCCAAGCTCCAGGCACCTGTAGCACCTCCTTGGCTCCACCATGCTGCGTATGCGACACGTTGCCCACCCAATACGCACTGTTTCTGCACCTACGAGTGTTTCCGCGGTATCCTATTGAAGGACCATGGTAGCGGTCTGGGTTCCTCGGTAACCGCTACGCAGCTTTGGGGTGGCCTCTATTGGCAAGTCCTCCTCAATTTTCGAGAATACGGCTTGCAGCACGTCGTCAGTTGTATGTCTTTAATTTCTAAAACTACCTTTTCTGTAATAGCTTTTACGGAGGCGGTTTCTCCGAGAATATCTTGCACTGCCCGCTGCAATTTGGAAGTTGGCTCATCAGCTGCCTTGGCCATCTTCAGGTCTCCTGCCTCAGTAAGCCGTATGCCGTGCACGTTCTCCTTATACTGCTGCAGCTCAGCATTGCTCTGCACTTAATCCAATGTTGTTGCGTAGTTAGCAGGATCGCTGCACTTCACTACTACAGCATCCGGGCGTTGTCTTCTCTTCGGTTTGGTCGCCTTCCTCCAAACTTGCTGCCATTCACCGCGTCCCTTATTGCTGTTCGTGATGTTTGCAGCCGCGGCGGAAATTCGGCTTTCCGTCATAGGCTGGGCTACCGCCTGTCTCTTCAGGTTCTTACGCTTAAGCGTTGGGTCCGCGTGATCGCGCTTATCCGGTTTCTTCTCCTTATTTTTTGCCTCAGCTTTTAAAACCTCATTGTAGCTGCTTGTTTGTGGTGGTGGTGTCATCTAGGTCGCCTTGCTACCAACTTCGTGGCGCTGTTGGCGCTAGGTAGCATGCCGGCGCACGCCAGGTGCTTCCTGCGCCGAGTGCAGGTGCCTCATGACTACCCTTTGAAGGTCTAGTATCTTTCTCAGGCTGTCCTTCATGCTCTGGTTTTAGTGGCTTTTTTCTTGAAACTAGGAAGAGGACATCTTCGAGCATCGTTTCTAGCTTTGTCATCTGCACTAGAGGACGTGAGTGCTGCTCTTTAACTTTCTTCGGGGGCGTGTTCCGAACATTGTCGCTAGGACTGGCTAGGTCTCTGCTTCTTTTCGGGGTTTCCTGTGTCTCTGATTCTATGAGAGCGGGGGTATTGCCACTCGACACGGGGGTGCCAAATGAGGTGATCGCCGCATCCTTGTACTCTTGGCGAATGGGTTCGCAAGAGCGTTTCTTGTCGCGTTATTCGATGTGCCGGCCAAGTGTCCCACCAGCGTAGTAGTTAGAATGGGTGTTGGGGCCACCAGAATCCGCGCTCCGGCCGTGTTAGGTACCACGGGTGGATTTTCACTTATGTGACTGCCACCTGGAGTAATGTCGTTATTACCATCTATTTTACATCCTTCCACCCGTCGTATCTTATAACTGCTGCCAGGTTCGGTTTGCTGCTGGCCGATGCGACACAGACGTAGACACGTACGCCGCTCATTGTGAGTCAGACAGGTAGTGGATTTGATTGGATTTGAGTACTTAGCGCACATAAACTCCTTTTATATGTAGGCTATTGGAAATGTGCAAAATCGAAAATTATGTAACACATAGAAAAATCATATATATATTCTTGATCAGGACGACAAGACAAATTGATATAGCCATATCCGTCTGTCCGTCCGTATGCGTAAAATAACAGCTAAAGCAAACAAATGTGGAATCTATATTCATAATGTTCGTACGCTTTTTTTTTTATTTTCGAATTTCTTGCCCTTACCCCCGCAATTTGATATACCGATTATTAGGCACAATTTTCAACTATTGAAATTTATTTTTGGCACATATATTATCTAAAGCTTCATTGATCTACGTTGTGAATTTCGATAAGATTGAAAAATAAACACGCAAGTTACAGAACATTAAGTATTGCGCAATAGAGCGCGGGGGCTAAAAGGCTTAAAATACGTACAGAACTGTGTGTATGTGTGTAAGTATGTGTGTGTATGGCTGTGTATGTAGGCAAAGATGCTCTCGCAGTCGAGTTCACTTGACAACAGGCTTCTTACTTGTTTTTAGTGTCATTGCGTGTTTATAAAAAAAGCAAAGCGGAGCTATTCGAAATGTGCAAATTCGGAAGGTATCTAACACATAGAAATAATCATCGGAGACCCCATAAAGTATATATATTCTTGATCAGGACGACGAGACGAATTGATCTAACCATGTCCGTCTGTCCGTCCGTCCGTCTGTATGAACGACTGTTTCTCAGAGACTATAAGAGTTATAAGAGGGGATTGGGAAACGGAGAAGCCAAGGTAAAGTGTCTGATTGCTTTCAACTTGGTGATTGCCAGCATGATCCTTGTGCTTACGTTCCTCCTGGATAACGACTCAATAGCCAGTGGGTGGTGAACTTAAGCGCGCAGCGGCTCCTCTAAGCTTCTAAATTAGGTTATGGCGTATGACTTGAGATCCACCCATAGAAAACTACAAGCTCAATGAAAGATGCTAAGACTGCCTCGGAACGGACCCCGAACAATGTTGACGACTACCGCAAACGAAACAAGGATTTAGATTTGAGAGTGTGCACCTGGAATGTACACACGTTGTGCTGCTCAACAACTAAAATGCAAGGCTGACACTACCGCTATCCAGGAGATGCGATGTAAAGGACAGGGATGCATGAAGAGAAACAACCGTGACATATACTACAGCTGCCATCCTGATAGACATGAAATTGGTTGCGGATTTGTTGTGGGAGCCAGACTCCGACACCGAGTATCTCACTTTGTACCAACAAATGAGAGAATAGCAACGATCCGGATTACAGCCAAATTCTTAAATATCAGTTTGATCTGCGCACATGCCCCAGCGGAAGACAAAGACGAGTGTACGAAGGACGCCCTTTATGCGGAGCTTGACCGTGTATACGGCCGCTGTCCAACTAATGACATTAAAATCCTGCTTGAATAATTTAATGCCAAGATTGGACGGGAAGCTGTCTTTGGTGCAACCGGCGGGCAGCAAAGCCTACATGAGAGCACCTCGCGCAATGGTCTTAGGTTAATAAGCTCTGCAGTGGCGCATAATATGGTAGTGCGTAGTACAGGATTTCGCCACCTTGATATACACAAGGCGTCCTGGCTGTCCCCTGATCGACTGACTCGTAGTCAGATCGATCATGTTGTGATCGATGAAAGGCATGCGTCTAACATACTTGATATGCGAACGTGTCGGTGTCTTAATATAGTCTCCGATCATTACCTTGTTGCAGCCAAGGTTCGCGCACGGCTTTGTGTAACGAAAATCGCACGTCGAAGTATGTCAAGAAATATGGATATCGGAAAGCTGCAATTACAACGGAGTAAGGATGAATTCTCCACATGACTCTCTGACCTACTTAGACAAATAATCTCGAGGCCTGAAAATGCGAATGATATGTGGGCGCACATATCGCACTCTCTACGAGCTTCGGCGGAGGAAGTACTTGGACTCCAACGCCCCCCTAAAAG